>JAESUZ010003400.1:0-36499 GCA_017311185.1 Proteles cristata cristata
TTTGTGTCCTGCTCTGTTAACTCAGCACAGCACTTTCAAGGTTCACCCGCACTGTAGCAGGTCAGCACTTCTTCCTGTTTTATGGCCGAATAATGTTCCATTGTGTGGATGGACCTTATTTTTTGTTTCATCTGTTCATCGGTTGATTTGGTTTTGCTTCAACTATTTCCTTAATTTTGAGGTAACTCCACTGTGTGTTTAAAAATAAATGTGTGTACTTTCACTGTTTCAGGCAGGAGGGTTGCTCTGGGGTTTGGGTCTGTGCACTCTGCTTGGACGTGGTTCTTCCCTCGCTTCCGGTACATCAGGACCCGGCTCTGCCGGGAGGTGCAGCCTGCCCTGCGGGCCCCATCCTGGGGCCTGGGGTGCTTGTTTGGGGCTGTGCTTCAGCAACGAGAGCCCGAGGCCGTCTTTAGCATATGTCCTTCCTAGGGCTTTGCAGGCTGGTCAGGGAGCCCGTTAAAGGTTTTCTGCTAATGCAGTTGCTCTCACACAATGGCGTTGAGTGGAGAGGCCCCGGGGGCTCAGGCTGGGGCTAGAGGTGGGAGAAAGGAGCGGCTCTCATAGGGTTTGGAGCGTCTGAAAGGGAAGGGACTGTACTGCAGTCTCTTGCTGCATTGGAAATTACCTAAACCAAGAGGTTCGAACCTTAATATTCACTGTGCCCCCAATGTGTGGGGTCACTGGGCTGAGTGTCTCCAT
This sequence comes from Proteles cristata cristata, assembly GCA_017311185.1. Taxonomy (NCBI): domain Eukaryota; kingdom Metazoa; phylum Chordata; class Mammalia; order Carnivora; family Hyaenidae; genus Proteles; species Proteles cristata. The sequence continues at coordinate 703 of JAESUZ010003400.1, forward strand.
GGGCCCCGTTCAGCCGGGGCTGCATCATGTGAAGGCTCGCCTGGGGCTGGAGGACCCGCCTCCACGCTGGCCTCTCCAGAGCCTGCCTGAGGGCCCTCACATGGCGTCCGGCTTTCCCAGGGTGAGCAAGGCGGGACAGCAATGTCTGTCACACTGGGGACTGCCCGCCGTCACTTGTGCCACATTCTGTTCATTGGAAACAAGTCAGTAAGTCCAGCCTATGTCCCCCGGCCCCCAAAGTGGAGGAGGGGATTCAGAACCGCCTTTTGAACAAGGGAGTGTTAAACATGTTGTGGGCTTGTTTTAAAGTCACGCCAGGGGCTCAGAACACTTATTGGCTAATTTTCATATTTGGCAACCAGAGGAAGGGACTTGCCCAAGGTCACATGGAGAGTGAGGGCGGAGGTGGACTGGAGCCTGGTGGTCAGAACCCGTGGCCCATAGCATGCAATGATTCTGTCCAGATAGCGATTTGGACATCTGCTGTATTCCAGACAGCTGGCACATATTAACTCATTAAGTTCTGTAATAACCCAGAGAGAAGGTACAGTTTACAGATGAGGAAATGGAGGCACAGAGAGGTTGAGTTTTTTGCCCAAGGTCACACAGCCGGTAAGTGGGAGAACCAGGATTCTGGCCAGCTCCTGAGGCCTCGCAGGTGGTTGGGGGAATGTGTCATATGCAGGCAGACTGAGACCCCCCCCCTCTGGGGGATCCGTGTAGTGAGAGGGGGAGGTCAGGAATGCCTCGCGGAGAAGGGGAAATTTGAGCAAAGACGGGAAAGGCAGACATGGGGGAACTGTGTGGTCACTGGGAAGAGCGTTCTAGGAGGAGGGACGGCAAGAGTAAGGGCAGGAAGGGCCTTGGTGTGTGAGAGAAGATGGGGAGGCCAGCCGGCTGGAGCGGGCGGGTGGCCAGCGGGGGCAGTGGTGGCCGGAAATTGGGGCGGCCCCATCATTAAGGCCCGGGAGGTCCTGGCTTTGCCTCAGGCGTGGCCGTGGCAGGAGTGGGGAGGAGGGATGTAGCCTGATGTGGTCTGAGCAGGGTCCGTCTGGCAGTGTGTGGGGAACAGGCTGCGGGGAGGGCAGTGCAGGGGCCACAGCCATGACGGCGGGGGTGGGGGGGGCGCGGCTGGCGGTGGTTTGGCCGGGTGGCGAAGGAGCACATTCTGGGCAGTTCTGAGGACGGAGCCCCCAGGACTGGGGGTGGGTGAGATGAGGGTACGGAGACGAGGAGGGACACACGCTGACCCGGGTGTTTGGCCTCAGCACCTGGAAAGGCGGATGGGCCCCGGCCGAGATGGGAAAGCCGACAGGGAGGCTGTGGTGGGCCCGGCTCCGTGAGGGTCTGCCTGTCTCTGTGGGGGGAAAGCGTGGGGCTGACCACGTATGGTTGGTTTTCAGGCCACATCAAATCTCTTTGGAGGTTGAAACCGTCTTGTTGAAACAGGAGAGAGAACCTTCCTAGAGTTGGGCAGGGGCGAGTGTCAGGGGCGAGTGTCAGGCGCTGACAGCGTGCTGACAGCTGAGACGTCTGAGGCTGTCCTCGCAGACCGTGGTGGTGCCTCAAGGGCTGCCTGCAGAGGATGCCCCACAGGGTCACCCATTCCAGGAGCCTTCCCTCCTCTGCCAGCAGGAGCCCCCTCCTGGGCAGCTGGGCCAGGCTGCTCTGGGTCCGGTCCCCAGGGCCTGACACACAGGGACTGTCGTTGGGGCCTGTGTGGCACCCGGGCGAGGAGGAGGGGCTCCTGGGGCCTGTGGGCTGGGGGGGCGCGAGGCACCCTGGGGCCTGCCTGTGTCCAGGGGCCGGGTCTCCAGGGGCCAGCGAGTGTCAGCAGCTCCGCCATGCCAGTGGGAGGGGACACGGAGCCAAGGTGTCTGCCCTTCTTCCTCACACACGACAACGCGGGTGAAGTGCATCAGAAATTCCGGACAAGTTCCCAGTCAGAGGGCGTATTGGATTTTGTTTCAGAGTGACTGACAGACCCAGAACCGAAATAGAAGTTGAACCCTAAAGTCCCAGGAAGGTTCCTGAATTTCGTCAACACTAGATAATTCCTTCTAGACTCTTCGTGGGGGAAGAAAATGAAAATGCTAGCCATTGGGTTAAAACTGGCCTTTCAAGGAAATCCTTGGAGAGGATTTTTCCCCCACCTTTTCCCTGAAACTGCCTGCAAGGCTTTCTCCAAGGGCGATCTCTGCCTGCCGTGTGGCCACAAGGTCACAGGGAGACTTTGGGGTCAGAACCTAAGAAAGGGGCTCTTGTCACTCTCAGGTCTCAGATGGGGAGACCGAGGCCCGGCATGCCAAGGAATGCCCCAGAGACACAGAGCTCCTGTCCCGGAGCAGAGCACCCGCACGCGGAGCCAGTGTCCCACGCCCGCGGTGTGACCCCGGCAGGTCCCAGCGCCTCTGTGCAAAGGGGACAGTGGCAGCCCCGCCCCGCAGAGTTATCCTGTGAGGACAGAGTGCCACGATAGGGACACATTCCTCGGAACGTGCGGGCCCCTCGCCTGCTCACCAGGAGGGCCCCTCATCCTAATCCTTGTTATTTTCATCCCCGTGGTGTCTGCCTTCTTGCTCAAGGTCTGATAGAGCCTGTTTGCATCTGTAATTCTTACTGTATATCCATCCTCTCTTTCTGAAAAGTCATCTTTTCCAAAAGAGTTTCTAATTCTCAGCAAGGAGGCAACAGAAGCGTTTAAAGCAGGCAGGTGGCTTCGACTGGACTTTTCTAAGGTTCGAAGATTCTGGCTCACTCCCTTCCACCTGACCCAGGCTGCGTCGACTATTCTCTGCCATAGGTACCTTTTACAGTTGACCATTTGCAGAAGGAAGCCTCTGGGCTCCTTGCTGCTGGAGCAGCGAGCCGGCCGCCTGGGGAACCGCGTGGCTGTCTGCGGCCTCTGCTCCCAGGGCCTGGGCGTGGTGGGACGTGGAAGGCCCTTCTCTGCTGGTGGTGTCCTGATTCCCAGCGCTCGAGGTGCCCGCTCCACTCATGGGGAGATGGAAACTACCTGGAGATTTTTAAAGTTTTAAAAAATTTTTAAGTTTATATATTTTGAGGAACAGAGCACAAGCAGGGGAGGGGCAGAGAGAGAGGGAGAGACAGAATCCCAAGCAGGCTTTGCACCACTGGTGCAGAGCCCAATGCGGGGCTGGAACTCACGAACTGTGAGACGGCGACCTGAGCTGAGATCAAGAGTCAGACACTTAACTGACTGCGCCACCGGGCACAGATCTCTTTGGAGATTTTTACTAAGAGCAGTAGGTGCCAGCCACCAGCATACCTTCCCCCGTTCCTTCAGGCACAGCGTCCCCTCAGCCTGGCACAGCCTTCCTCCCACGGGAACACACTATGCATGGAGCACTGCTCCCTGGACACACGTTTACCCCACATCTGCCGGGCACCATTGCTACAGTGGCAAGCACTGGAATTTACCCGGGGGCTGCAGGGACTCATTACTAAGTAAACTGGGAGCCGGAGGGGTAACAAGCGTTATTTAGGCCACGCAAAGGGCAGCAGTCAGGGAGGAACTCCCTGTGCAAAGGCCCTGAGGTGGTCAGTTTGAGGCACTCCGATCCGTCCCCCTGAGTTCAGGATGAGGACAGTGGCCATCCTGCCAAACCCTGCCCTGCCCACCCCACATCCTTCCTGGGCTGACTTTGTAGTTGGGGACCTCGAGTCTGAATGCTGCTGTGTCCCTGCTCATAGCTGTGTGACCTGGGGCCGTGGCTTCTGCTCCTGATGCCTCAGGTCCCTTCCCTCAGAAATGGGAGAGAGGCAGTGCAAGTAGTAAGCTTTGGAGAAGTGTAGATGGGTATATAATATACCCTAGACGGTACTGTGATCAGTGGTCAACGCGCACTGCTATCTTCTGTCATTGTGGTCATTAGCGCCCATAAGACTTTCAGAGGCAGTACTGGCCAGTGGGTGAGGTCACAGACTTCACTGTTACATTTGGGAGCCAGGTTAAGTGTCGGCTCCTCCATTTGCCTGCTCTGTGACCTTGGGGAGTCAGTCAACCTCTCTGAGCTGCATTTTCCTCCTCCATAGCATGGGGGGTATGATTCTAAGAGAGCCTCCCCACATGCACTTGCACACGTTGGCCTATATGTGCAGACCGTGTCCCTGAACCACTCTCCTTGGCTGGGCCAGGGGAGTGCCGTAGACAGGGATGGAAGGGGGAGAGTGGCGGCACAGGGCACACTGTGGACGTGCTCTTCCACACCTCTGGACAGTTCGGTTTGCTCCAGTGAGCCTGTGTTCCTACTGCAGTTAGAACAGAGAAGCCCCAGAGAGCAGAGACTTCAAGTGGAGTCCAGGTACCGCCTGCTTCCTGGGATGTCACGAGGTTTAAATGAGTCAGTACGTGTATCGTGATCGGAGTGGGGCCTGGTCTGTGGGACTCGCTGAGCAAATGTTAGTTGTCATAATGTAATAATAGTAAAATAAAATAAACAACAACAATTATTATTACTGGAATGATTGCTTTTGAAGCAGTTTTGCAACATCATGAACATCAGTCATGTAGCTTCAGGAGAAATGGGGGTCCCCTTTCATTGTGGGGGCATGGGGTGCTGAGGAGCCCAATGTAGGGAGGAAGGTGAGAAGCCCCAAGGTGGCCCTGGGCAGGGTACCAGCCCCCTGGGCAGCCCCCGTGCTCTGGGCTAGAGCTGTCAGCCCTGGGGGCTCCTGAGCAAGGGCATATATGTCCCTTCAGTCAGGGATGCCCTTGACAGTCTGTGAAGGCTTTGGGGCACTGAGGGGATGTCAGCGTGGAAACCGAGTCAGGGCCAAGCAGTGGAGCCTGCACGTGTGACGTGGGCCGTCTTCTAGCCCTGACAGGTTAGAAGGCACCCTGAGATGGCCAAGGGATGGGGAGTGCTCCTGTGAGCCGCTGGGTGGGTGGCTGGGGGGCTTCTCCCTTTCTTCAGGCTGGGACCCCCTGCACTGACCCAGGGAGAAGCAGGAGGATTTGGTTTTATTTTTAAAATGAAAAAGATCTTAAAAGAGTCCTGTAAGCATTTCACAGAATGGGTCTCAGTAGATGTCATTTGCATAACAAGTGTCTAAATCACCAGTAATGGGGAGGAAACTGCAAATAAGGATGAGCAGAGCATGTTGTGGAAGCAGAGGCTTTGAGTAGCTATTTCAAGTCTGTGACAAGGCCCTGAGGGTTTTGGGGGGAAAGGGGGTGGGAAACAGCCTGGGGTGTGGCTGGGGATTGGGGCTGATCCACACCCTGTGGGCATAGAATTTATATATTTGTGGGTGGCAGCCTTCTTTAAGATAAAGAACCTGGAATTATGGGTCAGATCTAAGAAGGGGCCACACAAGTGAGGGCCCTGTGGCTTCAGCTCTGGAGGAAACCTGCCTCTGGTGGTGCTTCCAACCAGGGGGTTGTAGCAGGAAGACTTTTGTCCCCAGGGCTGCTGTGCCTCAGTAGCCTGTGTGACCTTGACCCTGTCCTCCATGGATCTATGCATTTGAACGCCCTGTTCATGCATCAGAAAGAGAGGGCAGCAAAGCTGGGGATTTCGTCCTTGGGGAGAGAGAAACAGCACAAGGCTTTTGAAAGACTCCAAACAGGCTGCTACATGCTATTTAAATGCTGGTTTGATTCCTGCGCCCATGAAGCTACTCTGTAGCTGACTGATGGCATCTCTTATCCTTATTCTTCTTTTAAAGCTAATTGCGTGTCTACAAAGTTGCCAATAATGCGGTAAAGCCTTCTATTTGACTAGAGCAGACCTTCCTCTCCATGGGAGTTCCTCTTTCTGGGGTCTTCTTCCCTCCATGGTTTATGCTGAACACACGGACATGCAGAAACATCAGTGCTCAAGCTTGTGTGTTGCTTTGCTGACTTGGGTCCTAGCTCCATTGTGGTCCACTCCCATCCAGATCCAATGAGCCTCAGGTCCCGGTGGACCCAGGGACCCACGTTGTGTCATCAGGAGTTATTGTCGCTCTCTGCCTTCCATGTTGTCGCTCTCTGCCTCACTGTCTAGTCAGTTTGTTGCAGGGAGCAGCCCCGACAGCTCCCCAAGGGAAGAGAGTGTCTCCTTCACAACACTTCAGTTGCAGGGCCTGGCATGGGTTTGCCGGGCCAGGTCACATGTCCAGCCTCGATCCGGTGACTGAAACAAAGGGCTTGAAATCCACTGATTGGCCAGATCTAGGTTATGCGCTCACCTTTTGATTCTGTAGAGAGTTAACATCCCCCAAATTATATAGACTAGGAGAAGCTGACAGAGCAAGGTCTTCAAAGGAAAAAAGATGGATTATTGGCATAAGATGAGGAAACCGAGGGCAGGCAGGAAAAATAGTCACCGATGTCTACTGTCCCGCCCAGGACAGTGGAGCATCCTGGGATCTGAAGGGATAAGTTCACCCCACAACTGGTAGAAAACCCAACCCAAAACGCCTAAGAGCCACATATAACCCCAGGTGTCGTGGAGCCGGGAGTGAAGAACCAGACGACAGGAAGACTTGGAAACAAGCTTAGGCCTTCCTGCTGGGGCTGCTGCCTGGGGGTCGGGATGTGCAAGGGCGCCAGTGCCCAGGGGGTGTCTAGGGAGCCTGGACCCTGGTAGGAAACCGTGTGCAGGCGGTCATGAGATGAGAATTCCGGAGGGCTTCTCCTCAGAGTTTGTTAGAAATATGGCATCTTTTTATTCTTTTTTCTTTTTTTTTTCTTTTTTCTTTTTTTTTTTTGAGAGAGAGAGAGATTGAGTGTGAGCGGGAGAGGGGCAGAGGGAGAGGGAGAGAGAAAAATCTTAAAGCAGGCTCCTGCTGAGCATAGAGCCTGATATAGGGCTTGATCTCACAATCGTGAGCTCATGACCTGAGCCGAAATCAAGAGTTGTACGCTAACCAACGGAGCCACCCGGGTGTCCCAGAAACAGCATCTTGAGCCCCACTCCAGACCTCCTCCATCAGAATCCGAATTTGAATCCGATTCCTAGTGGATACCTGGGCCGTGTTAAAGGCTCCCCTTCCGTCCCTTACTACTCACATTCAGGGCTGGTGGGACCTGTGTTAGGTCTTTAATTCAGACTTTCCAGAATACTGTGTGTGTGAAGGAGCCTTAAAAACAGCTGTTTGATGGAGCCACTATTTCTACTTCTGAGACCGTTGCTTAGCAAAGTCGCAGAGGCAGGGACAAAGAAGATTATGCACAGAGATGTCAATCGCAGTGTTGTTTATACTCAGAAACTACTACGTATTCACAAATAGGAAAGGGCAAAGTCAAGTATGACACATTGAACATTGACTGTTATGTTACCATTTGAAATGTTGCTTTAAAAGAGATTTTCAGGGAGTGAGCAGGGAACATAGTGATACACCAGGTAGACACAGTGCCTGGCCTCGAGGAGCTGACACTCTCCTGGGGAAGACAGACCCTAAGCACGTGGACAATTGAGACGATTTCAGACTGTGACCAGCACAACCGAGGAAGAAAGGGGTAATGTGGAAGAGAATCCTGGGTGGGCTGGGGAGGACTGTTTAAGTGGGGGCACATAGGCAGAGCCTGTCCTGGGAGCTGTCGTTTAGAGTGTGATCCGAAGATGAGAGGGATCCAGTCAAACAAACGGGAAGGAAAAGGTCATCCAGGCAGAAGGAACGGGAATTCCCAGGGTGCTGGAGTTGGGGAGCGTGGCTGTTTGCGAGATGTCATGGGCGATGTGTGGCTGGAGCAGAGCGAGCCAGGAGGAATTGGATGCTGAGGAAGCCGGAGGAAGGAGCAGTCGCAGACTCCTCCAGGCTTATAGGCTGTGGGAAGATCGTGTCTTTTGTTCTTCGAGTAAAGTGTGATGACAGCAGATGCAGAAGGGAAGTGGTGTCAGTCAGGTGGCTGAACAGGAGGTCCCAGCGGGTGTCCCCCACAGGAACACCGGCTTGGCAGTCACCTGTGGACAAATCCCTTTGTGAGAGCTCTGGAGTTCAGCTGAAGGTATCAGCACCCCAGTGGACCACAAAACCCAACAACAGCCACAGAAAAGGGTAAAAGGCGCAGTTGCACTCCGCTTCCATCATCCCTACCCGAGACCAACAGTATCCAGAGCCAAGAGAGACTTCAACCCTCTCCTCTCTCCCTCTCCCTTTGTAGTTCAGTCCCTGCGGCTGTTTTCACGGCCCCCTTTCTCTCCAGCTGCTTCTGGGGGTGCTTTTCCCTCTCCCCCCGTCTCCGTCCTCTCCGCTAGTAAGAGTGGCTCCCTGCCCTCCGCATCTTCCATCTCCCCCAGGTCATCTCTCCGAGCCACGCCCCTGCCACGTCCTGTGGTTCAGGTTGTGCAGACTGTAGTGTTCATCCTCAAGTCGGTTTTCTAGCCGTGTGGGCTGGTGTAGTGTTGGTCTGGCTGTTTTGGGGACGGGAGACCCTGAAGAGATGTCCGTGCTGTTCCGCCGTCTTGGCCCCACAGTGGTTCCATCCGTCAGACCAGACAACAGCCACCACAGAAGCTCCACACCTGGGTTTCCAGCTCAACTCTTCCAATTTTTAGAAGCTAAAATTCATTCTTTAAACGTCTCCATTTGGCCCCTGAAGCCTAGTTCCTGACTCTTGGTTTAAGGCGCTTGACTGCAGATGGGCGGAGGGGCAGGACCCTGAGACGGGATCCAGATCTGGATGGGAAGCCCCTGCCTCCCACCCGCTGGCCTCCTTGTGGATGTGCAGGGCGGCACCTTCCCCACCCCCACCCCAGAATCAGCCTCTTGGGTGGGTGCAGTGCCCGCAGGCTGCCGGGTGCCTCCCTACTGTTTCAGGGGCCCCGCGGCCAGCGGAGATGCCCCCACTGCCCCCCACCGACGCCTCCCTGCACACGCCCCGCACATCAGCGCAGCCCTGTGAGCCCAAGCACACGTACTGTCTGAGCTGATGGATTGTAGGGACGGGAGAAGGGCTGGAGTCAGACCTCCAGGGCAGGGCTCGTGGGAAGAAGCGTGGGTGTGCCCTGACTTGGGAGAACAGTGAGCAGCCCCTGCAGCCCTAAATGTGTATTGAGCACCTGCTGTGAACTTGGTCCTCAGCTGGCAGCTCTGTGGACTGCAGGGAAGAGGGAGACTGGGCATCCGTCCTGGAGAAACTGCATAATGCCGGATGAGGAAGCGGTGCTGTAGAGGGTTTCGGCGAGGAGAGGGGATGCACCTGATGGGAAAGAGGGGCTGGGGTCTCGGTGTCCCCAGAGCACCAACAGGACTTGATCTGCAGGGAACAAGGACAGGCTGTGGCTGCGCTTGGAGAAGCAACATGCACAGAGGCTCAGAAGCAGGACATCCAGGGTGTGGGGGTGTGGAGCGGATGTGAGGGGCTCCCCAGCCCCACCTGCTGCCGGGTCGGGCTTCCTCCCTCCCTTCCTCTGTGATGACAGGGATGGTGGGGAGAGGAGCGATGAGCGAGCACTCCTGGGAGCCCTGTTACTAGCTCTCTATTTCAGATGAAGATGCAAGGTACAGACAGGGGACCTGCTTGTCTGAGGTCACAGAACAGGGAGCCCCCAGCCTGCATCCCTAACTATGGGCCCTACGCCACCCCAAGGGGTGCAGTCCTGGAATGGACTTTGAGAGGGGCCTGATCCCCAGTGCCCCATCGGACGCTAGGCCATCCTCAGGAAATACCCATCAACACCTACTTGTACAGCCACAGACCCAGGGAGCATATTGATGCTCCTGGAAGCCAGCGTGGCCTCCCTGTGGAGTGGCCCAGGATATCCCAGGAGAGGTGTGGGGCAGCCACAGGTGTCCCTGAGGCTCCCTGCCGCTCATTCCAGCCACCTTGGCTGCCCTGGCAGGGAGCCTGACCCAGGTGACTGCCATGCAGGGAGGAACGTGGCAGCCGAGGTGACAGAGGGCACGATGCATGCTCTGTGCACACGTTCAGGTGTTTACTTAGCAGACACGGAGTTGGGTCTTACAACGTGGCCATCGTAGGTACAGGCCCAGCTGTCCAGCTATGTACACAGCGCAGCCCCTTGGGCTGCCAGTCTCAGGGGAAAGCACTTTGCAGAGAAAGCCAGCCCCCAGTGCCCTCCAGCACCCACACAAGTAATCGTGCTGCTCTGAGGCTGTGGCCGTGGGTCACAGTGAGGGGTAAATAGAGGCACAGGACACTCAGGGAAGGCCCTGACCAAGATCCAGGATGCTAGAGCCAGACAGTCTGGGCTCTGTGATCTGAGGCATTGACCTTACCTCTCCATGCCTCAGTTTCCTCATCTGCAAGAAGGGGCAGTCATCCTGGCGTACACTCACCTCTTCTTCCTGCCATACCCCAAGTGTGCACTTTCTGTCCAACTTGCATGTTTTCACCTCCCCACTCCTGACCCCTCTGTAACCACCTGGCAAAGTAGGTGCCAGGAGTTTTTTAACAAATTAGCGTATAAATGGACACTCACGCCCTGTCCCCACCTTGGGCTCTCTCGGAGGGTGAGCTGGATGGGACATTGAGATCCTCCGGCCTGCCCAAGAAGCACCAAGCACGTGCATGCCTTCACTTCCCCCTGATGTGGCCGATGGGGGCTGCAGGAACCTCTGGGAGAGAGGCCGGGTGGGCGGGGCAAGGCCCAGAAGGCCCTGAAGACCAAGGAGGCCCATGAGGTAGGAGAGGTCGTCACTGAGGGATTCTCCTTCCTGCGTAGACGTGTGCAGTGTTTGAAAAGGTGCCCCCTTGCTTCCGCCTTGAGTGCTAGCTCTGCAGGTGTGATGGCTGGAGTGGAGGCAGCCACCCTGCAACCGTCAAGGAGTGACAGCAATATCCTGCTAATGGTAGATAGAGAGGTGGGTGGCACTGAGTCACTGAGGACGTTGTGAGCCAGCAGACCGCCTCCGGACCTCCCGTCTCTCACACCATCATCAAACATTCACGGTGAGATGCCTTCGCAGTTTAGTCTCTCTTGGTAGGGTTTTCTGTCACTCGAGACAGACATCTCCCACTGATGCAGCCTTCTAGTGTCCGTTAAAATGTCTCTGTTCTTACCTAGTTCCCCAGCCGACTTGTATCTCTGGCCCTGTCCCTCCACTCAGCACCCACGAGAGCAAATCGCAACTGTGCTGCTCTGTCTGGTTGTCCCATTCATATTTGGTCTGTGAACACCTCTGGGCCAGACCTCTGCCTTCTCCTCGCTGGGCGACCTGAGGCTGCACGCAGTGGGCCTTCAGGTCACGGCAGGGACCTCACCACACCCTCCCCTCCCCGAGTCAGAGCCTCTGGCCATCATGAAGCCTTCTAATTCACTTTGGCCCAAGCACTGCTTCTGTGCCCCGAGGGCTTCTACAGCCTCTTCAGTGTAAAGCGTGAGGTCTTTTCTACCAAGAGCTTCCTAGCCATCAGCTCTCGCCTCGTGCGTGCCTTCCAGTGCTAAGCTGCTGATTTCTTGCCTGCTCGGCCTCTACTGCAGCAGGTCCAGGAGGCCACAGTGCAGACAAAGGAGTGCATGAGTGAGACATGGAAAGTGCAGTGACCGGTACGTCCCCATTCCAAACTGAGTGAGATTCTCAGCATGTTCTGGAAAAGACCTCAGGTGTGCTAGTAGGGAATAGTGTTCCCCCAGGCTCCAAGGATAGAGATGGCCCCAGGCATGGTGGAGGGGTGAGGGCTCGTGGCCTCCCTGTAGCAGCTCCCATGCCGGCTGTGAAAGGGGGACTGTCCTGTGGTCACACGAGCAGGACTCTGCCAAGGAAAGCAAGGGAAAGAGGGATTCTGGTCCTCAGGGAGCCGGGAAGGTGTAGCAGTGCTGGGGAAGCAAGGCCCTGTGCCTGCCTTCAGCGCAAATTGCTTCTGTGAGTCTTGTAACGCCCACACGACGGTTACAAAGCCTCAGGCCCCCACAGTATGCCAGGCATGGGGCCGGGTGCCCTGACACATGGACAGACCACGCCACGAGGGTGCCTAGGCTGCACACAGCAGAATCTGGGCTTGCAATCCGGCTCCACACTTCCGATCACAGCCCTGTCACCTCCCTTCTCTGAGCTTCCTTCCTGTCCCCTAAAGTGGGGTCATCAGTTGCTACCTTCACAGGGTCAGTCCCATGAGGATTAATTTGGGTAACGTGAGCAGCCCAGCCTACAGCAGGCCCCCAGCAGATACAGTTGGAATCCATTTGGATCTCCAGGGTATTTAGGAGTTTTGCAGTGTTATCTAAAAGTCTTCCTTGACACTAGCCTAAATCCATACTGTCCCATTCCAGGATGCTCCATTTAGACAACTGCAGGGAGCAATTGGAAGTGAGGTTGTTTTTTTGTTTTTGATAGCCAGCGAGCGACAGAAAACCAGAGTGGCCTAAAGAAGCAATCAAACGACCTCTTGACTTTGCTTACTTTCCTCTGTGCTGGTGTCCTACTCAGCTGGCTTTTCCATTAGGAAACCAAGATGTCCACCACTGTCACAGGCTGTCAGTGTCCCAACAGGAAAAGAAGCTCTCATTCTCTACGATTCCAGCCCTAAGGTCTGGACCCACTGGGACTTGACTGGCACATACCCAGTCCTGAGGCACACACTGTGGCCAGGGAGGGTGGAATACGCTGATTGGCCAGATTGAGGTCACATGACCACCCTCCCTAAGGAAATTCCTCCTCAACTGTTCAGCCTGCTCTCCTGGGTGGGAGATTGCGGGAAGCCCGAGAGCACAGAGGTGAGTATCCAGTGGCTGCGTTCCTCTGTGCTTACTGTCCTGGGTCGTACCCGCTCTTCTCCTCTTCCTGCACCCCTCTGTCTTCCTGGCAGCACTTCTTCCCTTCCCCCACTGCTGGAGGCCGAGCTGGCTCCAGCAGGTCCAGGGTTCCCTGAAGGATGGACGGTGTCGCCGAGAGAGAGAGAGTGAGAGAGCCCTGAGATCCTTTCCGATCCCCAGGCAGGCATCTCTGTCCTGTCGGTTTTGGTGTCTTTATTTATAGGTCAAATGATAACATGACATCAGAAAAAGGAATTTTTACAACGGATAACTCTTGTGATAAGATGCTTTGGAAAGTGTACAGAAGCAGGTTTTACAGAAATATTCTTGCAGAACTATTCCAATTATAATGAGGTTAAGTAAATCTTATAACTAAAGATTTAGCAAGGTATTCTTAATAAAAGACAGGATACATATTTGTTCTAAGTTAATAACACTAAGCTTAGGTCATGGGTTAAGTGTATAGATGGGCTAAGAGTCATTCTGTCTGGCTCTCAAATGAATGTTTTTGAGTTGGTTAATAAGTTGTTTGTGGAAACCTATTTGACACCGAATGTGTGAACACCATGGAGGCTGTAAATGTGTCAGCCTTTTGTTTGTGGGTAATGTTTTAGCTCCTCTTATCTGTCCTCATCCCAGCCACCTGTAAGGGAGGGTGTTTGCAGAAAGTAGGCCTTGGGGAAGGGACTGCCATCCATCACCAATTAGGAGAAGGTGTAAGTATTAACTTAAGTTCTGCCCTTATCTGTACCTTAACTCTAAATTAGGCTCTTTGTCTCGGGGCCAGGCTCAGTTGTAATTCTTGTGTTCTTAACCCCCTAAGTCTTTGATCTGCAAGGCCCATAGGAAGAGTCTTCTGACAATCATCCATAGAGCTTTGATCTAAAATCTCTCTTGCAAAGGCAGGAATATGCTTTTCCTTATGAGGCATCTGTGTTCAGAATATTGGTCTGATATGGAATATTGTGAGGCCTGGTCAATACCAGCACAACACGAGCCAGTAGTAGCAGCAGGAGATACCAGTTTTCATTTCTCATGGCGGAGCTGTGCAAACACTGCCATTTCCTTGCTGTGACTGCCATGCAGCGAGGCCGGTGCGGCTCCCGGCACCCCCCTGCTTCCTTCCATACCATTTCACCCGTACCCCAAAGGAACAAGACTTCCTGTTTGAATTCAGGATCCGGGGCCCATGCCCAGATTCCAGATTTGTGTTTTGGCGTCCCAGTATAATCATTTATTCGGTCATCCAGCATCCATGGAGTACCTACTGTGTGCCACTGTGAGTTTTCAGGGCCTAATTATTCCGGGTTTCTAGGGGTAAAACCCAGGAGCCCTCCAAGGAAATGGGTATTGTCCGAGCAGGCATCTAGAGGCAGCTTCCAGTCCCTCGGTGCCACTCACTGTGTGGCCCTGAGGGAATTCCTTCCCCTCTCTGGACTCGTGATTTCTTATCTGCAAAGCGAGGCCCTGGGAGCGCTGAGACCCTGGCGCCCTCTGGGCTCTGGCGCCCTGCGGCTGGGTCTGAGAACGAGCCTCCGCGGCTGTGAGGCCCCTGGGAGCAGCAGGGACAGCGACCACCCCGCTCCCTGGGCTGCCGGGGCCGCGCCCTGGTCGCTGTCCGTGGTGTCCGAGCTGAGTCCACGAGCAGAGGACTCTGTGTCTGGACATTCCTCTTGGCGAATGAGAACACCTGGGGCGGAGGGGCGCCTGCGGCTTCCTGAGCCTGTGTGGCCCCCCCGGCTCTACGTGCCTGTAAGGCTGCCGCTGCGACAGAAACTCTCTTTTGAGGTGTTTGTGAGTCCCAAGCCCTCCCACCGCTGGAAGTCAAGCCTGGAACTCTGGAAAGGAGGCCTAGGGCGGGAGGCCACTCGGAGGAGAGGGGAGGACGCTCTCTCCAGAGGCTGATGTGTGTCCATGGGGCCCAGCCTTCCTCTGCCTCCCCGTCCCTCCCTCCTTCTCCCACCCACTTTCTCTATTATTGCTGACATCGGTCACGGCTCCCTGGAAGAGGAAAGATGCCTGATGTGTTGGTCGGGGGGCGAGGGGCCCTTTTCAGGCATGCCTAGTGGGGAGGACTTTCTTTTCCTTCTGGTTGAGTCTAGTTTCTCGTCACTCTTTGAATCCTTGGAGACATGGATTAATTCCCTGGTCACCCTGTCACTCATCTGTCAGTTCACTCGGCTGCTCACCACACTATAAGTCCATTTGTTCCCTTCTTTATGTAGCTCAGGCTGTCTCTTTAAGCAAGAAGGGAGATTTGTTAGGAGAACACAGAGAGCACAAGGACAGGCAGAGGCTAGAGTAGCTGGGCTTCCCCGAAGACGGGAGCCAGCAACTGTTCAAGGCACGAGAAGCCAACATTCACTCTCCTCTGCTCCTCTTTGTACATCGCTAGACCCTTCCATCTTTTAAATCCACTGGCTTCTCTCCATTTCCACTGCCATGACCCCAGTGTAAAGTAGTAGTCTTTTTTTTTTTTTGGCCTGGGAGGCTGAGGCAGCCTCCTGAATTTTCTCCCGAGTCCCACCCTTGCCCCTTTCCAATCTGTTTCTCTCACTATGGCCTGAGGGATTTGTTAGAAATGAGAACCTGATTCAACAGATTCCATAGATCCCAGGAAAGACATCAAAATCTTGAGCCCGGTGTGGCACTGGGTTGCCATCCCCCATACTCAGTGCCCTGTGGCGCCGTGCCAGCTCGGGTGGAGGTTTCTGCAGCACTGCCCACGTGGTCCCGGGCGTGGCAGAGGGGCTGGTGAGCAGCGAACACAGATGTGAACATACTCTTTATGAACCTGTGAGTGATTTCCCAGTTTTCTTTTCCTTCTTCTGCAACAGTGGCAATATTCCAGAGAGACACTGCTCTGAAGTCCAGAAGGGAGAGATGAGGGAGAGCCACGCGGTCATGCAGCCTGAGACATAAATCCACTTTATCGTAGGCCACCGAGATTTGGGCAGTCGTGTGTTATGCAGCAGAACCCGTCCTAACCTAACTGATACATGTGATGCATGAACTACTTGCTCATCGCCCTATTGCTTTGCTAAAGCACCACTGGCCGTTCAGCACTTACACAAGTTCTTCCTCTGACCTCAGAAAGTTTGTCTGTGACTTTTTCTCTCCTTGGAAAGTTCTTTACTCCTATTTTTTGGAGAGTAGATAGTTACTCGCCAATGAGGTCTTGGCTTAGCCGTGAAGTACTCGGGAAAGGATTGCCTGGTCTCTGTTCAGAATACCTTGAACTTACCTTCTTTGTCATTAGATCTCTTCCCCTCAACTCTAAGTTGCAGGAAGACAGAGCCCAGGATTTAGATCATGCTTTGCTGAGGCCCTGCTCTACCCCCCACCAATGTGCCAGGGTCCATGCTGAGGGGCTGGAGGTAATGGGGGTACATCAGCCATGAGTCCTGCTCCCACAACCTGCCCCGTCACAGGGGAGACAAGTGTGCGAGCAGCAGCATTTGAACCCATTGTGATCGCTCTAGCAGGAAATCAGTGTAAAGAGGCCAGCGAGAAGGCAAGGAGACTGCCTGGAAGAGGGGGAGTCAGAGATGGTTTTGAGGAGGATTTGGAGTTGTCGAGATTGGCAGGGGAGGCGTCCTGGGAGAGTGGGAGATGGGGGGAATCTGATGGAGGGGTTGTAGAGCAGGAATGCAGCAGGCGAGGAAGAGGGGGTGTGCGGGGGGCGGGAGGGCGCACAGGAGCAAAGGCCCGCGGCCCCGGGCAGGCATAGTCGGCGGTGACGGGATGCCATCGTCCCGCCCGAGAGAGCTGGCTGGATCTGGCACAACGGGGCCCCTTGCAGGACTCTCCGCACTGGAGGGTGATGATGAGCTCCTGCCTGGCTTTCTGTCGGGCCTGCGGTTTGCAGGCCCAGCACAGCTCACCAGCATTGGGGAGACACGAGCCTGCGCACCCAATGGATGGGAGCACGGGGCTCGGGCAGATGACGGTGGGCAGGGGCCAGCTGTGGCGGACCGCAGGCCACAAGGGTGGGCGGTGTAGAAGCTGAGGCTGCACGCTATCGGGGTCCGGGTAGGGTCAGTTCCAAAGCCAGCGGGCTCCTCCCTAGGGCCCCACCCTCTCATACCAGCTAGTGCCTGCTGGTGAGGCTTCAGAAGTTCCAGGCCACAGCTGGATGGACCGTCCAGACCCGCGCGTGGGTCTCATGCAGTGCGCCCTCTCAGAGCAGCCATCCCTGGCCGCCTGCAGGGCCCAGCTGAGGAGTCCAACGCTGTGTCTGTGTTCCATGTGCAGTAGTGCCGCAACCCATCCGTAGTGTGTGCAGCGGGTGAGGAAGGGGCGACCTGGCTTATGCACGCCGGCCATTTGCTGTTCCTGGTACAGCCCCTTATTTTGCATATGGAGAAACTGAGGCCCAGAGGGAGGAAGGCCCTCAACCAGTTTCCGGTCCTTACACTCCCGAGTCTGGCCTCTCCACAGACCTTGTGGCACTTGCCATGACACAAAGTGAAAACAGGGAACTCTGGATGTGACAAGGCAGCCGTACTGGATCTGTCTGGACCCACACCATGTGCCTCTTCTGGCTTTTCTCCTTTGCCTGTATTCCGTTTTGGTACTTAGAGTGTCTCGTGCTGTGTGGGGGATGGTGGGACAGTGAACATCCGTGAGCCCACGGCTCCACTCCAGAACCAGAACTCTCCTGGTCCCTTGCATCTTCTCCTTGTCTGGACGTCACCCCTCTCTGCAGCTTTGGGTTTGTTTGCCGTTCTCTTGCTCACACGCTTACTGAATAAGTCTAAACATCAGACCGCTTCTTTGTTCTGGAGCTTTAAACAATTGCTTTCTCTACATAGATCTCTAAAACTTTCATTTTTGTACTCAACGGTTTCCTCTGTCTAAGCTTGAGCTGTGCTGCTGTGTAGCTGGGGTCTGCTCTCACCTCTGTGAAAGGAAATTGTGTGACTGCTCTGCAATTTGGGTTTGCATTGCCCCGTCAATGTGTGTCTGGGTCATCTCCGTTCTTCCCCTCCTCCCGTTCACAGTGCTGCTAGGAACCGCTCTTGCGCGTGCCTCGTGTAACACCTGGGAGTGGATGTGCAGCCTTCCAAGGCATGGGAGTGGTCACCCTGACAAGAAAATGCCAAAGTGGATTTCAGTGTGGCCAGAGCAGGTGTCACACTCCTCCCCTCCGTGTGCCAGCTGATCCGCATCCTCTCAGACCCTCGGTGCTGTCAGCTGTCAGATGTCTTCCTCACTGCGGGTCTGATGGATACGAAAGTGACCTCACACTTCCCTGCATCCTAGTGACATCGGGCAGCTTTGCCCATGTTCATCTGTGCCCACTGTCTCCTCCTCTGTGACATGCCTGTCGTGGTCCTTTAGCTCATTGCCTCTCCTCTTCCTGTGGATTTGTAGGACTTCTTTATGTATTCTGGATACTGATCCTTTGCTTGTTGCACATATTCCAAAGCTCTTCTGCTTTTTGTGGTTTGTCTTCTCACCAGTCATTTGGAGAAAAGACATTTATATGTTAGTGCAGTCAAACCTATCCACTTTTTTATGCTTACTGAGCTTTTAATACCCTGTAAAAGAAATTGTTCCCCACCCCAAGTGTGGAAAGCCATTCCCTCGAAAAAACTCCTCTTCAACTTTTGTCTTTGAAATGTAGATTTTTAATGTGTATGGAATGGTTTGGGGGTGTGTGGTATGAGGTGGGGATCTAATTCATTTTGCCATGCGGATACCCAGTTGGCTCAACGCCGTTCACTGCATGAGCCTCCTTTCTCTAGTCACATATCAAGAAGCCTTTGTAAAAATCCCAAGTATTGAGGTCTTCAGGTCGTTGATAATCTGTAGCACACCCGCAGTCATTCACGCGTGTGGTCCGTGTATTCTCTCCTCTCCCTCTTTTTATCATTGCACTTTCTGGTATGTGCAAGTGCCCCAGGAGGCTCTGTGTAGCCATCTGTGGTTTTTTAAATATTTATTTATTATTTTTTGAGAGAGGGGAGGTTGGAAGGGGCAGAGAGAGAGAATCCTAAGCAGGCTCCGCCCTGTCAGTGCAGAGCCTGATGGGGGGCTCGGTCACACAACCGTGAGATCATGACCTGGGCTGAAATCAAGAGTCAGACGCTTACCCGCCTGAGCCACCCAGGTGCTCCCTTCCATGGATATGTTTGTGAGGATGAGGAAACAGGTGCAAAGAGGAGGGTTGTTTGTAATGACCCTGCACAATGATCATGTTGGGTGACCCCAACATGGAGTCTGGCTCTAATTTTCTGAAGGGGGTGTGGCTTGCACGACAGACGTGGACTTCTTCACACTTCTGGAGGCCGGAAACCCTGATGCAAGTGTGGTAGGGTTGGTTTCTACTGAGGCTTCTGCTCTGGGCTTGCAGCGGGCAGCCTTCCCACAGAGCCATCGCGTGGTGGAAAGAGCGAGCTCTGGGCCTCTCAGGATCCCATTGAACTCTGAACTCCTGCCCACAGGCCCATCTCCAAATACAGCCACACTGGGGGAGGGGTGCTGGGGCTTCGGCGTATGAATTTGGGGGACACAGACATTTGGTCCATGGCAGGGGGGAGGGATTTGAGAGGCTGGAATGTTCACAGGGCAGGAGGTGAGGCGGTGTTTGGGTTTTCCCAAGCCCTGCCCAAGCTGAGTGATTGGACAGTAGTCCTCATTTATCTGCGCAGGGTTTCAGGCTTGGGCAGGGCCCCTGGGGAGGGCTGCTCTGTGCTGCGTGTGTGACATCGGCTGAGGCTTTGCTCACCACGGCTGACAGCTGGAAGCCCCTCTGGGGCTGATGGATGGAAGCCTTCGTCCTTCGTCCTTTCCGCGAGGCTGCATGGGCTTCCTCTCCGCATGGTGGTCAGTTTCCAAGAGCAGAAAAGCAGAAGTTTCCAGTCCTTCCTAAGGTTAGGCCTGAACCTGGCAGGGGGGTCATTTCTGCCGTCACAGAAGTGAAGGTGTATGAAGTGTTGTGTGGCACATTGACATAGTACGACGTCACTGTAGGCAAGCACATGAGCATGTTCATCTCCTCATGTAATTGTCTTGGTTTTTTATGGTGCAAGCACCTGAAATCCGTTCGTAGCGAATTTCCAGTACACCGTACGGCCTTATTAACGGTGGTCACCGTGTCCACACGTCCTCATCTTACCTAAACTGCAGCCTTGTACCCTCTGACCAACGTCTGGCTGTTTCCCCCGCCCCCCGGTCCCAGGGGGGGACATATGGACCTGGACCGGTCTTCTCTCAGCCCTGCACTTGTAGACGCTGTAAACACGCTGTGTTTGCCGGCACTTCCCAGGTCACGTGTCCTCTTGCCCTTGAAGCACAGGCTGGCCAGCTCTCTCCTCACGCCAGCGCAGCCCCGAAGCGTGAGGACGCGGGGCTGGGGCACACCAGAGCTGTGACCGTTGGAGCCGGCTGTCCCAAATGCCACTGTCTGGGGGGTGCCTCGGCGGCCAGCACACATGGGCCCCACGACTGGAGTTGTAGGGGAGTGTGTGTGTTTTCCTGGCGTGAGGTCCGTGGCTTGGATCAGATTCTCTGATGGGTCTCACGCCCAGAGAAGGGTACCAAGGTCGTGACAATAGACCTGATTTGAGTCCATCTCCGTGACGTGGCTGTGAGAGGTGGCGGTTGGCCTGGCCCCTCCAAGCCCACCTCAGAGAAGCCATGGTTTCTCGTGGGCCCCGCTCACCACCTGCCACTTAGCAGGGGCCCAATAATGCAGGAACCCAAATTCACTTTCCTGTTTTGTTTGTTTCAACGTTTTCTGGTAGGAAACTTGAAACATGCACAAAAGTAGGCAAAATATCGTAAGACCCCCCCACCCCCCACATATCCCACTTCAACAATGGACAGCTCACAACTAACGTTATCTTCCTCTCCTTCTCCCTGTCATATTGGATATTTTCCAAGTTCTTTAAACGTTTATTCATTTGTGAGAGACCAGGAGAGATGGCGTGAGCCAGGGAGGGTCAGAGAGAGAGGGAGACACAGAATCTGAAGCAGCTCCAGGCTCTGGGCTGTCAGCACAGAGCCCACCGCGGGGCTTGAACCCACAAACCGCAAGATCATGACCTGAGCTGATGTCAGATGCTTAACTGACCCTGACCGGCCCAGGTACCCCTATTTTTCTCAAAGTTTTTTAATAAAACCACACATACACTGAACGTGTTTATGTCGTGAGTGTGTGCCAGCATGGGCTTTCACACTTGCCCCTCCACCCCCAGAAGAGATTCTGGTACCCGATTCCAGCATGTTCGTTCAGGAGGGTGAGTTCCCACACCACCAGGCCATTCTCAGACACCCGCTGTGTGTCCAGCATTTCAACCCAGTTCTGACACTCTAACTGGAGGTGGCCTCAGATCCCACAGGTCAGTGCTCAGGCCTGCAAGCCTGCCCTGCCCCCACCCCACGTCACATGCCAGTTGCGAGCCTGGCTCGGGAGCCCGTGCTTCCGACTGAGCGACTAGAAATCAGAGGTGCCCGTGCCTCCCCGCCTGGGGTCGCTCAGTGTGTGAGAGTGGCTCACAGAGCTCAGGACCCGCTTACTCACTAGAGAACTGCCTTTCCCTCAAAGGACATGACTCGGGAGAAGACAAGTAGGAGAGAGGCGAGGGCACGGGGTGGGGGAGGGGCTCCGAGCTCCCCTGCCCTCTGGGCACCCCACCCTCTCGGAGCCTCCACGTGGTCCCCGACCAGAAGCAAGGTTTGTTTGCTTGTTTGTTTTACCAAGGCTTCAATCCATAGACCCGATGGATCAGATCATTGGCTGTTGGGGACTGATTTCAGGGGGTGGGACTGTAAGTTCCCATCCTTAGGTGCTTTCCCAACGTCACCTCACTGACAAGAACCCAGGTATGGTGGGGGCAGCACGTCACCTCATGGCTCTGCAGTGATTTCAGGGGCTAATGGCAAGTGACCAAATATGACAAAAGATGTCCCCATGGGTCTCCTTGCTCAGAAAATCCCCAGGCTTTGGGGTGCTGGGTACCAGGACCTGTGGACAAAGACCAAATGGATATGAGGAATGTTTTGGAATCTGAATGGCCAAATCTCTCCTTTGGGTCAATCACAATTTTGCACCTGGGTAACCAGGACCCGGATCAGGAGGCAAAGGTGAGCAGCACCTGCAAGCGCCCAGGGCCCCCTTCCGTCACTCGCCCACGTGACCTCCATGCTGACCAAAGGGGTTCTGGTTTGCTCTCTGGCTGCGGAGGTGCAGCAGGACAGCACCTCGATGCTGGCTGATCACACAGCCTCGAGTTCACACAGCCTCCGGGAGCCTCGGACCCACTTGTGCAGGACCGTGCTGGGCCTGCCAGGTCGCTGTGAAAATCATCCAGAGCGTGTGTCAGGGCCCAGATCCGGGGCAGGCACCTAGTAAGGGCTGAGTGAGGGGCGTCTGTCATCATCATCACCACTGACCTTTATGGCCAGTTTTGCACTGGCTGAGCCCGGAAGTGGCCTGAGGCCCTGGCATGTGCTGTATCGCTGCCCTGAGAGCTGGGGACAGCTGGAGCCTTCCAGACAGCGGACAGTTGGTGTTAAAGATGCTTTAGGGCATCTTGGAGGAACTTTCCTGGGCTGTCAGCTTCAAAGACAAGCTGGGTACAATCTGCCATTGTCACAGCAGACCTAGGATAGGGCTTGGGGTGCTCTCCTGAGACCAGTGAGGGTGATTTAGTGGGAGAAGCTGTCCCCTGGGTTTGAGTGCTCTTGGGGCCATGCAGGTAGATTGCAAAATTACTGAGAAAGGCAAGATGAAACAAACAAAAAAAAAAGCGACTGGAAAGAAAGAAAGAAAAAAGACTCTGAGTTAAGTGGGTTTTTGCTGCTGTAGCTCGCTGGCAATAACGTCCAACTGTGGACATCCAAGGATTATTCCCTTCAGACTCAGGGAGCCCAGCCATGTCTTTAAGCCCTTAGCCGCATGCATTTGAATCCCCAAGTCCCTTTCCTTTGGCTTGCAGAGCGGGACGGCATCTCTGTCAGTGGCTGTGTGTATTTCACAGTCTCTGTGAAAGTTCAAGAATGCGTGATAGGATCTAATTGTCCAGTTTCTTGACATTCAGGCTTGCCTCCTTTGTCAAGTGTCACTGATGTCTGGGTACTTGAAAATGGAGCCGGTCGTGGGGAGAGATTCTGGAAATCCCAAGAAGAGGGTGCAGGAAGCCAGCTACACCATCTCACACACTTGTTCCTTCCAGTGCTGCCCCCAGGGCCCAGAGTTCTGGAGCCATAGGCCCCCCTCTGGGGTTGCTCCCCAACCTCAGGGATGCTCAGATCCTGGGAAACAATTATAGTCAGGAGATGTGCACCAGAGGGCTCCGGGAACCATCCTAGAGCTTCTGGGAGGAGGTGGCTTTCAGGGTGGAATTGCAGGTCAAAAGACCAGCAGTGTGACACCTTGGGGGCTGGCCTGGGGACGGTCCGCTGAGGCTGGAGAGGGGATCCCAGGGTAGCGGGGACCTCACGGGTCTCCCCGGCTCCCGTCCTCCCGTGGCTCTCCCGTAGTGGAAGCTACTTGCCTCCTAAGCATGTGTTCTCTCTCGTTGCAGGTCCGAAGAGGAGAGCTCCCGGAGTGTCAGGTACGTGTGTCATGGCCTCTGTGCGTCTGGGTCCTGGAGCAGGTGGCTTCGGCGAAACCATGCGCTTTGATGTCTCTGACGAGGTCGCCCCGGGTCGGAGCCCTGCTGCCTTGCAACTCCAGGCCCTGGCCTGCCACCCGAGACTGTGGCCCTGCCGTGAGCTGGCTTGGTGTCCTGGGGCGAGAGCACGGGCTCACAGTGCAGGCTCACTTGGTTCCAGAGTGACCTTCGTGGGGGTCAGTGGCCTGGTGGTGATTCCATCCCCTCAAGGGCAGTAGTGGTGTCCTTTTACCTCGGCTGTGACATATGTAGGACCAGAAGCATCTCAGCTCAGACAGTCCCTGGGGCCAGACTGGGGCAGATGGGGCAGGTCTCTGGGCTGCTGGGTGGAGGGGCGGGCTCCGAGCAGCCCTGATTGATGCGGTGTGTCTCCATGGCCCATGGAGCACACGGTGCCTGCAGTTGAGACCCCTGCCTCTCCTCACCCCCACCAGTGTCGTGTGCAGGGTCGGCATGGAGTGGGGTCACAGCTGGGGGTACTGACTGGATTAAGGAGAGGGGCTGCCAGGTACCAGAACCCCAGGGTGCTCCTGCCTCAGCCCAGGGCCTGGGGCCAGGCAGGTGTCAAGGCTTGAGTTGGGGGACCCAGACGGCCACGAGCGATGGGAGACATGGGCTGGTGATGACGATGGAGGAGGAGAGGAGGAGCATGGAGGGGATTTAAGAGCCACGGGGACACCCAGGCCCGTTGGCAGGGGATTTCCTGTGTCTGAAATCGCTCCACGACCGTGCTGGGGACACAAGTTGAGCATCCTGGGCCCGGAGCTGGGAGTTTCACCCATGTGGATGGCAGGTCCGCTAGGCAGCCTACGGCCAGAGAGGTGTGCATGGATGGCAGGGAGCCTGCATCCTGGGGAAGCTGCCGGAATCAGCGTGGCGAGGCCCCATTGTGTACCGTGCACTCGGCTTCGGCTCAGCCCGGGAGACATGCGTGGTCGTCCCAAGCCAGGGCGGCAGAAGAGGAGGCAGTGGGGGGCTGGGCCTAACGACCCCGAGTCAGGCGGGATCCCAGCAGGAAGCAGAGGCCCACTCAGGGTAAGGGAATGAATCAGTGTTCTACGGTGGCTACGGATGGGTTGGGCCCGGTGGCCCCCAGGCCTGACAGGACAGAGGAGATGCACTGAGAGACGGAGAATGGCCCAGGCCAGGAGCTGCCAGAGGAGCTGCGGCCCCTCAGAATCTGTGCAGCTGTGAGGACACAGGGAGGGCGCCCTGCATGGGCTGATGGGGAAGGGCCCAGGGACGCTCAGGTGTGTCCTGAGCAAAGCAAGGTGCAGGAGAGCGTCTATCTCACGTTCCATTTGGGGTTGGCAGAGTTACAGAGAAGAACGTCGTTTCTTGCTTATCATGTTTGCATAAATAAGCCATGGCAGGGGACCCGAGCAGCTATTCACATGAACCCTTGGGAGCTGGGGAGCAGGGCGGGCAGAGAAGAGTGGCCGTGAGCCTCCTCACGGGGTGCACTGTGCCGTCGCCCGAGCTTGGAACCATGCGAATGTATTTCCGTCTGCAGAAGAATTGTTAAAAGTGAAGAGCTTTCTGAAGAGAGGGAGGGCTGCTGAGGGG
This sequence comes from Proteles cristata cristata, assembly GCA_017311185.1. Classification (NCBI taxonomy): domain Eukaryota; kingdom Metazoa; phylum Chordata; class Mammalia; order Carnivora; family Hyaenidae; genus Proteles; species Proteles cristata. Next base: position 25,562 of record JAESUZ010003400.1, read on the forward strand.
TAGTGAGCATCCTGTCCCTGGGGTATGCACAGATATTGGAAGGGGATTCAGCCCCAGGATCTGAGCCCTCCCTGCTCTGTATGACACAGTCCCCCAGAAGGTGTTCCTGGCTGATGCAGGGGCGGGGGGCCTTCACTGAGATCTCCTGGGACCAGTCGGCTTTCACCTGTAGGTGCGGGGAGATGTGTGTAGGGTGACTGGCCCTGAGAGAGCTGGAGTGCCCGGCCCAGCCCCACCCACCCCTGCCTCAGGGTCCCCTGCAGTGGGCAGTCAGGAAGCTGATTTTGCAGGGCAGGTGAAGCAGGAGAGTGATTCTCGGCTCCGGGGAAGGGTGGGGGCAGGAACATCAAGGACCTGCTTGGGGAGAATCAGGAATGGCCTTGGAAAGGGGTAGGGGGCAGCAGGCGGTTGGGGGGGGAGATACCGTATAGAACTCGGAACCTGTGTTCCCACCTCAAGCCAACTGGTTCTCAGCTGGATACTTGGATGTGAGGGGCCAGGAAAGGAAGAAAAGTGATGTGGGTCCAAGCAGAGAAGGCCGCATCTAAGTGTTTCTAAGACCCCAGAAGCCAACCCCACAGCAACTTGTCCTCTGCTGTGCAGACTCTCGGGGACGGGCCCAGAGACCTTGAGGAGTGGAGGTAGAAGACCTTGCTGGGACTTTAGGATGCTGGGGTCAGGCCTTGGCTGAGTCTCTGTCCTGTGCCAGCACGCATTTTGCCCCCAGGGAGCTGTCTTGGCAAGTGTCACACCTTGGTCCCATGTCACACCCCCTGCTCAGCACAGAGGCACCGCGGCACAGGACATGAAGCCCCCAGCCACGTGAGCTGTGACCCGCTCTTCACGCTCCAGACCACCACCCCCAGGCAGCTGCCGAGTCTGTTTCCCAGGGAAGGACTGTGAGGGCCCTTCCTAAAGGGAGCCTGAGGGTGGGTGAGTGCTCCCCCAGGGGCCCCCCGGAAGGAGTGGCGAACAAGTCCAGTCTGACAGTCACCCTCCAGGGAGCACCTCTGCCCAGCTCGGTGGCCGTGGCTCTCACGGGGCCGGCCGCCTCCCTCGTGTGCAGCCCGGCTCCCTGCTCCCGTCCCCAGGCACCTCGCGCAGCCGCCCGGCGGTGCTACTAGGTTCCAGAGGCGTCCGTGGGCTCCGTGCCTGGGCTGCAGCTCGTCCGTGGCGCGAGTGCGGCTTCCTCTGCCCCTGTGCTGGGCAGACCCGCGCCTCCCTGGGCCCCTCAAGCCGCTGCCTCCCCGCAGCTCCGAGGGCGTCACGGCTGACGTGCCTTGGCCCGCTTGCCCCCTTGGCTTTCTGTGTTTGCGTTTGCTCTCCGTGTTCCCTTTGTTTTTTGTTTTTTGTTTTGTTTTGTTTTGTTTTTTAAATGGTTTATTGTCAAGTTGGTTTCCATACAACACCCAGTGCTCATCCCATACAAACTGAGGACTGATGGGTGTGGGGGGGAGGGGGGGTGATGGGCATGGAAGAGGGCACTTAAGGGCATGTGTTCCCTTTGATTTCTGCCCTAGTGACTTGAGCACTTAGCCCCCCAGGCAGAGGCCCCGGATTGTGTCCCGGCACAGAGCACAGAGCAGGCACCAACGGGCCAGGTTGCCATGGAGTGAATTCGCCTTGGCCTCCCTGGGAACTCCGGGCGCGGGGCCTCACCCTGAGAAACAGCGCAAAGTAACATCTGCCCCGTTGGACTCAGAGCTCATGGGTATTTTCAGGCAGTAACTGGAAGGCGGAAGGTATCGGACCATCTGCCCTGCTCAGTGAAGACCCCTTCCTCTCCCCCGCTTCGCTTCCACTCCCACCACAAACATAGACAATGGTGGGCAGGCGGGGCTGCATCTGACATCACAAGGCCGTGTCTGGCTTTTGTTCTCCTGGCTGAGGTCTGGGCGACTCCAAGAGCAGATGATCTTTGCTAAATGTTAAGGCAATGGACGCTGAGAGCCCCTCCTTACCCCAGCCCTACGTTGAGGTGGTGAGGTGTTGTTCTGGGCTCTCAGAGGACATGAACTGCACCCCTTCTGGCTGTGGGAGCCTCCCTGAGCAGCAGGGAGCAGGTTCTGCCAGGAGAAGCCCGTTGGCCGACAGTCTCGCGCTACTTTCCCCCTCCCCCGCTGAAACATTTGCAAGCCCAGATGTATCCATTCTCCACAAACGAAATGACTCTGTTTTGACCGTTTTGCAGACCTAGGACTTTGCTCCTTGCTCCCGGGTGGGGCGTGGGGGGGGCGGATGTCTGTCTTTCAGTCTATTCCGAAGGAGGCAGTGGAGACCCTCCACTTGGAACCTTCTCATGATTTATTGGTTTCAGGGGGTCGGAGTGAGGGAGGGGCGCAGGTGGGAAGAAAGAGCTATACAGACTTTGGAGTTTGAAAGAAGGATTAGCTGTGTGGACCACCTGGAGCGGAGGCAGATGCTGTGGCTCAGGTACGAAGACCTCCTGCGACGTCAAAGTGTCACCTTTTGCCTCTCTGTGGCTCATCCACCCCTTGGAATGAACTCAGTCACACTCACGGACAGGAATCAGTCCCTTGACTGAGGGTCTGCTAAGGGGTTGGGGGCCCTGTGGTCAGGGGACCCCACCAGCACAACCAACCCCACCCCTTCAAGGGAGTTAGAGTGGGCCCCAGATTTTCAGCTCTGGGAGGCTGGGGTAGAGAAATGCTGGCCAGCTTCCCTAGAAAACAGGGCTTTCAAATGCAGATCCGAGACTTCCCATCCAAAGCCTCTCCAGGTCCTCTCCCTGGTGCTTGTGGAAGGTACAGATTTCCAGGCCAGGTCGGTCCTTGACATGTCTGCCTCGGGCGGGCCAGGGTGGGGCCCGGGACTCTGAACTGTACCCCATCCTGCATGATTCTAACAGGCAGCCTGGACACCCAGCCTCTGGCCGAGCAGGCCAGCGTCGGGCTGTGCCCGGCTCACAGGTGTGAGCTCAGAAGCCCCGAATCAAACAGTTGCCCTAGATCGCCTCCCTGTGAAGGAATCCTAAAACCTTGACAGCATTTTCCAAAGGTCTCAGCAAGCTTCTCGGGACCCTGAGTAGCCAGCCTGTGAGCCCTGAAGCCTGTTCATTTGGGGTGTGTGTGAGCTACTTCTGGACAAGGTGGGCTCGGTCACAAATGTTGTCTTCATTGGACCAAAGACACGGAAGTGAAAGCAATGAGTCTACATGAATCCATTTTCCTGTGAACGTCTCCCGGCACTCCGTGCCAAGGCAAGGCAGCCTCTGTCATTGACTGCGCCTTTCTACCCCCAAGCGCCAAATGAGCGCGTGCAATTGATTGTGTGTGTAAGGTGGGATGGAAACCACCAAGGGTGGCAGATGAGGCTGGGATGTTTGTGGAGCTGGGGAAACAGGGCTGAGCTGTCTGTCCCTCCAGGTCGGAATGGGTGCTGGCTCCAAAGCAGGGAGGGGGGCCGGGGCTGCGGAGATGCTGTCCCGAGGCCTGAGCGGGTGGCCTTGGGAGCAGAGCAGAGCTTTCTCTGCACCGTGCGTGGGAGTAGAGGCCCTGGGGTCAGACAGTGGTGAATTCAAGTCCCTCTCCTCATCCTACCCTGGTCACCACGGACCAGACACTGAACTCTCCCAGCGTCAGAGTTCACGTGGGTTCAGCGGTCTTTACCGAGTGCCTACTGAATTTGTCAGCAAAGCCAAGTTCATCTGCCTGATGCGCAGCAAAGACCGTCATGGAGACACGGAGGATGAAGGAGACAGTGGTTTATTCCGGAGGCAGGAGGGCGAGCCTCACCTCCACCCCCTAGAGGAGGACAGTTAGGGGTGCTTAGTGGCAAAGGGAAAAGGTCTGGGTACAAAGGTGCAGCTGGTAACCCTTTGGTTACGGGTCTCCATCCCCACGGTCCTTGGATCGGTCCTCACCCTTGTGGGTATCGGGACCATGACCCTTCCAGTCACTTCCTGCTGAAGTGGGGCTGAGACCGGGGTTAGGGAAATGGGAACTTTCGAGTGAAAGCCAGTGTTCTGCATTCCCGGGATTTTTGTACTTTGGTCAGTAGTTCTTGTACGATGTTGTGTCTAGGCTTTGAGAGGAGGGTTCTGGGACCAAGTGGCATGTTGTTCTCATGGCCTGATTCCCTTGGAACCGTTCCCCTGAGTCATGGTTTCAGGTCCGGCAGAGGCTCACTGGCCTGAGCCCGATCCTTTTCAACCTTCTCCCCGCTGACGGGGTGTAGGGACCCTGTGGATCCTTGTCATTCAAGCTTAATGAATCCACGGCTCAATTCCCTATGCTTTCTGAGGAATGGAGGGGTCAACAGGGTCTGACCTGTCCAATGAGGCTGAGCTGCTCCTCTGGGCTCCCGCTCTTCAGGTCTTTATGACATCTTCAGTGACAGCTTTTGATGTCGCTAGAGGAGGCAGGCACTGTGAAGACACATCTGTGGGCCACACCAACCTGCTGGGAGCCAACTCAGGTCCTGGATGTACCTGATAGTATCCAGTTCCCTGATGGGAACCCTGCCAGAAACTCCTAAGTCATGAAAATCACATAGAAAGTCTTCCAAAGAACATGTCACAGGGTTTTAAACCAAGCCCACTCCTAGGGACCAGTCTTCCCCCCAGCAGGGCCGGTGCACGGGCTCTTTCCAGGTTATGTGGGTTTCTCGGCACAGCTTTGCCATAGATCGTTTTTTGTCTTTTTCCAGTCACATAGTGTCTGCAGGCAGCCTGTGATTTCCATCGGATGCCCAAGGCATCGGACACTATGGTTTTCACTCCACTGTCACTCTGCATTCTTAGCGGCAGTCCAAGCCTAGGAACGATCTTGCTTAAAAGCGTCTTGACAGCTTCTGAGGCTTCTCTGAACGGCATGGAGAAGCTTCCGTCCCATTTGGAAAGGTGTCTGCACATCGAAGCAAACCCCGAGAGTTCCCTGTTGTCCCTTGCGCTCTGGGAAAGGCTGCCTGCCGGTCTGCCCCAGGACCACCACCTCTACCCTGTATCCCTTTGAGAACACGTGGGGACCCAGTCTTAGGATTCTTTTTAGCACAAGTGTCACCTGTTTTCAGCATTTCTTTGAAAATCAGAGCCTGCAATATACTTCTGGGTCTGCTGAAGTGTGGGTCTTTCCCATAATGGGTGCTGTGACGGATACGGCGACTTACTTCTTTCACTGGAAGCTCTAGCATAAGTATTCATGATGTTGCCAGCCAGGATCAATGCCGGCATCAGGGTGTCCAGATCCCCACTGCTTGCTTAGGTCCTTGCTGCTCCTCCAAGGACTGCTGGGGTCGACGTGTAGCTCAGTCTCTACTTGGCACTAAAGCTCTTGGAGAGGGTTTTGTATGGGCTGCCTGCATGGTTCCTTCCCTTGGGCGGTCGGTCCAGTTTCTGGCGTCTTCAGCAGTGGACGATAGCCGACGGGCCACCACTGCATGCAGCTCTTGTCTTCGATCCGTGAGACTGTCCCCGTCCCAGAACACTTCAAAGTCTGGCTTCTCCGGGGGCAGGCCGTGCGGGCGGGGTGGCTGCTGTCAGCTCGTTCAGTTATCCACACGTCTCTGGTGATCTTTGCGAGCGGCCCTGACAGCACAGGCCACTTTTCTGTCAGGCTGACTTTGGCGTGTCTGGCTTCGGTTTGCAGGGGTTCAGGAAAAACCCCTTTTCGTTCTCCATGCTTCCAGTCCAGGAAATGGTAGAACACTGGAAACCGTGGTTTGGAGAGTCAGGGTCTAGTATTCCGGAACCTGGTCAAAAGAATTCAGGACTCAGCCCGGTGGTATAGACAACCAAAAAACATCCGGAGACAGTTCATCAGAACTGGGATCTAACGCTTACCAAGGGGTGTTACTGAAACAATCTCCCTGTCTAAAACCACCCTCGTTTCTGGCAAATAGAGCCAAATTAAGATACATTTGTTCATAAAATAGGCCAGTGTGAACTGGGCCTCTTTACACAAGTGCCGTCGGAATGAGGATTGGTCATACAGGTTTTTGGTGTTTTTAATCTGCTCTGATGGAACTTTTCATAAGGAATGTCAGATTGAGCTTTTAACAGCCTCGTCAGGCTCAAGACCCCAAGCCAGCACGTGCCGTCAGCCTTTGCCTGCCACACCTGTAGACTGGGCTGGCGTCCCCTCTTCTCAAGATCCCCCACATACCCTAAGCTCCCTGCACCTGCCAGGAAGGGACAACCTCCCTTGTCCACCTGCTAGGGCTGCTGGAAACTTCGTCAGCGCAGTACCAGGCGACTTGTCCAAGGGGCTTCATCGGCTCCGTAAGCTCAACGTGAATTCGTTCCTGAAAGCTGCCCGAGCCCAGCTGAGTCTGGGCGTAGCTCCCTCAACCATGCCGTTCCCGTCACAGGCTTGGCAACACGACCAGTGTTTCTAGTTGTGTCCTGTTACGAGGAGCACAGATTTGTATCCAACGTTTGCAGATAAAGACACTGCGGTGGAAAGACAAGAATGCTCCCTGAGAGTTTCTACTCCCAGGGGCACCAGGTAGGGAGAAGGAGAGAAGGGTTTCATATCTGTTGAGGTAGATTTTCTTGTCCAAGTTTCTGAGTCCTCGGTAGACTTAAATTTAGAGGAGCAACCATGAGAGAAGCAGCAATGGTTCCGACAAGAGTCTGTTTGAAAGCCGTTTCCCCATTCCTTCTGGAAATTCTGACTGGTTTGGCTTTATGATCTTAAAGGAATCAGAGACCTGTCTATGTGAGTACAGGGCAGCCGGCAAGGAGATGCTGTGACCCTGGAGACTTGAGTAACTAGGACGACAGGCGATAGCGTTGTACCAGGACATCTCAGCACCTCAAGGGTTGTACAAAATGTCCAGGACACTGAGAGCAGTCCCCCACACTCAGAGCCCCAGGATGGTCGTCCTGTCTGTGACGACGCTTCCCATGTCGTTTGACACACAAGGAACCAAGTCTCATTAGTCAAAGAGACTCCCCTTTACAAGCGGGATTTTTGGAATTTTGTGAGATAATCAGAAGATTTCAAAACACATGCTGAGATAGGATTACAGATCATTACAAAACAAGGTACTTATTCGGCCAAGGTGGCACAAGAGATTCTCAGGCAATGCAGAGGGTTATGGAGTTGTTGAGAAACCTCAGCCCTCTTACCACTGAGCAGAGTCAACTTTCCTAAGGAAGCACAGAGCTAACAAAGACAAGACACAGACACTTGGTTTTTCTTCTTCTTCTTTTTTTTAAATATTTTTGTTTACTTCTAGGAGAGAGAGACAGCGTGAGCAGGGGAGGGTGAGAGAGAGAGGGAGACACAGACTCTGAAACAGGCTCCAGGCTCCGAGCCGGCAGTCAGTACAGAGCCCAATGCGGGGCTCGAACCCACGAACCGCGAGATCATGACCCAAGCGAAAGTCTGACGCCCAACCGACGAAGCCACCCAGGCTCCCGACACTTGGTTTTTCTAGGCAGATTAAAGATAAAGGAAAACCTCTTCGATCACTTAGACCAATTATGTAAGAAGGCTCTGTCCTGTTAACGGCGAAAAAACCCAAATTCCAGTCTTGTGCCTGCGTTCTTGGGGTGTGACACTTGAGTCGTTGCAACAAGATGAATCTGTAAACATGGATGCAGCCCCTTCGTTTTGCCTCCGTGTCATCCCCCACGTTGACACATACTTGCTTTGACAAGGACATCGGGGCCCCGCACGGGTCTGCGTCCCTGTGATGCGTGTCTGGATGCGCTGACCAGAGACTCGGGCAGGAACGAAGGCCTCCCAGCTGTTGTGATGCTGCCAGCGGCCCTCAAGGCTCAGACACCCGCAGGGATCCAAGGCTGTGCCCTCTTCCCAGGTGGTCACAACCAAAGACTGTTCTGAAGAGCCAGCCCCTGTCACCTACTTTGGGGTAGTTCTGAAGGGCAGTCCAGCTCTGGGGACTGCTCAGGGAGTCGGCTGAGGCTCCTGTTGAAGTATCACTGCTCAGCTTCCACCTCATCTGGTTCTCTGCCTCTCCGTTCCCCTCCTCAGCTGTAGATTCTTCCTTTATAAACTTGTTTTTCACATGCAGAACTCCAGAGTCTTGGTCCTGACCATGCGTAGCATTTCTTTTGAAAGATTCCCTTCTCGCAAACCTTCTACAATTTTCCTTTTCACATTCATTCCTATTTTGTTCTAGGTTTTCCCTCTTTATTTAATTTTTTTTAAAATTTTTGTCTGAGAGAGAGCATAAGCGGGGGGAGTGGTTTGAGGAGAGAGATGGAGGAGAGAGAGAGAGGGAGAGAGAGAGGGAGAATATCTCAACCAGGCTCCACTTGGAGGCTGACACGGGGCTCGATCCCACAAACTCTGGGATTCTGACCTGAGCAGAGGTAAAGAGTGGGATGCTCTAGACACCGAGCCACCCAGGTGCCCCACGTTTTCCCTCTTTGAACAACCAGCCTCCCTTCCCTTACATACAGAGCTGTCTCCCTTCTTTGTTCAAGTCGTCTTCATTGCATTTCTTACAATTGTTTACATCTGTCTGTCTGTCCTTCACTTCCCCATAAAGCTTCAGGAGCTGTCAGACAAGACTTGAAAGTTTTGTCTTCTCTGTCCCATTTTGGGACAGTAGTAACATGAACAGCTGGTTTGACTTTCAGTAACACAAGTGGAGTAAAACTATTCTGTTTCATGTTGGCAATTCTAAAGACATATGTCCATTTTAATTCAACAAGCAACCTGAAATAAGCTTTCAAACCAAATATTTTTGAAGATCACAACATGAACTCGAAAGGCAATGGGGGTCGTTTCTGAGTTTTAGAACGCCCAGTTCTTCAGCACTTGCCTTGAAACTGGCTAAGTAGAGCCCTTTTCCAACTTACTTTTAGCAACACCACCTGGAGGTAGAGAAACTGTCTCATACTGACAACACACATACACACGTACAATTACACAAAAGGTTGCAAGCAAAATCTCAAAGGCCCAATCTCCTAATATCTCCCTTTTACAAAACACAGCTAATTGTGAGATGGCATTACACTTTATGGATCCATTAATCAGTCATGATTCTCAAGAGTAGAATGAATGTTGTGGTCAAGCAGAGTTGCCAAAAAATCCCCCACCAAAAAAAAACACAAAAAAGCAACCAAAAAAAACAAAAAACAAAGACTGCCTGGCTTGGGAGACTGCGGCTGGGCGGGATGGAGGTGCAGACAATTTGTCACTTCCCATTGTCCACCGAGAACATGGCTAGTTTTATTCAAAGATCCCCAATGCTGCCAGCAACCCACAGACCAACGGAAGCCCAGGCTACCTCCGTGAGTGTTTTCCTTTGCGAGAAACCTCGTGGCTCCGCCGACCGAACCAAGCCACTTCCTCATCAGCCGTTTCTTAAGCAAGCGAGTAAAGGAGGCTCAGAGAACCCAAACCCCCTGGTGGATGAGGCTGTAGGTGGGACCGTGTGGGGCACAGGTTGCGTTTGTCCGTGTCCGCCCGTCCTTCTCCTTTCCCTTCTTCTCCCTGTGCTGCAGTCTCTGCAGACTCACCTCCTTGGAACCCTGACGGGGTGGGTACGTGGAAGACCCCTGTGCGATGGGGCAGGAAGTGCTGGCCCCGCTTGGGGAAAAGTCCACGTGCACCCTCTTCTGTCCTCCCTTCCCTCGCGTAGGGTTCCGATTCTGATTTCACAGGCCTTTTACTGTGTCTGTCTCTTTGGCTCTCTGAGCTGCACCCTGAACCATGTCTTGAGGATGGGCTTTCGGTCGTTTGCTAATTCCCCTCCCTCCCCCTACCCAGCCGTGTCCAGTCTGTGGTGTGGCCCATCCGTTGCGGACCGAGGCTCTTGGAAGGGGTCCAGAGGTGCTCAGCCTGATGACAGACTTACATCTTTATGCACCGTGTGTCCAGAAGCATAGGTGAATAATTGGGTTTTTATTTTTTTTATATTTATTTATTTATTTTTCAGAGTTTGTTGTCAAGTTGGTTTCCATAAAACCCCCAGTGCTCATCCCCACGAGTGCCCTCCCCCATGCCCATCACCCCCCTTCCCCTCTCCCCCACACCCCATCCGCCCTCAGTGTGTTCTCAGTATTCAAGAGTCTCTCATGGTTTGCCTCCCTCCCTCCCCCCAACTAGGTTTCTAAATATATCAGTGTCTTCACATAGAGAACAAAAAGAGCTCCAAGCCAAAGTCCTGACAGTACTAGCTTGTATCATTGTCCGTGTCCTTACTTTTGCCGGAGACGACGTCTTCAGAAGGCTTTGAGTGTCGGTCCAGGGCCCTTTCGTTTGAGCCCGAAGCATCCCGTTCACTGCAGGGCCGCTTCGTGGTCAGGGCAAGGCTTTCAGCTTTGGTTTCTCCGGGAATGTCTTCATCCCTTCCTCATTTGTGAAGGACCGTTTCCCAAATGCAGAATTCTTGGTGGACAGCTTCTTCCCTTCAAGGCTTTGAGCCCGTCAACCCTTGCCTTCTGGCCTCCAAGGTTTCTGGGGAGACATCTGCTCACGACCGTATCGGTGAAAAGATGATGAAAGCAATTTTCCTTTGAGCTGTATAGCTGTTGATAATGAGTCCTATCATGTGTTACACAACACAGCATTTCCCTATATGTTGTAGCCCCATTTTGAGACCAGGAATGGAGTAGTTTTAGACATTACGAGGGCTCTAAAAGCTGAAAATGATCGTTTTCTTAACTCAAAGTGAAAAGGCACTGACCCATCTTATAGGTTTCCATTTCTAACAAAGGAAATATAAGTCTTGAAAAGCCCACACCAAGGAACAAGAAGCCCACTGCGAAACTTTTTTGTTTTTTTTAATGTTTTTTTTAAATTTATTTCTCGGAGAGAGAGAGAGACAGCGTGAGCAGGGGAGGGTCAGAGAGAGAGGGAGTCACAGACTGAAACGGGCTCCAGGCTCTGAGCTGGCAGTCAGCACAGAGCCCGACGCGGGGCTCGAACCCACGAACCGCGAGATCATGACCTAAGCGAAAGTCGGACGTTTAACCGACTGAGCCACCCAGGCGCCCCT
>JAESUZ010003401.1:0-76773 GCA_017311185.1 Proteles cristata cristata
AACTGTGAGATTGTGACCTGAGCTAAAATCAAGAGTCAGACGCTTAACCGACTGAGCCATCCAGGCACCCCTAGGGTGGATACTCTTAATTACTAACTCAGTTTCTTTTCTTGTTATTGGCCTATTTGGGTTTTCTATCTTCCTGCATCAGTTTTGATCATGTATTTCTAGGTATTTGTCCATTTCCTCTAGGTTATCTACATTTTTGTCATAAACTTATTTATAATATTCTTTTATAATCAAGTCCATATCTGTAGAATCAGTAGTGATGGTCCTTTTATTCCTGATTTTAGTAATTTGAATCTTCTCTTTTTTTTGCTTGGTCTCTACAACTAAATGTTTGTCAACTTCATTGATCTTTTCAAAGAATCAACTTTTAGTTTCATTGATTTTCACAATTGTTTTTCTATCCTCTATACTTTACTATTTCTTTCCTTCTGCTTGCTTGGGGTTTGATTTGCTTCTCTTTTGCAAGTCTCTTAAGGTGGAAGGTTAGGCTATGGATGTGAAATCTCTTCCTTTTTTTTTTTTTTTTTCTTAATATTTTATTTACTTTTCAGAGAGAGATAGAGACAGCATGAGCAGGGGAGGGTCAGAGAGAGAGAGGGAGACACAGAATCTGAAGCAGGCTCCAAGCTATGAGCTAGCTGTCAGCACAGAGCCCGACGCGGGGCTCGAACCCACGGACCGTGAGATCATGACCTGAGGTGAAGTCGGACGCTTAACCGACTGAGCCACCCAGGTGCCCCTGAAATCTCTTCCTTTTTAATATATGTGTTTACAGCTATAAATGTGTCTCTAAACAGTAATTCAGCTAGACCCCATAAGTTTTGGTATGTTGTATCTTCATTTTCATTCATCTCAAAATATTTTCCAATTTACCTTGTGATTTCTTCTTTGACCCATTGGTTATTTAGGGATGTTTTACTTAATTTCCACGTTTGTGAGTCTTCCAAATTTCTTTCTGCTATTGATTTCTAATTCCATTGTGCTCCCCCCAACACATACTTTGTTTGATTTCCTTTCTTTTAAATTTATCGAGGCTTATTTTGTGACCTAACATATGGTCTGTCTTGGAGAACATTCCAGGTGCCCTTGAGAAGAATGTATATTCTGCTGTTGTTAGGTGGCATGTGCTATAAATTTTTTTGCTACATCTACTTAGTTTATAGTTGTTCACGTCCTTTACTTCCTTGTTGATCTTCTGTTTAGTTGTTCTATGCATTATTTAAAGTGGAGTATTGAAGTGTCCAGTTATTGCTGTCAAATTGTGTGTGTTTGTCCTTTCAATTCAGTCAGGTTTTGCTTCATGTGCTTTGGGGCTCTGTTGTGAGATACCAGCACTGTGCTTTTGTGAAGGTTGTGAGCTCTAGTGAACAGCAGCAACACTGACACACCGACCCTGTCAAACTGGAAATGGAAAGGCATTTTGAACTTTTGTTTTCTAACATCTTGACCACCACGATGAAGGATAGGGCAGTAGTTAAAAACACTGGCTTTGTAGTCCTGCAGACCTGGGCTCAAATCCAGGCTGCCATTTGGGACTCAGGTGACCTTGGTAAGTCGTATAACCAAATGGATCTTGCTCTGTAAACTGGGGATAGTGACAGCACCTGCCTCGCTGGATTGCTGTAAGAATTAAATGGAATCGTGTATGATGACTTTAGCTGAAGTTAGTGCTCGCTTGTCATCTGCCTCTCTATCTGCCAATGGCAAATGAATTGGCATTGTCTGAATATGTTCTCACAGATAACATGGGGAAGAGCCCCCAAAACAGTCTGAGAGAGAGAAACCATTTAGAGAAAAAGCATTTGCTATGGATAATTCTCAGATGTGCACACTGACCATCATTAAAAGCTGTTGTCTAGAACATTTTACCCCACGTATGTGGAGCAGGCAGGCTGGCCCTGTGTGAATACAGAGAAATAATGAGATTGGAGGAATGGTAAGAATGCTCCCCGCACCCTGCTCCCATAGATGCGCATCCCCACATATTTCCCAAATACTTCACAGGTTCGGATGCCCCAAATACTACTAATAGAGCTTTATTTTTTGCGGGTCCTTCCCTGACAGTCAGTCCTGTTTGAAATGCAAATTTATGGGCATTGTGTGTGGCCAGTTCTGCACCTTCCCGCTAAAGCACGAGTAAATTGTCACGAGTAACTTGACTGATACTTCCTTCCTGCTAGAAGAGATCCAACATAACACGGGAGGAACAGAGAACTCGGGGGGTAGGGGTGGAAAGGCTCTGGGAAAGGTGGGGACAGGGGCAGAGACATTTCTGAGGGGGACGTAAGACAAATTTTACTTCTTTAAGACAAATGGTTACAGCTGATTTTCAGACCAGACATACCCATGTTAAGTAAGAGTCCAGCTGGACCCAGATACCAAGGTGCTCAGCCCCTCCCTGGTCACCCCATGCCGGTTTCCATTTCAGAGGTGATGGGGCTATTAGCAGCCCAGGCCGTTCGATTCTACTCACTCTACTCTCAGGGGCGGCAGCAACGTGGCCGCCCCTTCCCCTACTCTCTAGCAGCCTGGTAATGCTCTCTGTCACTACCTGCCATCCAGTCGTGAACCAGAAAACACCAAGGGAGCTCAGCCACCATCCTCAGCACCACGGTTCATCTCTTGATTCTCTTTCTGGGTTTAGATTACATGCACAGCGCCCACCGCCCTGTCACTGGGGGCCACCTGGGGAAAAAGGAGAGTAGTTATGTGGGCAGCGTGGGCACCAGCCCCAGGAAGTCAAGCCGCTGCACGCCCCCACCTGCCGACTCTGAGCTTGTCAGCTTTTGCTACCTCCACATGCGGGAACAAAGGAAGGAGCCAGAAAGCCGGACGGATGTCAATGAGAACTTAATCTTCTTTGAGGAGACCAGGCCCCGGACCAAGTCTGACCCCACGTCCAAAAGCTCTGGCCAAGGTTATGAAGTGATCCCTGATGACTTTGATGCCGCCAGCCTAGACCATGAGCCTTGTGCCAGCAGGGCCCGGTCCTACACCTTGGACAATTCCCTTGGGGCTGAAGCCCTGAATTTCTACTGTGACTCTTGCAAAGCCAAACTCCAGGAACAGCTGGGCCCTCGCAAAGGTGGGAGGTCTGGCTCCTCTCGTGACAATATGGTAGACTTGATGTCCCTTCCACCGCCTGGGAGCGAGGAAGAGGAGGAGGAGGAAGATGAGAGCACTTCGCTGTTGCCTGCCATTGCCGCCCCACCTCCTGGTTTCAGAGACAACAGTTCTGATGAAGATGACCCCAAGCGCCGGGCAGTCCAAAGCCAGGAGCAAGGACGCCACCTGCGTGGACTCCTGTATGATGAGATTCCAGTGACATTGATTGACAGCGTGCAGACCCGGACAGTCCGAGATCATGCCCAGGAGCTAGATGATGCCCTGGTGTCCACTCTGCAGGCTCTGGAAGCCCTGGCAGCCTCAGAGGATGGACCACACCCCCCACCCCCACAGACTGCAGGTAACAGCCCATTCCTCCTCCCTCTTGCCTCCCCTTCTTTCTCCTGGCCAGGCAGGGCCAGCAGGTGATATTGCTTCTTCCCAAGCAGAGGTCAAAGTCACCGTGGTGTGCCAGGGCAGTGAATGGCCAGAGGTATAGCTCAGATAGGGCCAGGGGATCCACAACGCCGCATCAGGGACCGGCTGCTCAGCTCCCACTAGAGCTCTGGCTCTCACCATTCCATCTCTGGAAATGTCTTGCAGATGGACCCCAGGGACTGGGGCCATGACAGCTACGGAGCCAGGCCAGGATGGAGGATCAGAGCAAAATTATGAGATATCTAGAAGACAGGCAAAGACCATCCACCATGCACATGACTGGAAGAAAACCAAAACGACCAACTAACCACCTAGTGACCCGGGATCAGGGGAGCCAGGAGCCATCACTGCTCAGGGCTGAGGCCTTGATCTTGCCTAAGAGCATGAGCTCCCAGTCAGATGCACTCAAGTCCTGGCATCTTCACTCACTTTCAGTGTCACCTTCAGCAAGGCACTTACCCCCTCTGAGCCGCACTTTTGTCATTTCAAATGGGCTTGATGACAACAGCCATGTCATGTAGGGTTGTTGTGGGCATTGAATAAAATCATTCATGCAAAACACTGCCTAGCACATAGTAAGGAGTAGAGCTATTATTATCAATCTGTGAGTAGTAGCGATTATTAGCAATTATTTTGTGGGAGAGGCATACAACATGCATACCAGTCTCTCTTACGGACACACGTACATCCGTCTTGTAGACCAGCACATGTGTCAGACATGCACCCATATTCACAATACACACCTCCGTACACACACACCTTCAAAAGAACAGGTAAATGCCACAGCAACAGGAAAGGCCCAAGGAGGAATAAGGCACATGAGAAGGCATGTGAGGTGGGGGGAGGTGTGCACAGAGAAGGCGAAGAGATTGGGATCTCCAGCCTGGCTGACGGGAGAGAGTACCAGCCCCTACTTTTCCTGTATGCGAGGGCATCCTTGGTGTTGGGCAGCCCCCATGTGTTTAGCCACCCGGGGGCCGGCATTTCTCTTGGCTCTGAGTCGGACACTCCAAGCCCTAGCTGCCCCCACGCTAGAGGCCCCTGTGGTCGCCAGAGAGAAGACAAGTGCAGGCCAAAGGGCCTCAGCTGCAAGGCCTGGCCAGATGATGAGGGCCAGATAGTGAGGGACACCGCTTTGCCAGCCCGCTTAAGGACAATTAACAAACATTTCCTAGCTACTGAATCTAAAAATAGTGCTGATTAGCATGTTGTTCTGCATGTGATGTGCATGTTAATTTGCCGTCAGACTGCCCAGCAGATATTCTCGGTGCCCCTTTTGTTGCTTTCTCGGATTCCCGCCCTTCATCAGCGCTCTCCCAGCTTGCCCCGCTTTGCCCCTCTCTTCCACGCCTCCCACCCTCAGCCCAGTACCTCCCCACTGCCTTCCCCTACCACCCCCCGCCTCCTCCCCCAGGTCTGACTGGCTTTCCCCAGCTTGACGTGCTGCTGGCTGCCCTTGGCCCCCACAGACCTTCTGCATATGGCTGGAAAAAGGACTCGATTGGACTAAGTGCAGCAAGCCCTCTCCTTGTCCCTCCAGGTCTGATTGTGCTGGCCACAATCACCCCTGAATCATCGCTGGACTCAGGCCATGAAACCAACTCTTCAGAGCTCACAGACATGTCGGAGATGATGTCGGCCATGAAGCAGCACCAGAACACCACCTACTTCCTGGCCCAGCACCTCAACAAGGATAGCCTCCTGGCTCGCAAGGACCTGCCCTTCCGGATCCAGAGCTGTGCAGCCCAGGCTGTCCTCACGGCCCCTTACTCTCTCGGGCGCCCGGATCCCAACCCAGTGGTCACAGGCCAGAGTCCCGGGCCCCCCGGCGCTCGGAGGAAACTGCCCCAGGCAGAGTCCCAACCGCAGCGAGAGCGAACTTACGCCCTGGCAGTGCACCCAGCATTGTCCCCACAGCTTAGTGAGCAGAAGAGTCTGAGCCTACTGCCCCCTGTCCCTGAGGACAAAGGGCCTGGCCACAGTAGGGCAAGCCTAGAGATGTCACTGAGGGCCGCCACGCCATCCCTCAGTGAAGAGCAGGTCTCTGAGCTAAGGGAGAACCTGCCCAAAGAAGTCAGGTTGAGCCCCAAGCTCATCCTCGACCCAAAGGGCACCGTGACCCCAGCTATCATCTCAGCTGCCCTACAGCAGGTGGTTCACACTAAGAGCCTCCCTGCCCCTGGCGGGGCCCTGGGGAACCCTCCCAGCAGTGGGGAGAGAAGGCTGGAGGCTAGCATGGGGAGGCCTGAGGTCAGCATGGGAAGGCCGGAAGTTAGCATGATGAGCGGTAGTGGCAGTAAGAATCTGAAGTTCAAAATGAGCCCCAGTGCTCCAGAGACATCCCGGAATTCCCAGCAGCAGCTGAGCCCAGAGGTCTCCTCTGGCTCCAGGGCACCCACGGGCAGCCGGGCTGACAGCCTGCACCTCTCCCCACAGGAGGACAGGCTGCCCGTTCAGAGTTTCCCTCCTAAAAGCTACCTTCCCCGAGCTAGTCGAGAGTCACTGAGCAAGCCATGCATAGGGGAGGGGGTGGGCAAGGCCGGGCCCGAGGGTGCTAAGCCGGCCCTGCACAAGCAGGGCGCCGTCTCCAGCCAGGGGGACAAGGGGCAGCTGGAGGGCACGCCCCAAAGCAGCAAGATCGAGGAGACCAGCCTGGTGCCCCGAGCCGGCTATGCCATGGCTCTCCAGAGCCCCAGCTGCCAGCCGCAAGGCCACAGCCCCAGCAGCCAGTCCCGAGGCCAGAGCCCCAGCTGCCACCCTCGAGGCCAGAGCCCACTGAGGCCCCAGGCTGCCAGCCGGCAGGTGAGCACCATGCCCTCCAGGAAGCTCGAAACAACCCTGGATGGAGCCCACTTGGCCCCCGAGGGCCCTGCAAAGCCCAAATCGTCCCGAGGGCCCTTCCGGCTCCGCAATTTATTCTCTGCCACCTTCCCCACCCGCCAGAAGAAGGAGACTGACGAGCGACAGGCCCAACTGCAGAAGGTGAAGCAGTACGAGCTAGAGTTCCTCGAGGAGCTCCTAAAGCCGCCAAGCCAGGGGGAGCTGCCGGGCACCGAGTACCTGCAGCCCCCGGCCCCGGGCCGCTGCAGCTGTCAGCTGCGCAGCAGCCCGGTGCAGCAGGGGCCCGGCATGTCCCGCGAGCAGAGGCGCAGCTGTGACTGCAAGCGCATCTGCCGGGGTGGCCGGCCCCAGGCGCCCCAGACGCCAGTGCCAGGCTTCCGGGGGAGGGAGAAGGACAGGGTCACCCCCACCCAGAGGCAGCCAGAGGCCGCCCCAGGGCTGAGCCTCAGCAGCCCCACCGCCGTCGGGCGCATCCGCTCCACCAGCCTGGAATCCAGAGAGTGCCGATCGGACCCCGAGAGCGGCGTGTCCTGCCTGACCACGTGTGCCTCGGGGGGCGAGTGTCTGGGAGCCCCCAACTACAGGAAACTGATGCGCCGCTACAGTATCAGTGAACTGGACCAGGGTGACAAAGCCTCTCTGACCTCGGACGTCTACCCACACCCACCCCTGGGCATGCTGCCCAGGGAGCCCAAGGAGGTAGAGGCAGGCCTCCCCCTAGGCTTGGGTCCCAAAAACAAGTCACTGGAGTCACCGACCCTGGGAGACCCCTCGTACGTCCAGGTTGCCCCGGAGACCAAAGGCCCCAGACAGATGGCAGTGTTCTCACTGCCGGAAGAGGTGTACCGGAAGCCCGCCGATCTGGACGAGGACAGCGAGGGCAGCAAGTGCTGCTCCATCCGCTACTGCTTCTATTACCGCAAGTGCGATATGGCAGATGATGCCAGTGACGGCAAGGATGAGCTCTCCTACTCCATCCCCATGAAGATTCTGCCCGGCATGAAGCTGGACGAGCAGGTGGTGCCCGTGGTGAGCAGGACCCTGCAGGTGCTAGATGCCGCCACCTGCAGCAGCAGCAGCCCCGAGGCCTCCCGCACCCAAGAGATTGACCTCCGGGTGTCCACCTTCGAGGGGAGCCTGGCCAAGATCAATGCCCTGCGGGCGCATGCCTATGGCCTGCCTGACGGTTTCCTGGCCGCCCGGCTGGACACCAACGAGCTGCTGACGGTCCTGCGGCAGTGCGTGGCCAGCCCCGAGGCCCGCGCCCCTAAGCCCTACGTCTCTCAGATCTCTGAGTACAAGCTCGAGCTGGCTCTCAAGTTCAAGGAGCTCCGGGCCTCCTGCCGCCGCGTGGCCAACGTGGACAAGAGCCCGACTCACATGCTGGCAGCCATCACGGGCAGCTTCCAGGTGCTGAGTAGTCTCATTGAGACCTTTGTGCGGCTAGTGTTCATCGTGCGCTCCGAGGCCCAGCGCCAGGAGCTGCTGGCCAAGGTAGAAGAGGTGGTGAGGAACTACACCTTCCTACTGCGTGCCGCTGAGGAGTCCACCACCCGGAACCTTAACCAGCAGCAGCAGCAGCAGCAGCAGGCAGCAGCAGCTATAGGGGCGGCCGCAGGGCACCCAGCAGGCTCCCCAACGTCAGCGACTGTTATGAGCACATTCACCCGCTCCTTAAAAACCCTTATCAAGTAGGGCCTCCGCCCAGGCCTGCCCCCCCTTTCCCCAACCACAGCCCCAGGTTTAAGCTTTGTGGTCTTTGCATCTTGTGGTGAGTGTATGTGTCCACCGGGCCGGTCAGGGTCTTAGAGCCTTCAGTCTTCAGGGAGCAGAAACTCCCTGGATTGAGGCTGTCCCTGAGGGCTCCGGACAGCTGCCACCCTGGGTATCCTCACCCCTTCCCTGGCCTCTGGTCGTCACTGTGAGGGCCAAGGCCCCTCGTCACTACGCCTGCCTGCCGCAGAGCTGAATTTTATCTCTTCTTTAGGGCTGACTGGTGACATCAGGCTCACCTTCCTGCTCCGTTTTGGGGCCCCGGGGAGCCAGGGCCTGAAGCAGGCAGGCCCACTGGCCTTGAGCTCCTCCTGGCACGTGTTCCCCTCCGGGGAACATGGCAGTAGCACCAGGGCACAGCGTCCAGCGGAGGGGAGAGGGCACTCCGCCCAGATGTGCCCGCCCACCCTGGGCTCACACTCACTCGGCAGATGCCACCCTAGAGGGCCTGTGCCCGGGTGGCAGGTCTGCAGAAAACAGCCACGCAGGGCTGTTTGCAGCCAGCCCAAGAGGCTGGCAGGCTTGGGAGCCCTCGCCCCCAGGCCCAGTAGCTCCACACCAGCCATCCCCAAAGTGCCCTGTCCCTCACTAATGGGCAGGGTGGCTCAGTCCACTAGGGAGCAAGCATCTGGGATCACCCCACTTGTTCTGAGTAAGGTACCTGGTGAAAACGTCTGTCCTGGGGAGACCCAGCGCAGGCCTCGGAGCCCGCCTGGCCCGGCCCGGCCCAGCGCAGGGGCTGTCGCCGCAGGCGTGCGGTTCCTCTCAACATCTACCAGACAGACTGTCCTTAGGATTGACTTAGCTACGGATTGGGGATGGGGGGGTGGGGGGAGGGGGGACGGGGCTAGGGGTGGGGGGTGTTGATGACTATATCTTAAACTTCTGGAAGCTAGCGTGATATGTTAATCCTGAGTATATGCTTTTGGCTGTGTATTGACCCTGTGGATTTGTCTCTCTAAGAAAAGAAGCTGAGCGCCTTACCCGGTGCAGTCCTGCACCTCTCTCTCTCTCTCTCTCTTTCTCTCTCTCTCTCTCTCTCTGTGTCTCTCTCTCTCTCTCTCTGTCTCTCTCTGTCTCTTTATCTGTCTCTTTTGCTCTCTCTCTCTCTCTCTCTGTCTCTGTCTCTCCGGAATCATCTGGAAGGGAAATCACACTGTTTAGCATCCTCCTTGACACACATCTATTGCTGCCGCCACCCACCGCCCCCTCCCCTACAACCTTCCTGGGAGTGAAGACACGGAGTCCCTACCAATGGTCCCCCTGTAGGGAACAAAGAAAGCCAATGTTTCTTCTGTATAGATTGCTTCTTGTCCGCCTCTCCATACCTCCCCGTTTGCCACACGCTCGTGCCCTGTGTCTGCCTCTCTTTCATTGTTACGTGAGAGGTCGGTGTGAAATCTCTCATTCTTACGTGAGTTTTATAAAGATGTACACTGTGCTTAATACCTGCCCAACGCAATAAAGCCCCCTTCCCCCCCTTCCCCCCACCGCCGAGTGGTGATTTCTCCTGGCAAGGATCAGGGGAGCTCCTTCTACAGGAGCCAGCACCCCCCTTCCTTGTTTCTCCTCGCACAGGACCAAGTTATTTAATGGGCCAGAGATGCAGCCAGTGGGGAACCCCTTCCCTCCCCCTGCTCCCCCGTGACCACTGCAAGCCTGAGCGCTGTCGTGGTCTTCCCCCCTCCCAACTTCTTGATCCTGCACCTTCGCCACTCAGGCCCTGCCTGTGTCATCTCACCACCATCCTTCACCTCTCCCTCAACCTCACGGAGAGGACACATTTTCTAATGTCTGTATATAGTATATATACTACATAAAATATATAAATTATATATATATATACTAATTTATGTCTTGTTTTTCAAACAAGAATGATTAAATCTATTCATCTTACTATCCCACTAAGTCTTTGCAGTGCCTCTTTGTGGGTGTTCTTGTGTCGTTCAGTTCCTTGTTGGTGACGCACCTCCACTCGCCGAGCACTCTCCCTAGCTTCTGTTCCCGTCTACCTGGGAGCCAGCGAGCGATGAGAGCTTAGGACCTTGCTTAGAAGCCGCTTGTCAGTGGTCACTGGAGTTGAAATACTGTGTACTCCTTTCTCTTGACCCTGGCGGTGAAGTCAGAGCTGAAGGGGGCAGGGGGCAGCGTTGGGGGCGGGGGGAGGGGGAGAAACACAGTACGCTCTGTGCATAGTATACCAGATGGCCTGAGAGTTAGGGGACAGACAGAAGGGTTATCAGCCAGCTCTCAAGGTGGAACTGGGAAATGGGCCTCTCCCTCTGAAATGTGCCCAGTCGCCTCAGAAATTAGCTTGACTGCCCTGTTATTGTTGTGAATCCCTTGCGACGCCCCCTGGCTATTTACTGGGGGGGGGGATGCGGGGAGGTGTTTCAAAAGGATAGGAGCAGGAGGACCTTAAGCAGGGCTGGCCTCTCTGGCTTTCAGAGAGAGTTACCTGATGGAGAGAAATGATTTTGCTTTTTCTGTTCTCTTACTTTCTTCTGGTAATCACGGGTCCCTACTAGCCTATGAGGCACGTGCCCACTAGATAAATGTTCACCCTGCCACACACACCCCCATGTTGAATGAGAAAGAAAATCATCTTCTGGGTGATGCTAGTCCTATGGGCACATGGCTTCATCATCTCAGCTCCATCCAGCCCCACTGGCCTTGTTGGCTGGGTGCGCAAATGATACACCTGTGTAGTGTGGTCCTGATTAATCACTTCCGCCCAAAGACTGGACACGGGCTGAAGGAGGTTTCACTTTGCACAGGTCATGGCACAAGTGATTTGGGGAGGAGGAGCCAGAAAAAATGCAGCGAGAGCTCCCCACTGCATGCGGGAGGCCCTAGCGGGGACAGGCTTAGCCCCAGGGACAGAGCTCTTCTGGGAGTTCCCTGCCAGGGATAGTATCCCACAACCCCAAGGCCAGGACTCAGTGGAAGGCAGTGCCAATGTAAAGTGAGGCTTGCGGCCACTTAAAATGACCTGACTGGACAGTCCAGAAATTTGGTGTCCCCCTTACCCTGTATTACACTGGTAGCTCCTTCTGGTTCGATACCTGGGTACCCACCCATCCACACAGTACCCTGCACATAGGTCTTCAATAACGATTTGCGGAATGAATGACTGTTGCATGAGATGACTGTCACGAGAGAGCCCTCCCAGACCTCTGTACCTCCAGGCCAGCTGGACGAGGCTGGACAGCCTGGCCTCCTCCTATCAAAGAAAAAGTCAGGTCAGCCATCCAGTGTCCCATTAACTCAGTGGGCTTTCACAAACTACTTTCCAGAAGCTTTGGAAACTCTCCTGAGGTGACCAGTGGTCTCCTTTTTTGTGGATCGAGGACCTCTGTGCAGTATCCGCAAGCACTGGGGGAGGCCATCTTCCCACCAGGGTCTACTTGCCATCTTTGGCCTGAGCCAGAGCCTGATGCTGATGCTCTTTAGCCACCCCCTACCAGACCTGAGTCCCGAGAGCCCAACTCCTGCTGTCTGACTTCAGCCAGTTAAAGGAAAACAGGGGACACCTGGGTGACTCAGTTGGTTAAGTGTCTGACTTTTGATTTTGGTTCAGGTCATGCATGATCTTACAGCTGGTGGGATCAAGCCCCACATGGGGCTCTGCGCTGACAATGTGGAGCTTGCTTTGGATTCTCTCTCTCCTTCTCTCTCTTTCTCTCTCTCTCCCCCTCTCTTTCTGACCCTCCCTAGTTCATGCTCACGTGCACGCGCTCTCTCTCTAAATATTTTTTTTATATAAAAAGGAAAATGGACTCATGCTGTTGACATGGACTCAGGATGCCCCTGGTCTTGGCAGAAATACATTTTTTTTTTTCAAGCTGCTGTCAGGGCACTATGGATAATAGGCAGTTTCATCAGAAATGAATTGAAAGCACTCTCTCTCTCTTTCCCTCTCTCTCAAATAAATAAACTGAAAAATAAAAGCAATGAATTGAAAGGACCTGCCTCAGCCAGAACTCCTCCTGCCAAAGGGGCATGGGGAGATCAGCCACCAGCAGTGGGAAAAGGCATCAATGTATGTCTTAGGCTCAAATTCCTCCAAACAGCAGTTAGGATGAAAGTGAGAAGCGGGTCCCAATCCCCATCCTATAGACTGGAAACCAGGCTGTGGGTGTGCATCTGGAGCAAGGAGGAGGTCCTCCATGGAGTCAGAGGAGGAAATAAACCTCCAAGGGTTCAGTCCTGGGCCCTAGAAAAATGGTCTCCTCCAATGACCTGACCTGCTTGGAAGCCACTGTTAGGAGAATTATGGAGGCCTGCCTTCTCACCTACGTCACCAAGTCTTTGGGTGTTTCTCATACTCCCAATATTATGGAGGCACGCTCTGGCACCCTCACTGACATTTCCAGCTATAGCTTCTGGACCCACTACGTAGGAAGGAGCTCAGTTTTAGCTCCCCACCCTCCCATCTGTGATGTCTGTCTTTCCCTCTGGGTGTTGACTCCTCATTCTTATTTTCATGGCCTCAGCTTAAAAGGAATATGAGTCTGCACTATGTGGAGAGCCTTCTACAACACAGAAAAGATGATACCTGCCCTTAAATATGTAAAAACAACTGTGTGATCACTTGCCATATGTCAGGCACCATGCTAAGTACTTTCCATGCACGATCTCATTTAATTTTCCTAGCAATCCTTCGAGACAGGGACTATGAGGGGTGGCTAGCTGGCTCAGCCAATGGAGCATGCAACTCTTGATCTCAGGGCAGTGAGTTCACCCCAAGGACAGTGTAGAGCCTACTTAAAAATATACATACATTTTTAAAAAAGCTTAAAAGACAGAGACTATGATCATATTCATTTCTCAGAGGAGAAAACCAAGGCCTAGGGAGGTTAAATCACGAGCCCGAGGTAAGTGGGGAGCCAGTCACTGTTCAAACCTACCCAGGTTTTCAACTGCTACCCTATAGAACTGAGCCCAGCCCCATCTTTGGGGCAGTTCCCCTGGAAACAGAAGCACAGATGCAGCCACACTCATCAGAAGATGGCCTGTAAAAATGTGGCTTGGTGTCCAGGCAGCATGTGGGTAACAAACAGGTCATTGGTGACGTTCGGGTGTGAGGTGCGGGGCACTGCAAGCCCACCTGCTCCTCTCGCCTCCCTTTGCCAGGCTGCCCTGGTGTCCCATGCCTCTCGGAACCTGGAGGGTGGCATGGTATTTGTGCATAGAAATTTGTGGATAGAGCAGTGTATCCAAAACACCACCATCAGAATTATGGAACACCCCACACACACACCATTCTCCCCGAACTACGATCTGATTCTCCCAGGAATTTGGCCCATATTCCATATGCATGTGCATTTTTCTCAGAGATTTCAGAGGAAAATATCATTTGGGGTGCCTGGGTGGCTCAATCAGTTAAGCATCTGACTCTTGATCTAGGTTCAGGTCATGATCACATGGTTGGTGAGATCAAGTCTTTTGCCGGACTCTGACAGCGTGGAGCCTATTTGGGATTCTCTCTCTCCCTCTCTCTGCCCCTCCGCTGTTAGTGCTCTATCTCTCTCCCTCTCTCCTTCTCTCTCAAAATAAATATATATACTTTTAAAAAATATCATGGACAGGAATGCAAAAGTTGCATGCCTCGTAAAGAAAACATATTTCAGAGACACTTGAGACTCGTGTCTGATACTTCTAGCTACATGCCCATGCCCACCTACCCAATGTTCACTATTCCCTACCACTAGACATACTTTGGCGGAAATGTTGGACACACTCAAGGCCCATCAGGTGAGCTAACTGCTGGCATGGACCCTGAGGGTAGGGCATCCAAGACTGGCCTCTGTAAATCTGGGCACACAGGTAGGGATCAGGCACTTCTTCAGGAATAAGAGACCTGGCACGACATGGTGCCAGGAAGCAATGCCAGGATGAAGTGGGGTCAGCCAAGGAGGCTGACCTCCTCCCAGCCCCTGCCTCCAATGTTGCCTATTACACCCTTTAGCAGAGGGTCAGCCCCAAGAATAGACAGGGAAGCCAGATTGCCTACAAGCCTGAGATTTTGGCACCTGCAATGAGCAAGCAATTCAGGGAGACCATGCAGGCTAAGTGGAGTGGTTCCCCAGAATAAGGGCTTGGTGCTATTTTCAGCACAGCCGCTGACTTGCCATATGATGGGGTACAAGTCATTTTACCTCTTTGTGCCTCTTCTCTAAAATGAAGATGACTGAGTCTTCAGCCTCTCTCTATGGCTCGAAGGACTAATGAGGTGGTGCTAAAAAAACCAGCTATAAAAATCCTGCATCCTAGCTGTATGAGCTTAACAAGAGCAAATGGAACTGCCCCCTTTGCAACTGATCCGGAAACTAATTAAGCTTGCATCAAGAGCCTGGAACTAGAAACCCAGTTGCCTGTTTCCTTCAAATCGCGGGTTTTTTTGGTCAAAGCCATCTGGCAGTCAGCCCCCCTCAAAAGGAATATGTAGGACCCCCATCTCCCTTGGACCTTTCTTTTGAACTTGAGAAGCCTGCCTGCTACCTCAGTGGAGAAGCCCCGCCCCGCAGGGACGCGGTCTGGCGGACCCAACGCTGTTCTTGGCCTTTGGCCAATTCCCTGGTTCATTTCTCTGACATCCCCCTATCCTGTCTTTGTTTTCCTCCTTGCTAGAAGCATCTATAATTGAAGGAAACTTGAACTTCTGATTTTTCTTCAATATTTCAGGCTTAGCTCACAGGAAAGGGCTTTCAACTCCAAACTCTTAGCCAGCTACCCAGGGGTGGCTTGGAGTTCTATCTGCTGTGCCCAGTGTTTAGTTCCTGTGTGTTCCACTCCTGCCCTAGCTGCGTGCCAACCTATGGCCTCATGCTGAGGGCAGTTAAGAGAAATGAATTTCAAAGACACCCAGGGGAGGGGGACTGTTCAGCCTCCAGAATCATGGCAAAATGGCTTAGGAGGCAAAGTTGGCCTTGCTTCTCACTCCCTGGTGGTCCCCCCAACCCTTTTCTCACCAGGACACCCTGGGTCTTCATACCTTCCTCTGGCTTCTCAATGCTCTACTTGGTGACGACCCACTAGGCCTGCCCTCCCTTCAACATGACCTCTTCCCCCAAGCAAAAACCAGTATTATGAGCATACGTTAGGTTCTAAGCCATCTGATTAACAAATAAAGCAATTTGTGTTATGCTTAAGGGTTTCCTGCAATGCTACATATAGTCATATCCAATAGGGAGGCAATGAATCTGATATTTTAATTGGTATACATGCTGTGTGACCTTGGTAACATGGCTGATGGAAATTCTTTCTCTCAGTTATGGGATTATGACAGTGGGAAGTGGCCAAACCACTGAGGTAACACCTTTCTCTGCCTTCTCTAGAACCCAAATCATTCCATCCCTCCCACTTGTAAACAAAGGAACCCATCTGTCCCTCCCTGAGGATATACCTGCAGTACGGGCTAGCTGGTTTGCAGTCTCTTGGGAGTGGCTGTTCATTCCTGCTTCCTAGTATGATTTATAGGCAAAAAAAAAAATGTTCTATGACAATGGCAGGACCCTTGGCCACCAAGGACAGAGGAATCGGTAGGAAAGTGAGAGCAAGGACCAATATTCTTGACCCTTCCCGAACCTGGCATGTCAGGAATGAATATTCGTACAGTGACCCCAGGGACCTGAAAAAAATTCAAAGAACCAAGTAGAAAATGGACTGATGTTCCCCCTGCTGAACACTAAAGACTAAGACTTGATTTGACTTGTAGCTCCGGAGCCCCAAGTCCATGCTACCTGGGTCTGTCACAGAGCTGCAAGCAAGAGCTGTACACCAGGCCAGGAGACTTTGGTTCTACCGGAAGCTCTTCAAGAACTAGCTGTATGACCTTGGGCATTCACTTCTTCTGAGTATCAGTTTCCTGCTAGGTAAAACGAGTGGGTTGAACTAAAGGGCCTATTAGCTTTTCAACAGCACATTTTTTTCTACATTCTTTCATTTAAGTATTTTTTTAAAAACAAAGGCAAGTGTTTCTAGCATCACCCAAACATTCCCCAAATCAGTAATTAAACCGGGAGGACGCCGAAGCTCATAGCAGTTAAACACCAGAGCAAACCACAGAGACCACTTGCCCCCGCCGTTTTTTTTTTGTTTTTTTTTAATATTTTTTTTATTTCTAGGGAGAGAGAGAGAGAGAGAGAGAGTGAGCAGGGAGGGTCAGAGAGAGAGGGAGTCACAGACTGAAACAGGCTCCAAGCTCCGAGCTGGCAGTCAGCACAGAGCCCGACGCGGGGCTCGAACCCACGAACCGCGAGATCATGACTTAAGCGAAAGTCGGACGCTTAACCGACTAAGCCACCCAGGCGCCCTTTCTTTTCTTTTTCTTTTTCTTTTTTAATTTTTATTTCTTTCTAGGAGAGAGAGAGAGACAGCGTGAGCAGGGAGGGTCAGAGAGAGAGGGAGGGACAGACTCTGAAACAGGCTCCAGGCTCTGAGCTGGCAGTCAGCACAGAGCCCGACGCGGGGCTCGAACCCACGAACCGCGAGATCATGACTTAAGCGAAAGTCGGACGCTTAACCGACTAAGCCACCCAGGCGCCCCTTTCTTTTTCTTTTTCTTTTTCTTTTTTTAATTTTTTATTTCTTTCTAGGAGAGAGAGAGAGACAGCGTGAGCAGGGGAGAGTCAGAGAGAGAGGGAGGGACAGACTCTGAAACAGGCTCCAGGCTCTGAGCTGGCAGTCAGCACAGAGCCCGATGCGGGGCCGGAACCCATGAACCGCGAGATCATGACCTAAGCGAAAGTCGGACGCTTAACCGACTAAGCCACCCAGGCGCCCTCCCCGCCGTTTTTTATCCAGTGTCATTCTGCCAAGGGATGGGGGAGTGGGTTGCTGAAGTCTCCCGTATCTTAAATCTCTAGATGATGATTCTAGCTTCTAGGGATACTGACTTTGAAAAATCAAGTCTGCATTCGCAGAAAACCAATTTTAAGACCCTTAGGAGAGAATGCATTTAAAGGGTCCAGCCAAATTGTACTTAACGTGAAACAGCAAACTTTATGAGATAAAGCTTCTGAAACAGGATTAGTTTTAAGATAGGCTTTTGTTGGGGCGCCTGGGTGGCTCAGTAGGTTAAGCAGCTGACTTGATCTTGGCTCGAGTCGTAATCTCACAGTTCGTGAGTTCGAGCCCCGCATCAGGCTTGCTGCTGTCAGTGCAGAGCCCACTTCAGATCTTCTGTCCCCCTCTGTCTCTGCCACTTCTCCACTTGCACTTTCTTTCTTCTCAAAAATGAATAAATATTAGTGGCGTCTGCGTGGCTCAGTCGGTTAAACATCCAACTTCAGCTCAGGTCATGAAGTCAGATCATGATTTTTCAGTTTGTGGGTTCAAGCCCTGTGTCAGGCTCTGTGCTGACCACTCGGAGTCTGGAGCCTACTTCGAATCTTGTGTCTCCCTCTCTCTCTGCTCCTCCCCTGCTCATTTTCTGTCTCTTTCTCAAAAATAAATAAACATTAAAAAAATTTTAATGAATAAATCTTAAAACAGAAGATAGACTTTTGTAATAAAACCATGACTTACATATATGTCCTTTCCTCTTTCAAAGGAGTCCTACATCAAATCCTTTTGAAAAGCCATGAATACTCACCTCCTAATTTATCTTCAGTGCCAATACAGATCTTCAGTTCCTGTCCTTAAGTGTTTAAAATGCATCCACTCTGGGGCACCTGGTTGGCTCAGTCGGTTAAATGTCCGACTTCGGCTCAGGTCATGATCTCCCGGTTTGTGAGTTCAAACCCCACATACGGCTCTGTGCCAACAGCTCAGAACCTGGAACCTGCTTCAGATTCTGTCTGTGCGTGTCTCTCTCTCTGTGCCTTTCCCCCACTTACACTCTGTGTCTCTCTGTCTCTCAAAAATAAACACTAAAAAATATCTCAAAAATAAATAAACACTAAAAAAATAAAATAAAATGCATCCACTCCAAGGGTCTATGCTAGGGGCTTTGGGAGATACACAGTCTCTGCCCTCAAAAGAGCTGCAGGCTCGCTGAAGACACAGAGAACGTGAGTCCAGGAGTTCAGGACCCACTGGAAGGGCCAACTACTGACAACTGGTGAGCTCAGTGGGGCTACAGCACACTGGGAATTCTCTCCAGATGTGATGTGCTTTGCAGTGGCCTCTGAAAGCCCTCTGCTCTGCTTACAAGTGAGACACCCACCTGCCATCATTTGGCATGGAATGAGGAGTTGGCTGAAAAAGTGAAGGCAGGGATATGAACAACGAGCGGGTCACACTAGCCTCCCAAGGGGAAAAATCAGAACATAGGCAGGAGGCAGAAAAGAGACAAATCTCTTGAAAGAACTGCTGATACCCAGCAACAGCAGGAAAGGATGCTTGAAGACGAGGAAGCTTGTTGAAACTGAGGCTGGGAAAGCACCCATGTGCTGGGACTGAAGGGTAGGCCCCAGAAAGGAAGATTTTGCTGCCGCTATTTTCTTGTAGTCCTGAAGGGTTTGGGAGGAGGGAATGAAGCCTTCTTTCTCTGTCTGCTACTCAGGTAGTCATTTGTAAGTCCGGAAAACTCTATGAGGACAAGGGCTGTGCTTTATTCATTTCTGTAATCCAAAGGCTGAGCGCTGTACTTTGCCCATAGTTGCTGTGCAAGAAAAATGCCTGCAGAAGAAATAACTGAGTGAACAAATGGATGACTTTAAACTCTCCTGTAATGGATGGGGTCTCAGAGGGAGGCAAAACCAGACTTGCCCTACAGGCTGGGAGAAGGAGGGATCCCTTCCGATGAGGAGGGTGTTTGAGCTTTAATCTAATGGGCCCAGAGTTCTATGATCATTCATCCGGAGAGAGGATCTGTAGCGTTCACAAAATTCTTAAAGGGGCCCGTGATCTCCAAAAGCTTGAGATTCACAAACAACGTTTCTCCCAACTCTCTTGTTAAACCCTATAACGAGTGGCCCAGTTGAGGACATTTCTTTTTTTTTTTTTTAATTTTTTTTAATGTTTTATTTATTTCTAGGAGAGAGAGAGACAGCGTGAGCAGGGGAGGGTCAGAGAGAGAGGGAGTGACAGACTCTGAAACAGGCTCCAGGCTCTGAGCTGGCAGTCAGCGCAGAGCCCGACGCGGGGCCGCGAACCCACGAACCGCGAGATCATGACCTAAGCGAAAGTCGGACGCTTAACAGACCAAGCCACCCAGGCGTCCCGAGGACATTTCTAACTTACCCTCCCAACCTGGTTTGCCTGCCTCCAATCTCTTCCCTGTTATTCGTCCTATACAGATAAATTTACCTAAAGCACAATTATGATCATGTCATTCCCTTACTCCCGAAGGATAGTTTCTCCATAACTTGCAGAATAAAGTCTCAACATAGTACCTGATTGATACTCCAGCCAAAGTAGACTACATCCCTTCCCTTATTTTTTTTAGCACTTTTGAAAATCTTTATTTGTTGAGAGAGAGAGAGAAAAAGAGAGAGCAAGCAGGCGCAGGGCAGAGAATGACGGTGACAGCTCTGCAAAAGCAGGCTCTGCAGCCGCCAGAGCATCCGGATGTGGGGCTGGAACTCACGAACAGTGAGATCATGACCTGAGCCAGAGTCGATGCTTAACTGACTGAGCCACCCAGGCACCCACCTGTACTTCCTGTTCCTTCACACCTTTATCTACTTCCTCACTTTTCTTCAAGCCTGGAGATCCTCTTCCCAAACCCTACCCATTCCTCAGCCTAACTCGTGTACTTCCACCTCCCAGGGTGAAACATGCAGAGGTGATACCGTTTACCACTGAGTCTACCTATGACTTTGTTTGGGTCTTGTGGCTGATATCTAGTTGTACCTCCAAAATCCATTTTCCTCTTCTGCCTGGATGCAAGGCTACCTAACAAGATATTTCCTAGTCTTTCTTGCAGTTAGGTGTGACTTGCAACTAAGCTCTTGCTATGTGACAAAGCTCCCATCAAAGGGATGTGACAGAAAGTGAAATGGACAAATTCCACCTCACTTGCTTAAAAGGAAATTCCTTCCCCTGGACCCCTTTCTTCCTTCACATGAGCTGGAATGTGGATAGGTTTATGACCTTGCATGGAGCAGGACTCTCCCACTGGCCTCGGCTGGCCAGCATGTGATGTAAGAGAGAAATTATCCATCTTATTTGAACCACTGCATTTTAGGGTCTTTGCCACAGTAAAGGCTTCTCTATGGTTAGTGTATTAAATTGTACTGTGGCTTACA
Organism: Proteles cristata cristata; assembly: GCA_017311185.1. NCBI lineage: Eukaryota > Metazoa > Chordata > Mammalia > Carnivora > Hyaenidae > Proteles > Proteles cristata. The sequence goes on from JAESUZ010003401.1 coordinate 20,364, forward strand.
GTTATTTATATAAATGTCTCATTTTCTCTACTAAGAAGCCAATTCCTTGTTGGTCTCCCTGCTTCCTATCTTAAACCTTATACTCTATTCTCACCTGAGGTGCTCCATCCATTTATTTATTTATTTATTTAAGTTTTTATTCATTTAGTCTTCAAAAGACAGAGACAGCATGAGCAGGGGAGAGGCAGACAGAGAGGGAGACAGAGAGATCCCAAGCAGGCTCCTTGGTGGCAGCACAGAGCCCAGCACAGGGCTCTTACTCCTAAAACCATGAGATCATGACCTGAGCTGAAACCAAGAGTCGGATACTTAACCAACTGAGCCACCCAGGCGCCCCTGAGGTGATTCTTTTAAAAGGGAAGTCAGATCATGTCATGCTTTGCTAAAAACAAAAACAAGGGGTGCCTGGGTGGCTTAGTCGGTTAAGCGTCCGACTTTCGCTTAGGTCATGATCTCGCGGTTCGTGGGTTCGAGCCCCGCGTCGGGCTCTGTTGCTGACTGCCAGCTCGGAGCCTGGAGCCTGTTTCAGTCTGTGACTCCCTCTCTCTCTGACCCTCTCCTGCTCACGCTGTCTCTCTCTCTCTCTCCTAAAAATAAATAAAACATTAAAAATTTAGAACAAAACAAAACAAAACAAAAAAACAAAAACAAAAACGCCTTACTCAGTAACTGCAGAAATCTTTAAAATGGCCTACATGATCCTACAAGGTCCATGATTGGCAGCCCCTCACTAATTGCTTTTATCTCTTACAGGTGTGCTCCACCCCCACCTCCCCAACACGCACTCTGCATCAGACACACCAACCATTTTACTGTTCTGCAGACAAGTAAGACACTCCCCTGCCTTGGGGTCTTTGCACCTGCTATTGTCTCTGCTTGTCCCAGATATCAAAATGGCTCATTCCTTTATCCCCTTCAGGTTTTGCTTCAAATGTTACCTACCCAGATAGGCTTTCTCTGACTATCCCACTTAAAATTATATTCTAACTCTCCCCTACTACCATCCTGGCACATTATCCCACTTCCTTGCCTGATTATCCTCTACAACACTTATCACCATTTGACATCATATATATTGTCTTTATTTACACATTTATTGTTCAAGAATGTAAGCTCCATGAGAGTAGGGTTGGTTTTTTGTTTTTAATTTTTTAACGTGTATTTATTTTTGAGACAGAGACAGAGCATGAGCAGGGAAGGGCCAGAGAGAGAGGGAGACACAGAATCCAATGCAGGCTTCAGGCTCTGCGCTGTCAGCATAGAGCCCAATGTGGAGCTCGAACACACGAACCATGAGATCATGACCTGAGGCAAAGTCAGGCACCTATCTGATTGAGCTACCCAGGAGCCCCGAGAGCAGGGGTTTTTGACTGCTTACTGCCATTTTCTCAGTGCCCAGGACAGGGCCTGGTACATTAAAAGTATTCAATTGGGGCATCTGGGTGGCTCGGTTGGTTAAGCGTCTGACTTTGGCTCAAGACATGATCTTGAGGGGCACCTGGGTGGCTTAGTCGGTTAAGCGTCCGACTTTGCCTCAGGTCATGATCTCGCGGTTTGTGGGTTTGAGCCCTGCATCGGGCTCTGTGCTGACAGCCAGCTCAGAACCTGGAGCATGTTTCGGATTCTGTGTCTTCCCCTCTCTCTGACCCTCCCCTGCTCATGCTGTCTCTCTCTATTTCTCAGATATAAATAAAATAAAAATATTTTTTTTAATGTTTTATTTATTTCTAGGAGAGAGAGAGACAGCGCGAGCAGGGGAGCGTCAGAGAGAGAGGGAGACACAGAATCCAAAACAGGCTCCAGGCTCTGAGCTGGCAGTCAGCACAGAGCCCAACTCGGGGCTCGAACCCACGAACCGCGAGATCATGACCTAAGTGAAAGTCGGACGCTTAACCGACTAAGCCACCCAGGCGCCCCTAAAATAAAAATATTTTTAGAAAAAGACATGACGTTGAGGTTCCTGAGTTCGAGCCCCTTATTGGGTCCTGTCTCCCACTCTGTCTGCCCCTCTCCCACTCGCATGCATGTGCGTGCACTCTCAAAAATAACCGTTAACGAACATTTTTTAAGTATTCAATATGTATTGAATGGATGAATTCCTTGGGCCCTAATACCTTCTAGTCCCCTCAATGCCTAGCACACTGCTTTGCATGCACTCAGTAAATACTTGATGAATGAACTATGATGGAAGGCTACTAATATTTCTGCCTTGTAGTTTTCTTCCTTCTCCAAGTACCCTTATACACCTGGGCCTACATTAAATTTCTGAACACTTAAAATTATGACAAAGGGTCAGTAGGAGAGGTCCTCCATGGACACTGCTGAAAATGGCAATAACAGAAAGCTAGGATGCTGCTTTGAGTATTTTCTGCCTTTGCTACTTGGACAAATCCCTTTCCATCTCTGGGTCTTGGTTTCACCATATGTAAGATGAAGCTAGGAGACTAGATGATTTCTGAAGTTCATTCTATTTTTACAGCTTGTAGTTATGGTGCTCATAACTAAAATTGTATGATTCTAAAATTGTATGGTATTTCTCTTCTAACCTGTGATTGGAATATGCTTACTGAAAATGTGGTGTCAGAATAAAGCTTTTCTTTGGTCCAATTAACAAGTATCATTATAAAAATAATAAAACATGGTGTAAAAGGCCACATTAGCAACATGCAGACATGACGCGGAGGCTCCCATGAAGCAGATAAGACCAAAAACTAGGTCTTCTGATTCCTTCAGGGCTCTTTATCTGAAGTCCCATACATATATTATATTTCCTCTCCTTTCCAAGGGTTAGATAAATCAGATCTTTATTGGCAAGATATTTTGGAAAATCCACACTCTTGGTCCCAGCATCCGAAACAAAAACACAACCTTCTCTTGCCACGTCTCTGGATGTCTGAGGTGATGTGCTCTCAGCCACTTTCCCCTTGGGACTTGTCTTCCAGGCAAAGACAACACAGTACAGTTGCAAAAGGTAAACATGCCCTTTGAATGCACCTGTGCTACGGGTGTCTCTCTGTGATGTAAACATGCTTTAATTCGGCCCTGTCCTTATAAGGAGATAAAAATCACTTTCAGAAATATGCAAACTCTTGTTCAGAAACCTCCCCTTCATTCTGACAAACTGGCTGCCATCCTGATAAACAGATTTTCTTAAAAGGAACTGTAAACCAGAGCCAGACTTACTTTCTGGTACTGAAGGAAAAAAAAAAAGCGTGTCTGATTTCCCGCTTAAGAGAAAGATCTGGCACTACGCGTCACCAGCATCCCTCCACTCCCCAATCAAACGTGGTTCTTGGCGCTCCTAAGCCAGCTCTCGCCCACTGCCTAGCTACAGAGGGCGGGGCTACACCTTAGCCTCTCCCCTTTCGTGGCCTCCAGCCAATACCTGAGACAACTGGGGGCAGGCCGAGCCCCAGCGAGGACCCGCCCCTCGCTCCCACTCAGCTAATCAGGGCGGGCGGGGTGTGGATTTCCGTGCTGACCCCGCCTTCCCGGCGCTGGGCAATTTAGAGCCGCACGCCGGGCGGGAATGTAAGATGGCGGAGTAGCAACGCGAAGCGGTTAGCACTTGAGTCTGTGGGCCGACTTCGGTTTCCGTCTCGGCAGCAACAGTGATCGCTGAGCGGCGAGTGCCTAGGGTGGTTGGCCAAGATGCCGAATATTAAAATCTTCAGCGGCAGTTCCCACCAAGACTTATCCCAGAAAATTGCTGACCGCCTGGGCCTGGAGCTAGGCAAGGTGGTGACTAAGAAATTCAGCAACCAAGAGACCTGGTAAGGGCGAAGTTGGGACCCCAGCCGGCCTCACCTGCCGGGGTTGGCGGGGACCACGCTTGGGCGGCAGATGGAAGGGGGATGGGGCGGCCGCTTGAGTTCTGAGGACCGGAGGGGAGGGGGGGGGAAGGGAAGGGGCAGCTCTGTGGAGAGCGTGCCCCACGGGCTGTTTCCGTTATTTTACCTCTCGCGGGAGGGTCACGTTCATTCTCACCGTGCGGTGGGGTGGAGTTAAGATGGAGCATGAGGCGAAGCTGTTGGGTTTGAAGGCAAGGGTTGGAGGACCCAAGGCGGGGATAGTGGCTGCCTAGAGCGACGGGAAGGGAAAGACGCTTAGTCTCGGCCAAGGGGACACGTGGCTTTGTCGCTTCGCTGTTGAGCCATGCCGACTGGACTGGGACCAGCTTGCTTGGGAGAACCGTACTGCGTAATAAGCCCTCCTGGTGTTTCATTTAGAGTCTAAGAAGAAGCTATTCAATTCGAAATGGTGTCGGTCGGGTTTCGTTTTGAGAGAAATTGACATTCTGTACTGAGGGCGCCAAAATGATTACTAAGGACTTCTTGGATTGGCAAGCGCTGGCTTTTCACATCTTTAGAATCGGAGCCATACTTAAGTTAAATCTAGTTGATCAGATAAAGTGATACATTCACTCTGCATCCTGATTGCCAGCATCTCAGCTTGAGCCATCCAGAAAATTTGGGGGAACCTTAGTTCTGGAATCCTTGACCTTTTTCAGTGCGGATACTGGTACAGATGATACAGAAACCTATTTTTCAGTAGCAAAGTCTCTCCTGAACTGGTCTACTCCGCTTAGCGCTGTTGTGGGGAATTTAGGAAACAGTTTTCATCCCTGAGTGTTAAGATAATGGAGGAAAGATAATACAGTGGAAGACCGGAATTGCATAGTACGTTGCAGCTGGAATTTTTTTCATTGCCTTGCTAATTAAACTGCTCCCTCCCCCTACTTCCAACCTCCTCCTGCACCTTGGGGCAATCTTAAGAGATAACTTAGTTATTTGATCCTATCAATGCACCTTCCACCTAAACGTAGAATCTTCTGGTTCTGATAGGTATACTTGGTGTTTTGTGACCCTGATGATCAAATCAGAGAGCAGTGCCCACAATCTTACACAGTCATCTCTTAAGGGGAAAGTTTACACCAAACCTAATGGTCAGTTAAATTAGTTAAGGTTACTTTCAACATTTTTTCTAAGTACTTTTTTGTTTCCTCTTTTTTTTTCTTTCTTTTAAACTTGCTATGGAAGTGTAACCCCCCACCCCCCACCCCCATCCTTTCTAGACCTGCTGAAAAGCATTCATCTGTAGTGGACAGCTTCCTTCTGGATGCTTGATTGTTGTGCCGCTGGTTGTGATGCAGATGATAGTGCAAACACTGACACCATCTGTAACCAGGCAATACCTTAGTCAGAAGAGGCTGGCCAAGCTGCTGTCTTTAGCTTTGACCACACCATTATGACACCCTAATAACGAAACCATACGGGGACCAGACTTTGCGACAATATAGGTAGGGGACAAGAATGATTTTCATTCAGAGGGGGGTTTTTGCCCCCCCCTTAGAAAACTGTGGTTATTAAGTCTTCTGCCTACACTTCTAGGAAAAATCCAAAGATCTTATTTTTCTTTGTGTTAACCCTTCACCCTCTGTCATAGTGCAATGCCCTAGAACCTGAAGCTATATTGGGAGAAGGAGGACGAGAACAATTTAGTGTTCTGACTGATCTGAATTCATCAGCAATGCCCATCTACTTCTTAAATCAGTCTGGTTTCATTTTTAAACAGCTGGACAATGGCACACTTGGAAACATTGGTTAAGATTAAGCCCAGCATGGAAAATTGCTGACTGGTTTGGTTTCCTTGTTTCAGGCTTAATCATTAGCTTTTTTGGGTCCCTAGGTGTTCCAAAATCTTCATTGAACATAATTGAATATGTTGCCTTTGGAGCTTCCCCCTTCCACCGCCTCCCTCCCCCGTCCCCACCTTTGGCTCTTCTGCACAGTAGAAATGGTAACTACTGCTCTGTGTGACTTTTGGGCTCTGAAGGGCATAGATAGAGCAGCTCAGTGGGTACTCTGGGTCATCAGATGGGGAATTGCAGAGCCCATCCTCAAACGAGACAGTTTTGCTATTTATGTATCGTTGCTATTTGGGAGAATTGCAGGGGTTGGTGCTCTCTTGAACAGAGTGGCATTACTTCTCGACTCAAGAGCCTCCATTGCTGTCCAGTTATGCAGGAAGCATACATACATGTAGGTGGGTATATCGCACACACAAATAGATAAGAGAGATGAGAAGCTCGGGCTCTGGAATCAGAGAACCTGCATTTGAAATCTTAGCTTTTCTTTGCCTCACCTGTAAAATAATAGCTACCCATAGAATCATTGTGAAGATTAAATGAGATACATTAGAACATTGTCCAATACAGGAAATGCACAGTGGATGTTGGTAAGCAGTGGTGGTGACGGTATTGCAGAAAATGTGGAAACTACAGAAGAGGACAAAGGGGGTAAAGGACCCTCAGATAGTGCCGCCACCGGCCAAGATCAGCTACTCGCATTTTGATTTATGACCTTCCAGATGTTTGTGTGTGTTTATGCACTGTTTCAGAAATGTAAGATGTCTATGGCTTTCATCACTTAGCAATATATTTTGAATAATTTCTCACCTTAATATTTAGTCTCCGTGGTTTTAAGTAGCTGTTCTGGTCTTGTCTTAACGGTTTTACCATAATTTTAGATAACCGAGTGACTTCTAGTAAATATTTCCCATTGTCGACTAATGATTTTACATGAAAACCTTTGAACGCAAATCTTTGTCCATTTCCTTAGGAAAAACCCCTAGAAGGGGAATTACCAAGTTAAGGGGTAGACGCCATTTTTCAGGCATCTGATACCTCGTTACCAAATTGCCCTCTGGAAAAGTTGACCCAATTTCCGTTCTCATCAGCAATAGCCAAATTAATAGTAATTAATGTATAGTGAGTGCTTAAGAGATGCTAGTTTTACATTTCTAAATCCCTCTACACTGCTGAGAAGTTACTATGCCCATTTAATGGCTGAAGGAACTAAGGGTCAGAGGTTAAGTAACTTGCCCAACTCTGGGTCCTGTTGCTTACTATTTTTGTCGATAGAGTATCTCATCTGGCTTTTCAAATTATTTAATAAATTAAGGTTTCTGATTTTTTTAAAATTCTCTTCAATATCGATAAATAGCTTTGGTTTATTTGGTTACTCTGGGTAGGCTCAGGGCAGTAGGACTTTAACTTTGGTTGCCTAGGATTTTCCTAAGAACCATAGCCCTTGGTTAGTTAATCCCTTGTGTTTTGCACATGCCAATGCCTCCATCTAAATTCTTGAGATTTTCTTAAAAATAGTATCTGCCTTCTAGATTTATTTCCTTTTGTGTTTCTTAGCATTCCCCGCTGGTTGGATGCACTGCTAAAGGAAAGGTAAAGGAGAAACAGGTTTTCTCATTGGATGGACATAGCCAGCTTGGCCTCGCCGGAAGATTGGGGGAATGTTTGGAGAACAGCACACTGTTAGCTAGAGGGAGAGAACATGGAGTGTTACCCTCTAAATTGCTAAACCAGTTCTTTCCACCTGATAGATTACATTAAAAGCAAACAGGTTTTAGGCACAACTGTTCTACTATCAATCACTGCCTAATGTATCATCTCTTAGACTTAGAGAAAACCATAAAAATAATATTAAGATTTTTTTGAAGACTCATTGAACTTTTTATTGACCAAGCTGTTTAATCTGAATGTAGTTTGCAGGCATCTGAAGGCTTTCTGAAAGTCTGTACCTTTTATAATACTACTGGAGGGGTGAGATGGATCCTGATTAGTGAGATTACAATTATTAGTGAGATTACAATTATGCACAGTAAAACAAGGCAGTGTCCTACTTTACACCACTTATTTTAAATATAGTTAAATAAATAAAATTTTCAAGTTACTAGGTACATGTCTGGTCATAACACCTTTCTGTGCTTCAGGATTTAGTCCTAAATTTGGTCTTGGGAAATGGCTGAGCTGTTGGTTGACTATGATTGGGTGATATGATAGTGTTACTAGCAATTGTGTTGGGTGGTGATAATTTAATTTTGTAGTTAATACTTTATCTGCTTTCAGGAAAGGATTTGAAGTGTGTTTCATGATAGTCACAAGGTTTGCTAAATAGATGCTTCAGAAGGCCTCTAGAACAAAGGCCTATCATAATTGTGTCAAGAATTTGACACAAAGTGGTTACTGCATTCTAGTGTTACTTTCACTGTATCCCTTGGCTTCTTGGTAGCCAAAGGGATAAAGGTATTTGCAATGGATTATATAGTTTTTCTTTTCTCTATTCCTTTCCTTCCTTTCTTTCTTTTTCTTTTCTTTCTTCCTTCCTTCCTTTCCTTCCTTCCTTTTTTCTTTCTTTCCTTTCTTTTCTTTCTTTTCTTCCTTCCTTCCTTCCTTTCCTTCCTTCCTTTTCTTTCTTTCTTTCTTTCTTTCTTTCTTTCTTTCTTTCTTTCTTTCTTTCTTTCTCTCTTTCTTTCTCTCTTACTCTCTTTCTCTCTTTCTTTCTTTCTTTTCTTTCTTTCTCTTTCTTTCTCTTTCTTTCTTCCTTCCTTCCTTCCTTCCTTCCTTCCTTCCTTCCTTCCTTCCTTCCTTCCTTCCTTCCTTTCCAGAGAAAGAACAGCATGGGGAGGGGCAGAGGGAGTGGGAGACCAAGAATCTTAAGCTGGCTCCACACCCAGTGAGGGGCTAGATCTCACCGATTGTATCTCACAATGGTGAGATGATGAGATGGTGACCTGAGCCAAAATCAAGAGCCACCTAGCCACCTCTGTGGTTTTATCATAAAACTCTTTGGCCCCTCCAGCACAAAATTCTGGGAATTTCATGGGTGAGATCCTTAAATGATGATATTGAATAACATAAGGAACAATGTAAGCAATTATGTGGGTATTTTTAATATTGCTTTTGATAGTTGAGGCATTTGTAAAGAGAGATAAGCCATCATGTGTTGTTTTCTGGTCTTAATTGAAAATAAAAAAAAAAACCTTTGGAATAGTTAATTAGCCCTTCTCCTAGGCTCTCGGATCATTTGTTTAAACTCCTGATCAAAACAACCTGGTTCTGGTTGAGTGTATGTCTGGACCACAGATGATATTCTTTGTTCGTGACTGGAATAAGAGCCATAGGCCTCCCATATCAGATGTAGAGGATAGAGGTGACTTTCCTGGAAATCAGTGTACTTGACTTTTGTTCTCCCCCAGGGAAACAGATCTTCCATCAAGGAGGTGAGGCATGGGGCTCACCCACGCCTGTGGGAGGGATTAAATTTTTCTTGAGTTTTGAAGTTGCTCAGATTTTGAAATACTTGGTCCAGACCATAAAGTTGTTTATCATAAAACATAGAAGGGACTCTTGTGGCCTGGAGCTTCTCAAAGGGCAGGCAGTGTTAGTAAAGGAGATCTGAGAAGTCCCCTTAAACACCACTGTCTCTTGTTTGGGTCTGCCCCAATGAGTAACCTACAGAGTGTGTTCTCCAGGTGTGACTTAGCTTTGTCCATTTGCATTTTTTACATTTTTAATATATTTTATTTATCCTGGTATATCCAAAAGTATGATAATTTCAGCACATAAGCAACCTTGAAATTGAGATACGTTTTTCCTTTTATTTCTCCCACTTTCACAATAACCTCTCAATTCAGTTCCTCCATCACTAGTCATATTTGAAGTGCTCCATAACCACACAAGTCCAGTGACTCCCAGATTGGTCAGTGCCATTCTAGGACCTACACTTTGAAAAACATGGAAGTTACTCTCCCAGAAAGTGCTCCCTGGCTCCCTCCTGCTTGTCCATTTGAATTTTGAAGAATATCTTCAGAAAGCACTTTTGCCATTGGCTTGGTTAACATTGTCCGACAGAGTCCATTGTTGTGTGTGTTTTTTTTTAATATAGTTTATTGTCAAGTTGGTTTCCATATAACACCCAGTACTCATCCCAACAAGTGCCCTCCTCCATGCCCATCATCCATTTTCCCCTCTCCCCCACCCCCATCAACCCTCAGTTTGTTCTCAGTATTTAAGAGTCTCTTATGGTTTGCCTCCCTCCCTCTCCTTAGCTATTAGTTCTCCTTCCCCTCCCCCATGGTCCTCTGTTAAGTTTCTCCTGTTCCACATATGAGTGAAAACATATGGCATCTGTCTTTCTCTGCCTGACTTATTTCTCTTAGCATAATACCCTCGAGTTTCATCCATGTTGCTACAAATAGCTAGATTTCATTCCTTCTCATTGCCATGTAGTATTCCATTGTATAACCATCTTCATGATATTCCTCACCCTAGAGGAGAAAGCGAGGGAAATACCGCCTCCTTGATCTCTGCTGCAGCAATTTCTTACTTGACACATCTCAAAGTAGGGGGTTAAAAGCAAAAATGAACTATTGAGGACGCATCAAGATAAAAGGCTTCTTCCTGCAAGGAAACAATCAACAAAACTAATAGGCAACCAATAGGATGTTTGGAACTTTTTAATGTTTGTACAGGGAAGCCTACAAGCAGGAGGGAGCAGAGAGAAGGAGACACAGAATCAAAGCAGGCTCGAACTCTTTTTTATGGTTTTTTTAATATTTTTATTTATTTCTAGGAGAGAGAGAGGGACAGCGTGAGCAGGGGAGGGTCAGAGGGAGACACAGACTCACAAAACAGGCTCAAACAGGCCGAACGGTGGCAGAGCCAGCCCGATGGGACTCAGAGCCCCACAAACCACGAGATCATGACCTAAGCGAAAGTCGGACGCTTAACCAACTAAGCCACCCAGGCGCCCCATTGAACTCTTGAACCAGAGATCCTGACCTGAGCCAAAAAGTTGGCTGCCTAACCGACTAAGCTACCCAGGCTCCCTCAGAGTCCATTGTTTTTTAAGGCTGACCTTGGTGATTAACAGATGTCAGTTCACCTAAGCCAGGGTCCACAAAATTGCTATATCGTTCATTTTGTTGCCTCAGTATCAGTATTTCAGGATCCTACTGCAAAAGTTTTTGTCACTGTCATGTTCTGGTGAGCCCAACGGGTCGTAATTCCACCCAAAACAAAACCTCTGCCAGCTGCAGATCTGTGGAAAGGGTATGAGCAGATTTATCACAATCTTTTAAAGAAACATACCGGACCCATTGCCTCCAGGGTGAAGTGAGTTATGTTGTGAGGAATGATAGAAGTCTGTCTTCTAAATCTTCTCAAGAGTACACCTGTGGAAGGTTCACAGTTCGACCAGCTTGAGTGGATACCGAGGCAGCCTGGTCCTGAAACATATTCATTCTTTCATTGTTTATGTCCTACCTGCACTGGCTGCCTGGGGATAACAAGAGCACGATCTGGTCCCTGCCTTCATGGAGCTTGCATCCTAGTAGAAGAGACAGGCAGTAAGCAAAAATAAAGTGATAACAAGTTATGATAAGTGTTTTTGAAGGTAATTACTGAGGTGGTGAGGGAATGACTGGGGAGGGTCACTTTATGTCACTTTATTATGGAACATTTCAAACATGCAGAAGTAGCGAGAAGAGTATAATGGTCTCCCCCAAGGTACCCATCAGCCAGTTCAGCAGTTCTCAATTCCTGGCTTAATCTTGTTTCATCTGTTATTCCCCCTTCCATACACACTCACAATCATTTTGAAACAAGCCTAGATAGTATATCACCCATGTACATTTCAGTAATCACAATCCCATTTTCTTGCCTAAAAAAATTAATAGCAGTCTCTTAATATCAGATACTCAGCCAGTATTCACATTACCCTGCCTCATAATAGTGAGTGCTTTTTTTTTTTCCCCTTTGCTTGAACTGGTTTGCAGATAAGGTCCATATACAGTGTAACTGGTTGATTATTTTTAAGTCACTTTTGACCTTTTGGTTCTCAGGGAAGTCACTTTTTTTGATAAGAGGGTCAGAGGAGATATTTCAATTGAAGCGCTGAGAAGTAAAGGAGCTAGTTTAGGAAGGGCATTCCAGTAAGTGGGAAGAATTGCAAGGCAATGATGTGAGCAACAAACGTAAAGGAAGGCCATGTGACTGATGCATAGTAAGCTAGGGAGAAAATCTTTCAAGTTGAGCTCTCTCTCAAATAAAAACCCAGAGTTTTCCAAATTCTACAGTTTCTCAGAACATCATACACCTGGACTAGGTTCTTTGACAATGCAGAAATCCTTTTGTTTTTAGTTACATTTCTGTGACCTCAGCTTTCACTGAGGGCCACAGTTAACACTTTACTCAAGAATGCACAAAGCGTGATAATGCGCTTTTGTGTTCAAAGCAAATTTTGAGATAGTTGTAGATCCACAGGTAATTGTAAGAAATGATGCTGAGACGTCTTGTGTACCCATTACCCAGTTTTCCCAAAGCTCCCAGCCATAGTCATTCCAAACTAGAGTTTTCTCACAAAACTAGTCTGATATAAGAAGCAGGATATGGATATTGATGCAAGGCTCCTTCCTGTCGTAACCACACCCACCTGTCTTCTCCGTCTATTTAGTTTCCTTATGTTGCTTCTGTCTGGTTTCGGTGTCTTACTAATACTGGCCTTGTAAAATGCGTTGGAAAGTATCCCCTCCTCATCTGCATTCTTTTATTATTATTCTTCAGATGTTGTTCTGACTCTCAGTGTGTTTAAAGTGATCTTTTTGGTGCACATTTATTATTTCTAGGAGAGAGAGAGTGAGACAGCATATGAGCAGGAGGGTCAGAGAGGAGTCACAGACTGAAACAGGCTCCAGGCTCCTGTGGCTTCTTTGATCAGCACAGAGCCCGGCCAGCGGAACTTGAACCCGCGAATGCGAGATCATGACTGGCGAAAGTCGGACGCTTAACCATTCATGCTGGCGCCCTTTGGGTAGGTGTAGAGGTTTATCATTTTAATTTTTTTTTTTTAAATTTTTGGTCAGTTTTAGGGCTTAACCATTTAATTTTAAAAACATTTATTTCGTATTACCAATGCACAGTGTGAGGCTCGAATTCGACCCTCAGACCAAGAGCCACATGCTCCTGTGACTGGGCAGCCAGATTCCCTGAACACAACAGTTTTTATTTATTTATTTATTTATTTTTGGTTTATTGTCGAATTAGTTTCCACATAACACCCAGTGCTCATCCCCACAGGTGTCCTCCTCCATGCCCATCCCTCCTCCCCCCCACATCCATCAGTCCTCAGTTTTTGTCAGCATTCAAGAGTCTCTCATGGCTTAACAGTTTTTTAAATTCCCATTCCCCCAAGAACCAGCTTTGTGTTTTCCTTGGTTTTTCTCTGTTGTTTTTGGTTTCATTGATTTCTGCTGTTATAGTTATTTTCTTCCTTCTGCTTACTTCAGGTTTATTTTGCCCATTTTCTACTTTATTAATATTGATTATTGAGCAAATAATGTACTTTTAACATAAGGATCCCTTGGATAAAATACTTCTTTAATTCAGGGCCTGAAGAAGGTTTATCTCTGGATATCTCAAACTAATGGGTTTTCCTCTTTGTTCTGGCTGCCAGGAGTCTCACCTTCCCTGTTCTAATTGGTTTCTGGTTTGATTTTTTACCATTTGCTTTTATTTGTCTTGCTTTACGAAGTAAACTAACCCCATTCTCTTTATTTTTTTCTTGTCTATTTTTTAATGTTTGTTTTTAAGAGAGAGAGACAGCGTGCTGCGAGTTGGGGCGGGGCAGAGAGAGGGAGACATATTTTCTGAAGCAGGCTCCAGGCTTCGGAAAAATACGTCAGCACAGAGCCCGATGCGGGGCTTGAACCCACGAACCGTGAGATCATGACCTGAGCCAAAGTCAGATGCTTAACCAACTGAGCCACCCACGTACCAACCCCATTCTTTTTTACATTAATTGTTACTTGAATTGGAAAGGAATGAATATTAAGTAACTATTCCCTGTGTCAGCTGCTTCTGGCAATGGAATTCTCTCCTGTTGAAGTTTTTCTCTTGGTCAGTAGGAGTTATCCACTATTCTGACCTACTCCTGGTTGATACACACTACTTAACACGTGCATACACACACATCCACAAATACCCTCACCTCAGTTACACGATTAATTGGGGAAATGGCATTGCTTAAGGTGTCACGGAGGTTATGATTTTTTAATCATAAGTTATTCTTGGTAAGAATTCAAGCATGGATATTAAAACTTGCATTTTATGGTAAAGTGTAGCCCTTCTCCATAATTAACTTCCCGTGGAATATTTTTTGAACAAGACTTACTAATTGGAAAGAATACAGTTAGCATAAAATGGAGGCAAGGACCACATCTGTTTTATTTCCCATGTGTCTCTGACACTTAGCACAGTGACTGGCATATGAACATTTACTGTTTGTTGAGTAAAGTGCCAGTGTGGTAGATGTGGTCCTGGCTTCCATAGAAGGCATCGTTATAGAACAGTAATGTGATTCATTCCTCACATGATCTTTCTACTTTTGTTATACGTGGATTGTGACAGTCACAGGCTCTGTATCCAATTTGCATGCACATATCCTATTCCTGTACATGAGACACAGGCAGCTCAAAGAAAAGTATGGTCTGGTTACTTGTAAGTTCTTTAGCCAATCTTTTTCATGTTATGTCACACATAACAATAGGTAATATTTGTATAGTACACTGGAGTAAACTGAGGCAGTAACCCGCTTCTGGAACAAGAGCTCCTTCCGGGGAGCTCCCAGAGTCTTGAGGGGATCAGCGTCCGTGTTCAGCTAGAACCCATTAACAGCATGCTAGTGGGGAAGCTATACTTTTTAGGCTGTACTGTCTGTAGCAGTGTACTATGGTGCTTTGAAATCTGATGTTCCTCAAACCGAGGGCTGATGGGGGTGGGGGGGAGGGGAAGGAGGGGGAAGGGCATGGAGGAGGGCACTTGTGGGGATGAGCACTGGGTGTTATGTGGAAACCAACTTGACAGATTGTTTGTAAAAAAATAAATAAAATCTGTTGTTCCTTGTTTTCCTTCCTTTCCGGTTGTAGTGTGGAGATTGGTGAGAGTGTACGTGGAGAGGATGTCTACATCGTTCAGAGCGGCTGTGGCGAAATCAACGACAATCTAATGGAGCTTTTGATCATGATTAACGCCTGCAAGATCGCTTCCGCCAGCCGGGTTACCGCAGTCATCCCATGCTTCCCGTATGCTCGGCAGGATAAGAAGGATAAGGTGGGAGCAGAATCATCCTGAAAAACAATTTTTTTGTTGTTTTAATCGGAAGAAGCACTTTCCCAGAGTCACAGAAAAAATTCCTTAATCCTCACATACATATTTAGAGGGTATTGTTTTTTTAAATCACATTCTTTTAGGTATTACCCAGTGTTCAAAACAATTGACATGTGATTGCTTTATATAAATCAACAGTTAGCTCTCTCTGACTTTTGAATTGTATCAGTAGGACTAAGCACCAGCTGCAGTGGATGGAGTAGAATATTTTTTAAACCAGTAGATACTCTGGGACTGTCATCATAAAACTTGAAGTCAGTTACATGAATGTCTGGTCTCATCATACACATGCACGTCTCCCCTTAACTTATCTGGTGTATTAGAGGTTAAGGTATATATAATAAAACTTTGCATGTCTGTTCTAATAGTCCATGTCTAAATTTTACGTACAGTGTCTGGGAGAAGGCCAGACATGGTTATTCTGAGACTATAGTGCTCCTACGGAGTATAAAAGGCATGGGCTTTGCTAGTGTATAGTACAGCAGGTGTGTTTTACCTGCTTTTACATTTAAGGCAGTTGAAGTTGCTGGAATGTTGACCTCTAGATGAGGAAGAGAGTGGTATAATTTACACAGTAAATTAGAATTTCCCTCCTGTGATCTGTCTTTTAAGTTTTGACATGTTAGATGTTATACAGGTTTGAGTATGTATGTATCAAAAGAGATTTTAATAATTCTTGTGAAAAAGATACTTTAAGTCTGCCTAGTTTAAATAGTTGAGCCTTAGAACCCTTGAATAGGCTGAAAATATGTACGTTAAGAAAACAAAAGGTAGGAAAGTATTTTTCTTCTGAAATATGTATCCTGATTTGGAAAAGTGATATTCCACTTAATATTTGTGCTAGATTGCGATTTACTCATAAAGTCCATGGCCATGGCACTTTCAATGAATTTTATGGTAGTATGGTGCCATAAACATAGTAGGTGCACAGTAAGCAAATGCTTCTTGAGCAAATGAATTGTTTCTCAGAATGGCTTTTTGGTTTTCTTGTCCTTTGTTTTTGTCCCCTCCATTTAGAGCCGGGCTCCGATCTCAGCTAAGCTTGTTGCAAACATGCTCTCTGTAGCAGGTGCGGATCATATTATCACCATGGACCTGCATGCCTCTCAGATTCAGGTAGCTGGAAGCTCACTATTCAGCATTAGAAAGTCGGGGTGGGGGGAGGGAGGAGAGAGCCCATCATTGTAAAGACTGCAGAGAAGCAAAAACCTGCCCAAAGACAGCTCAAATAAACTAGACATTGAAACCGTTTTAAACATCCTCACCTTAAGCATTGTTTATGATCTCAGTCATTGGGGATGGTTGGATAAGGGAGGCTCTCTGGCATTCTGAGAAGAACATGGGCTTCGGGTTCAGACCTAGTTTGAATAATGGCTCTGGCAGTTGCACAGGCTATTTAACTACTCTGAATACACACTGCATTGTTATCGTGAGTGTTAAATTTATGGTAGAGATGTCTGGCCCAGGATAGGTGCTCAGTAAATTGGGAACTGTTATTGTCATCATTAAATTTAGAGCCACAGATATCAGAATATACTTTCTAGCATAAACAGTAAGGAAAATGCAACATTCCTTTGTATTTTGTACTATTTAAAGGGACTCTCAAATCTACATTGGAAGGTTATGGCAATCCAGTGAGGTACCCAAGGGTAGGTGATTATACCCATTTTTTAAACATGTTTTTATTTATTTTTGAGAGAGAGCGAGTATATACATGCCCGCGAGTACGGGACAGAGGATCCAAAGCAGGCTCTGCATTGACTGCGGAGAGCCCAGTGTAGGGCTTGAACTCATGAACCATGAGATCATGACCTGAGCTGAAGTCAGACGCTTAACTGACTGAGCCACCCAGGCGCCTCTGATTATACCCATTTTATCAAAGAGGAACAGATTTGTTGAGAAACACAACTAATCTGTAGCAACTGGTATTAGAGTAGAGATCTTTTTGTGACCGTTTATTATTATAAATACATTCCACTAAGTTTACGTATCAAAGCATCTCTAACTGGTTTAGCAGTTAGCTTTTACACCCTAACAAACCAGCCCAACATACGGTGGCATAAGGCAATAAGTCTTACCTCATGGGTCTGCACATGCCTGGGCCGTTGCGTTATTGGCTGAACTTGGGCCGTTTTTCTCAAGGGTTCTCTCATTTCCTGTGGTCAGCTGTGGGTTAGCTGAAAGCAGACTTTGCCCCTTTTGTTCAGGACTGTCTTGGGCAGTGCAGGTTTGAGGAAGCCATTTTTTAAAAAATTTTTAGGGGCGCCTGGGTGGCTCAGTCAATTAAGCGTCGGGCTTCGGCTCAGGTCATGATCTCACAGTTCGTGGGTTTGAGCCCCACGTCGGGCTCTGTGCTGACAGCTAGCTCAGAGCCTGGAGCCTGTTTCGGATTCTGTGTCTCCCTCTCTCTGACCCTCCCCTGTTCATTCTGTCTTTCTCTCTCTCTCTCTCTCTCAGAAATAAATAAAACATAAAAATTTTAATGTTTGTTTATTTCTGAGAGAGAGACACAGAGTGTGAGTGCGGGAAGGGTAGAGAGAGGGAGGGTGACACAGAATCCGAAACAGGCCCCAGGCTCTGAGCTGTCAGAACAGAACCTGATGCAGGGCTCGAACTCATGAACTGCGAGATAATGGCCAAGCCGAAGTTGGGACACTTAGCCAACTAAGCCACCCAGGCGCCTGTGAGGAAGCTATATTTTATCTGCTACACTGAGCATACCTTCTAATCAGTTTGCATGTCACAGGAAGGTATTATTTGGGCCAGTTATTACCCTCCTTGTATTAGTCATTTATAAATCGAAGAGCAGAAACAAAGCAAAAGTGACTCACCTTTTTTCTACAGGGCTTTTTTGATATCCCAGTGGACAATTTGTATGCAGAGCCAGCAGTCCTGAAATGGATCAGGGAAAACATCTCCGAGTGGAGGAACTGCACTATCGTCTCCCCCGATGCTGGTGGAGCTAAGAGGTACGTCCGAAATGGCGCTTGTTCTCGATGTACTGGGGACATCTTTCAGACAGTGGTGTCAGAAAGTTGACTTTTTTCTAGCAAGTGACAGTTTTTAAGTTCAGTTTACCCTTGAACAGCATGGGGGTTAAGGGCATCGACCTCCTCACCCCCTGCCCTGTGCACTCCAAAATCCGCATATAACTTTTGACCGCCTCCGAACTCACC
Organism: Proteles cristata cristata; assembly: GCA_017311185.1. Lineage (NCBI taxonomy): Eukaryota > Metazoa > Chordata > Mammalia > Carnivora > Hyaenidae > Proteles > Proteles cristata. Next base: position 38,562 of record JAESUZ010003401.1, read on the forward strand.
TGCCAATAGCCAGCTATTGACCAGAAGTGTTACCAATAACATAAACAGTCGATTAGCACACTTTGTATTTTACTAATGTTACAGACGGTATTACAACGGAGCAAGCTAGAGAAAAGAAAATGTTACTGAGAGAATACATTTACAGAACCATACCTACCACATCAGGAAAAATCTGCCTATAAGTGGACCTGCACAGTTGAAACCCATGTTTTTCAAGGGTCAAGTATACTACAGAATGAGTGTATCAGTAGCTGGGACACGAGCTGGACATAGTTTTACTGGCCTGAGTCACTGCCTGAAAGACAAGGCAGCCTAGAGGGGTCCTTAAGTAATTGCGATATTGTAGGCTTGACTGAAACCCATTAGTAACTTGGCACCACAGAGCTAGCAACACCGCTGTGAACCCATCCAGAAGGCTGGGAAATTGGAGCTTCCAATGAATGGCACCTGCTCTCGAACCACGTGCTATTATTAGTGGACAAATAGGCTTTTACATGCCTCGTGATGCCATTGGCTTGACCGTGTTAATCCTGGCATTGAGACATTAAGCAAGAGGGAAAATAAAGTACGGTAACTTTATTTAAAACCAAGACCTTAACATTTTAAACAGACTGATTGCCAGGCATTGCCAGTTTCAGTGCTTCACAGCTCACATGGTGCCGACTAAGAGCTCTTGATTTCCTTAGTGGATCACTCATTAGTAATGCATTCAAAAGTCTGACACATGTTCTTCTTGTTGTGGAAATAGAATGAAGAGGCTACAAAACACAGATGATTGGAAAAAGCTAATCCTGATCTTTCTAAAGGCCATTCAAATCTTCAGTGACTGTTTCTCCACAACCTCTTTATTTCAGTAACTCCAACAGAACTGATAAGCTGAGCACTTGAGTTCTGTTATCAAGCCAGATGTGCGGCTCTGTGAGTCTCATGCAATCGCTAGTTATCATCTGTAAAAGCGACAGAGCCAGAAAAGCATCCCTCTAATGGCAGTTGTCAAACTTGTCTTAACTTGTTGGGCATTATTTCCACATCTTGCCATGGGACTTAGAAAATAGTTGTGTTTGAAATAAAAATCAAGCCAAGATTTTCTTTCCAATGTTGGATACAGGAAAACTGCCTTCAGTAGGTGCCTTACTGCCACATGACCAGTTTTGTGTGTGTGTATCATTTTCTTACAGTGATGGAGCATTTGCCGAGTGAGTGGCTATCACTTTGGTCTTGACAGGGTTTTTGGAGTAGGTCGAGGTCCCTCTGTGATTGTGGCTTGCACAGAGTTCTCCCCTCAAGGGTCTAGGGAGAGACTTTTTCCAGCCCTTCCTCCTTTGTCTGTCATTGATTTTTTTTTAATGTTTATTTTTGAGAGAGCGTGAGCTGGGGAGGGGCAGAGAAAGAGGGAGACACAGAATCCAAACCAGGCTAGAACCCATGAACATGGGACCATGACATTACCCAAGCCAAAGTCAGAAGCTTAACCAACTGAGCCACTCAGATGCCCCTGTCTGTCATTGTTTTTTGTTGGCTATGGAGTACGGACATCTTGGATGCTTAAGCTAATTGAGTATATATTTGTCTTATATGAATAAACATTCTAAGGAGATTGGTTATTCTTGATGTTCTATGCTCACACAGTACTAGTAATGGGGAACATAGGGTATGGTTCCTTTAAATCAGGGTCATAAGCTGTTCAGGTTGTGGTTCAGATCTTGTGTGTTCTTTATTATATGGTCACAGGCTCTCCCCTGTCCAACACAGACTCCCTTATGTGACCATAAGGCACAATGGAAACCAGACATAACGCTCTGGTTGGATCAGTGCTGCATTAAAAAAAAAAAAAAAAAAAAAAAGCCTGCCCAACTCTTGATTTCAGCTCAGGTCAATGTCCCAGAGTCAGTCGTAGGATCAAGCCGTGCGTCGGGTTCTGTTCTGAGCGTGGTGCCTGCTTAAGAGTCTGTCTCCCCTGCATGTGCTCTCTCTTCTTTCTCTCTCTAAATTTTTTAATTTTTTTTTTTTTAATTTTTGAGAGACCCTGAATGTGAGTGGGGGAGGGCAGAGAGAGAGGAAGACACAGAATCTGAAGGAGGCTCCAGGCTCTGAGCTGTCAGCACAGAGGCCAACGTGGGGCTTGAACTCACAAATCATGAGATCATGACCTGAGCAAAGACAGACGCTTAACCAACTGAGCCACCTAGGCACCTGCCCCCTCTAAATGGAAAAAAATAAAACAAAATAAATAAAAAACAAGACCCAAAACACAGGCTTCTTCACGCACGATGATGGCACAGTGGAGCACGGACCTACACATCACTGGTGCAGTGCGCTGTTGTCTACACGGGATGGATTTCTGTCTGAGTCAATTCTGTGGTATTTTGTCATCAAAGATTTGTCTTCTGTGTCACTTTCTTTATTGGTTTATGTTATTTTGTAATAGAAAAATAAGACGCTTTGACTTGTTAGAGACCCTTTGGGCTGTCTAAGATGTCCTGTTTTCCTGGTTAATTGGTACAACTTTATTTCTAGCGCTCCTAAAAGGAACTTCCAAGCTCGGTGTGCAGGTACAGTTGACACTGATAAGTTGGTGGATCACTGAGGGGAGCGCAGTGAGCACATAGGCACTGGAACGGACTGGGGACTTCCTTATCTCCTGCCAGAGACTCAGGTTCACTTCTCATCACATCCGTGCATCCAACTGGGACAGTCTGTGCACCCCCGGCATTAGCTAATGGAAGTCTTCTCTCTCTCCCTTCTGCTGCCAGTCTATTAAATGAGCGAGGCTTAGCATCCTGCTGCTTCCTGGGACCAGTGAGGCATCTGGCTATTCCCTGCCGTAAACCAACATTAATTATAATCGAAGTCTGACTAATGTGCTCCTGAACTGCTCTCAGGATACAGACACATTAGTCTCTAAAACCCGCTTTGTGACTTTCCTTTGAGAAGCCAGTCAACTAGAGTTGTTTTCTTCCAGCCCCTGGAACTGGTTTCGGAGCACCACCTCCCTGGAAAACAAGCCCACCGTTTAGTCCCTGTGTTTACATCTTCAGGACACACACACAACGTCGAACTGTGAATGCACCCCTGTTTTGCAGAGTGACCTCCATCGCAGATCGGTTGAATGTGGACTTTGCTCTGATTCACAAAGAACGGAAGAAGGCCAATGAAGTAGACCGCATGGTACTGGTGGGAGATGTGAAGGATCGGGTGGCCATCCTGGTAGATGACATGGCCGACACCTGTGGCACGATCTGCCACGCAGCTGACAAGTGAGTGCCGAGAGGTGGGGCCGGGGATTAGAAGTGAAGAGCTAACTGCTTGCCTGCCGTCTGCATGCCATAAGCCTGCCAGCTCTTTGCAGAGGTGAACTGAGGGGGAGAAGAACTAGCTTTGTGAGTTTTTACTGCCCTAGACTTGAATTTCAGTATGCATCAATTGATGAATATTTTATTTTTTCCCCCAGATTCACTTGGTTATTTTTTTCTTAATGTGCTCAACTATGTAAAACATAAATTTTGCCACTTTGACCATTAAGTGTACAACTCGATGGTGTTACACTTGTAGCATTGTGCAACTATCACCGCTGCATTTCCGAAATGTTCTTATCACTCTGAATGCTCTACTTTTGATAGTTGATTTAAAATTTTTTAATGTTTTATTTCTTTTTGAGAGAAACAGGGTATGAGTTGGGGGCGGGGGGCAGAGCGCGACGGAGACACAGAATCGGAAGCAGGCTCCAGGCTCTGAGCTATCCGCACAGAGCCCAACACTGGACTCAAATTTGTGAATGGTGAGATCATGACCTGACCCGAAGTCTGGCACTTAACCACCTGAGCCACCCAGGCACCCCCTTGATAATTTATTTTTATTTTATTTTTATTTTTTTTTTTAAGAAATAAGGTAGAGATTTATAGGCCTGCACAGATAGGACTATACAGCTGGCCCTTGGACAGATCAACAGATTTGAACCGTGTGAGTCCACTTAATATGCATTTTTTTTGATAAATATAGTAGAGGACTATAAACTTAATAAAAATACAACATATTATAACATGCAAAATATGTGTTAATTGACTGTTAATGTTATCGATAAGGCTTCTGGTCAGCAGGAAGGTATTAATTATGGTTTGGAGGAGTTAAAAGTTGTGCTCAGATTTTCAACTGCAGGGGTGGGTGGTTGGCGCCCCTAACCCCTGTGTTGTTCCAGGGTACATTGTATTTTATTTATATTTTACCTAAGCCGGAAACCCTGGTCCTACCTCTCGACTGTCCATTTTAGCTACTACCACCTTTGTTCACATTATTTCTCATCTCTTGCCTGCACTGTTCTAAACTGCCTTCACTCCACTCTGTTCGCTCTGGTACTGGTCACCAGTCTCTTACCTCCCCAGTCTGTCTCCTCTCACACTGCCTCCTGTCTAATCTGTTTAAAGCTAAGGCTAGATACCATCACTCCTCTCCTTTAAAACCTTAAGTGGCTCCCCAGTACTTATAATCCACATCACTATGGACAGCATAGTTTCTCATGGCTTTTCCTTAACCTCTGGGTGTCTGTGCCAGGCACAGGGCCTGGCATATAATAGGGGCTAAGAAAATACTTGTGTGCTGAATGATTCCTGATTTGGATCCTGGAGTATACATTTATAAAACTCATTTCGTCCTTGTATTATTAAGGTAATGCTAATTGCTATAACAGATCAACTCCCTGAAATGTCAGTTGCTTAACACAATAGTTTCTTGTTTGTGGTTTAATCCAATGCAAGTATACTTCTTTTGGTTTTGTGGTGCCACATCTTTAACATAAGGCTTCCAAGATTACCCTGGAAGACATTTCCATTTTGGCCAGCCAGAAAGAGCGAAAAGAGCCTGGAGAACCACCCATGGAAGATTTAAAATTTTTTTTTTAGATATTTATTTATTTTTGAGAGAGAGAGTGCAAACAGGGTAGGTGCCAAGAGAGAGGGAGTCATAGAATCCGATGCAGGCTCCAGGCTCTGAGCTGTCGGCACAGAGCCTGACATGGGGCTCAAACCCATGAGCCGTGGGATCGCGACAGAGCGGAAGTCGGATGCTTAACCAACTGAGCCACCCAGGCGCCCCGCCCATGGAAGGTTTTATAATCCCAGCCAGTGGGATACGTTGTATCTGCCCACATTCTCATAGCTAGAATTAAGGCACATGGTCACTCCTAACTATGCAAGGGAGGCTGGGAAAGGTAGTCCAGCCCTGTGCCCAGGAAAAAAAGGAGATGGATTTCATCGGCCATAGCAGTCTGTGCCAGTGTCACTATGTTAATCCAAACCTATTCAGATCAATGCTTAGTCCAGTTATTTCAACTTGGCTCTGAACCAAGTTGTGTCCCCTCTCATATGTTGAGGTCCTAGCCCCTCTCCCCCAGTGCGATGATATTTGGAGATGGGGCCTTCAGGAGGTCGCTAGATTTAGATGAGGTCAGGAGGGTGGGACCCTCGTGATGGGAATAGTGCCCTTGTGAGCAGAGACACCAGAGAGCTGATTCCCTCGTGTGTATGTGCACACAGAGGTCATGTGAGTGCACAGTGAGACGGCAGCTGCCAACAAGCCACGGGGAGAGGCCTCAGAATGAAGGTCACCTTGTCACCACCGTAATCGTAGGGTTCCCGGCCTCTAGGACTGTGAGATAAAGTTCTGCTTCTTAAGGCACTCAGCCTGTGGTATTTTGTTACGGCAGCCCAAGCTGACTAATACACCCCTCACCCCAAACACAGGTGCTGAGGTGACAAGTGAGATTAAGCCAGAGCATGTCTGCTTTTTCCTCTAGACTTCTCTCAGCTGGAGCCACCAGAGTTTATGCTATCTTGACTCATGGAATCTTTTCTGGCCCGGCCATTTCTCGCATTAACAACGCATGCTTTGAAGCAGTAGTTGTCACCAATACCATACCTCAGGAGGATAAGATGAAGCATTGCTCCAAAATACAGGTAAGGATGTGATTCTTGCAACACAAGACTGCTAACTCTTCAGGAGGTGGTCGCATACGTCGAATTGCGTGTCTGTGTTCTGAAGACTCCCCACTTTGCTCTTAAGGCTCAGTCTGTCATCAGGATCTGTGGTCCAAAAGTAAGAAAACAAAATCATGCTTAGAAAGGTTCACATTGCTAGAGGCACCTCTGGAGGACGGAGCATCAGGGACTCCCCATTTCAAGAGATTCTCTCAGTGATTGTGATACCCGCTCCCATTTGCAAGTCCTTGCTCTCCAGTATGTGTGTGTGTCGCTCTTAACTATTGGCCCCTGCAGACGTAATGTTAAACCCTTGAACCGCGGTACCCCCCTTAGGACGGCAGCATGCATGCTCTGGAAACAGCCAAAGTGCATTGCCTAGGGTCTTCGTTAAAATGCAGATTCCTTTGCTCCATCTTAGACCTGCACAGCCAAGATGTCCTGGGACCACTGTCTTAATTCCCCAAGGAATTAGACGCCAAAGTTCGCGTGCTGTTTTACCAAAAGAACAAGGCCTTGCTTAATTAAAAATGTGTCCAGTAGTCCATTAGCTTTCTGAATTTAGTGTGTAGAATTGGAGCATCGATATCCTTCTTAAGGATTTTTTTAAGCTTAAATTTTTTTTTGTTTTGTTTGCTTGTTTGTTTTATTCCTAAGAATTTGTAAATGTCAACCCACCACCATCTTGATGAGTCTGAGTCAGGGGTTTTCCTCCTTTAGCACTTTGACTCTCTCCTAAGTGGCGATACTAAAAATACAACACAGAGGGGCACCTGGGTGGCTTGTCATTGATTTCGGCTCAGGTCATGATCTCACGGTTTGTGAGTTCAGACCCTGAGTTGGGCTCCCTCCTGTCAGTAGAGTCCTCTCCAGACCTTCTGTCTCCCTTTCTCCATGCCCCTCCCTGCCTCGTGCTCTTTCTCTCTGTTTCTCAAAGAATAAACTTTAAAAATGTGCTACAGAATGGCTGGGTGCCTCTCTGAGGGGAAACAGCACAGTGCAGCCCTTTTAAGGGGAAGGACCCTCAGGGGGCTGCTGCTCAGTGTCTGCAGAAGGGTGGGTCCTCCGCCTGGGTGACCCTAACCTGCCGCTTTTCTTGTTTCCCTAGGTGATCGACATCTCCATGATCCTTGCCGAAGCCATCAGGAGAACTCACAACGGGGAGTCCGTTTCCTACCTGTTCAGCCATGTTCCTTTATAATAGAATTACTGCTGAGGCTTTTTACAAATAAAGTGAACCCCGCCCCTTGTTCTCCCTTGGTATTTGATGAAAATCCGGCAGAACACCCAGCTTGCTCCATGTAGCTTTCCACACCCCACATCAGGTATATTACTGTTTCTCCTGAATTAGAGGAAAAACAGATTGAGACTCACGGCTGGGATTTCCTGCCTGCATTGTCTCATTCGGGCTTCTTGGATTCTGTGAGCCTCTCTCGCAGCTTTGCAGCTTTAACCACAACTGAGCTGCTGCAAGATTGCAGGCTTGGGAGGGTGTTGTGTTGTGGGGGTGTTTGAAGTTGATGGGGGAAGCTCAGACTACTTTGCATGTGAATACTTCAGGGTTTCCTCGGTTTTGAACTACTGGCAACAAAGCCCACCCAGTTTCACCCCCTCCCCCAAGCCCGTGACAAGCTCTCAAAAGTCTAATGCTAAATTACAGCAAGAACCCTAGGCGGCCCCAGCCCAGCTCTGGTTGCTGAGTCCTGTGAGCCAGCGGGCAGCTCTCTGGTGGGGAGGCCTGAGGGGTGGCGGCACACAGGGCAGTGAATGCTTCTTGGGAGGAAATAGCCTGATCCTTCACCCCCTGCTTGGGGGCTGTGTCGCTTGGATCCTCTTTTGTACCTGTTCCTTTCCATTTGACTTGACCTTCAGCCACCTTGCCCTTTCCCTGGTCAGATAACCCTCTGGGGCCCAGATGTTCCTTGTACTACAGTCTTCTGGAAAGTAAACTCACCCCCCCGCTACATGGTCTCTAACATTTACACGGGATTGTTTTTGCCGTAGCTTGATCTTCCCGAGCCCGCTACCACCGTGGTAGTAGGTTTTAGGTGGGGTCGTAGTGCCTTTGGATTAATTTAAATATCTCATTTTCATCTTCCTCCCATTGATCTGGCCTCTCCAGTGACCCAAGATTTCTGTTAAAAAGGTTGATGTTACTGTTTACTGTCTCTTGTAGAGGAAACTAATAAAGTGTCTTTGTGTGATTGTGGGTCCGTATCGTATCTGTACCCACCCGTCTTTCTGCCGAAAGTTTTGGTCTAGGCATCGTGCGGTCCAGTGATCACTCTTCCGTGCTTCCAGACTGTTGGCTGCACCATTAAACCAAGAGAGGACCTTGGCCGCAGTTTTATCCAACCATGAGACCTTAAGATGTCTGGGGTTTACTGAGAACTGGATACACCATGGTTCTGTGCATTAACCTGAATTATAGTGCATATGAGGCCTGCTGGATCTCTGGTTCTTATTCCTGGAGACAGGAAGCCAGTACTTTGTCAGAGGAAGAGCGTAGTCTCTAGAATTTATTTTGTCTTGGAACCGATTTTGCCAAATGCAACATTTCCTTTTATCAGTAGTTGATACACGTGTGGCATTTAATTTCAGGCCTTCTAAGTAAACACTAGGGAAGGTAAATGTGTACAACTGAATGAATTCTAAGGCATTCCAAAACGTGAAGGGAGGGTTTTTTTGGTGCATCATCAAATCAGGGCGTTCTTACTTCAGGAGAAGCCCCATGCTTCTTGCTTTTGTTTGTTCTGGTGGTACTTTCTGTTGAATACTGGGATGTTGACCTTACCCTGAGTCTTCTGAAAATAAAGTGACTCAAAAGGGGACTGAGATGAGCTGCGAAGTGTGTGCCTCCAACCTGCTAGCTCTCTTTCACCACAAGTCTGCTCTGGGAGAAGCTGACGCCGAGCGCCAAGTGCCCTATGCTCCCAGTCATGTGACTTCCTGAAGCATCGGGCTTGCTGCACAAGAATTTTTTGACTCTTATTGTGGGCCCCCTTGGGTAATCCAGTTCCTGAATGAGGTTTTAAGGTCATTCAGAAAGGCCCCCAGTCCCCACCTGTGGCCCCTGTGCCTGGAGGAGGGTGAGTATTCAGTGCCCCGTGACACTCAGCAGTTCCGTAAGTACCTCTACCGCCATTCTCTGGCGAGACCATTCTTTTTGGGAGAGACCCAAGGGTCCTGGATGGTAAGTGACTCTCGATTGGGGAGCAGCAGCAGGAACAGACCTGGTGGGGTGTGAGGAGGAGATACGGGAGCTGAACGGAGTTGCAGTCTGATCACAGCTGGAGCCGCGCCTGCAATAGGTGTAGGACCACTTCTGAGCAAAAGGCATCACCAGGTTCTACTCCACCCATGTCCCTCCCCTCCCAACCTCAGAACTAGAGGAAGAGACATTAGTTGGAACAAGGCCAAGCTCATGGAGTCCCCGAGCTAAAGATTCAGTTCATCTCAAACAGTACTGTTGGTCTCCTTGCCAGATTTGGAAATAGAAGAATTTTCTGTGTTTATTTATTTAGATTAGAAAAAATTTAATGTCTATTTTTGAGAGAGAGAGCAGAGCTCGAGCAGGGGAGGAACAGACAGAAGGAGGCTCCAGGCTCTGAGCTGTTAGCACAGAGCCAACGCAGGGCTTGAACTCGTGCATCGCGATATTGCCCGAGCCAAAGTCTGACGCTTAGCTGACAGCCACCTAGACACCGCTTTCTAGAGTTCATTTAATTTTCTTAGTGTTTATTTTTTGAGAAAGAGGCCGTGCAAGTGGGGGATGGGCAGAGAGGGAGACACAGAATCTGAAACAGGCTCCAGGCTCTGAGCTGTCAGCACTGAGCCCAATGTGGGACTCAAACCAGGGATGGCGAGATCATGACCTGAGCCGAAGTTAGATGCTTAACTGACAGCCACCCAGGTGCCCCTGCTAGAGTTCATTTAATTTGACCGTTAATAACATGTAGCCCTTGACCTGAAGGTTATTAGCATCATACAAAAAGCCAGAAGTTAAGAAAAATGCCCCACTTACTCATCTTGCCTTCTGCCATTTCTTACTAGCTCTTGGTGGAGAGATGGGGAGGGGAAGAGGCTTCTGGAAAGGAATCTGGTTATTGGAGGCACCTTCCCCACAACTCTAGAAGTGAAGATGAAGGAAGAAACTTCTGCACTGTTGCTGAGCCCACTACTCAAGAGTAGGGACCACCGAGGGAGTAAATGCCGTGTGTGTGAAACTAGCCATTACATTTGGTCAGGAGATGGAGCCAGCCTCCTTCCTACCTTTCAGTCTGCACCCCTAGTCTCCAGCCAGATGCCTCTTCAGTTGAGGGGCTCCTGGAGCCCTGAGCCCCAGCTTCCTCTACCTCTGGTCTCCCCTTGCCCTGCTTTTGCTGGTCATTTTGCCTTCATTGCCCTTGATGATGCCTTTTGCCACCAGTGCATACATGATATGACCAAAAGAGGCTTGGCTAGAGGAGCACCATGCATCTTTGGAGTCCTCTAGGGATGCCAGAGCACCCTCCCCATCACATAACCGGGGTTACCTGTCATACATACTTCCCTCTCCATGGCTGCCCATGGGAGAAGGGAGGATTAGAGTTAACATGACCATGGGGGCAGGAACGTACTGGAGGTTAATTCACACCTCATTTTCAGGCCAAGGATTGACCTTGTGCCCGTCAGTCAGTCACTTGCTGCCTTTTGCCAACTGCTGGCTCCCCCGGAAGGTTGTTCTTACAGGCTCAGCCTTTTGCAAGTGATTATCCCAAAGAATACACCATGGTATCTCTACCCTCCCCCACACCAGTCATTGGCCCCTCAACACAGCTGCTTGGAACAGGTGGCTCCCATCAGGTCACAGCTTAAAGGCTACAGCTAGACTCCGCCACCACGCCTACTTTACTCCCGCCATGTTTCAAGGCCCGCTTCTCTCCTGCAGATCTTTTTTCTACTAGTCTGAGACTCCTTATTGAAGAACAAAGCAAATTCTGCTCTGAATCCTGATGGATAAAGTTCAGTGCTCCATAGAATCTTTGATAAAACCATTTATCTAAATCCCCTGTTTCACAGGGTAGTTATTTTCAACCGTAGGGGAGCTAAGAGAGCGACAGGCATATTCAGACCTGGAAAGCCTGTGGTAACGATTGTCTAGTTCTCTCCGTGGCCCCTAAGATCGCCAAGGGAAAGGGCTTGCAGGGGCTGGACAGATTCCCCCGCCCTGCCTGCCCTTCCTGAGACCACTCTCCTGTCTCAGCATGAGGGGCTATGAGAAGAAGACACCCTCACCACCATCCCCTTGCTGCCTCTCTCTCATTCCCGGAGAGGCCTGGTTGCCCTTAGCCTTTGATGTTACTTTTTTTTTCTTTTTTAGTGAGCCATACACCCAATGTGGGCCTCAAACTCACGACCCCAAGACCAAGAGTCGCATGCTCTACTGACTGAAGCAGCCAGGCGCCTCAGCCTTTGATGTTCTAAGTCGTCTTGCTATGAAGCTTCTTATGCTTGCTGTTCTTTCGGAGGACGTTCCCTTGGTTTTTTGCTCAAAGAATGAAGGGGAATAAGAGACCAAGGGGCAGGGTAGCTTTCTCCATCCCAGTCCCTGCTCACCTCACCAGCCCCAGAGACTCCGAACCCTGACTGGCTCCTTGCTCCAGGCTCAGTCCATGTGCTTGCGATCCTCTTTGTTACTGGCCTATTGCATCCCCCTTGGTGCAGCCTACTGTGCGGGCTCATGCCCTGCGCCACCAGCGTGAGACTCTTCTCCACCTTTCCCTTTACTGAGCTCTTTTCCGAAGAGGCCAAGATATTCCTCCAGTAGCTCAGCTACCAACTATACAATCACAAATAGAGGGAGGGAAAAGCGCATTCGGAAGCAAAATCAAACCATGCAGAGTGGCAATAGGTCTCAATCTCATTTCTCTCCACCCCACTTTGTGTTTTCAACTGTCTCTCTTATTTTCCAGGGCTCCATGCCACACTTGGCGTGTCCATTCACTGCTACCGCTGGGTCTTGTTCTTTCACCCATATAGTTGCCATGAGCCCACGCACATCTTGTGGTTCTGATCCAGGTTTTGAATATAAGACAAAAGAGGGCAGCCAGGCTTGACCAATCCATTTTGCCCGGGCAGCACACGGAGCAGAGGTTTTCTGCCTCCGGCATGGAAGTTAGCCTGGAGCCACACTACCCACTTTACCTCTCACCCTGCAAGTTCTTGGGATAGGGCCTCCGGTGACAAGGTGAATGGGACTCTGTGGTGCTGAAGGGGCTGCAGCCAGGCACGGGAGAAGCACGATGACGACGAGAGGGCCACCCAGTAGCTGTTGAAGCCAGGCTTGAGGACACTGCCCCCTCCCGACCCTTTCCTGCAGCGATCGCCTGGCCCACGGGCTCTGTCATTGCCGCCAAGCTGCCACTAGGGGGAGCCAAGCAGAGGCCGGAGGGAACGGACACCTGGGGAAAATGGCTCAAGGCTTGAGGGGCCTGAGCGGGGAGCCTAAGCCCCTGCTGCTCCTCCAGGTCCCCTCTTCCCCTTAATGTCCCCGGCAGCCAGGGGACAACACGGTGCCCAATTCATTCAGCAGACGACAAGATGCACAAAGTGTAAGTACATAGCTCAGTGTCTTTTCACGAACCAAGCGCTCTGCCAGATGCTAGGAACACAGGATCTGACGAGGTCCCCCACCCCGAGGCGCTCTGGTCTAGAGAGGGAAACGGGGCATTGGTGTGATAAGAACGACAACGAGGGTAGAGCAAAGTGCAGTGGGAGCACAGGAGGGGGGCACCTAAGTCAGTGTTGGGAGTCAGGAAGGCATCCTGGAGAAAATTATTTTGACTTTTGAAGCAGTCGATTAGACATTGGCCAAAGGGGGAGTGGGGAGAAGGGTGTTTCAGGCAGACAGAATAGCACGTGCTTACCTGGGCACCCAAAAGACTGTGGCAGGTGTGTGTGCCCGTGCACATGTGTGTGTTTGAGGGTGGGATGGGGAGCTGTGACAGGGGATGGGGCTGGTGAGACCAGATCACAAAGTTTCTTTTTTTTTTTTTAGGTTGATTTCTTTATTCTGAGAGAGAGTGAAAGAGTGCAAGCAGCGGAGGGGCAGAGAGGGAGAGAGCGAATCCCAGGCAGGCTCCACGCAGTCAGCACAGAGCTGGATGCGGGGCACCATCTCACGAACCACGAGCCCAGATCAAGAGTCAGATGCTTAACCCACTGAGTCACCTAGGTGCCCCCAGGAAGGATCTTATAAGTACAGCAACCACACACCTACGGTCCCAGTGTATTTATTGATAGCACCCCATTTCACTCTCAGAAGTGCCCTGGTTTGGATAACAATGCAAGCCTATAATATGGTAACCCTACTTGTAAGACATGCTAAGGTGTTTGAACTTTGCTCCTGGGAGCAAAGAGGAGCCACCGAGGGGTTTAGGCAAGGTGCTGACTAGATCAGAGTCACTCAGTTAAAACAGCCTGGCAGTGATGTGAAGAGTAGATTGGAGGCGGGGAGGGGCAAGCAGGAAGGAGTGAGCACAGGTAGGAAGCCATGCAGTTGTCCTACGGGAGGATGAGGGCAGCCGCGGTGAGAGAAGTGCTGGTGGAGAGAAGACCAATTTATGGCAGATCTGGGAGGAAAGTGCCCCAGAACCGGGTGATGTTTTGATGTCGGGTGTGAAAGAGAAGGAGAAGTTCAGGACAACTTCCATTCTTCTGGCTGAGTGCATGGTGGTCACTGGTACCGTGGAGTATGGAGAATGATGCTGAAGTCTGGTTGGGGAATTGCTCAGTTTAAGGTGCCTAGGGCGCCTCACCAGGAGGACTCAACAGGCAGTGATGGCAGCCAGCGGAGAAGTGACCATCAATACATTTTCGCCCAGATGTCATCTACAGACAGATAGATAGTCACAAAGCGGTGGGGCTGGGAACCAGACTTGAGTACTCTGGGTGTTTGAATCCAAAGGACAAGAAGAGGGGGAGGTTATGGAACCAGAAGAAAGGTGAGAGAACAATGGTGAAAGGTACAAAGGGTTTAAGTGCACAAGATAAAAATCTGGGCTATAGGTTACTTAAATGAGGAAAATAAATAGAAGCCAACAGAAGGTTCTAAAAGAAAGGAGTGGGGCTCCTGGGCGGCTCAGTCAGTTAAGTGTCTGGCTTCGGCTCAGGTCTGATCTCACAGTTTGTGAGTTCAAGCCCCGCGTCAGGCTCTGTGCTGACAGCTCAAAGCCTGGAGCCGGCTTCAGATTCTGTGTCTCCTTCTCTCTCTGCCTCTCCACCACTCACACTTTGTCTCTCAAAATTAAATAAATGTTAAATTTTTTTTAATTAAAAAAATAAGAAAAACAAATAAAAGAGCGGAGGCCTGTTGAAAATTATAGACAGGTTAGGACAGCATGACAGACAATTTGGGAACCGTGTGTGTGAAAAGCCTTCACTCATAATCTGCCACCTCATCACAATAATGATTATTTCAGTGTATTTAGGAGAGACGCATGAGTGAAGCAACAGCAGCAGCAGCAGCAGCAGGTTAACTAAAGAAGATGTACAGTAACAGTTTTAACAGATCCAAGGCCAGACATGGAGGGCTATATCAGCAACCCAGATAGGGAATGGCAATCAGAGGCTCATCCAAAGGGGAGCAAGGGCTTCAGAGCCTTGCGTCCATGCTGAACAGAGTCCTTATGCTTTTTCGAAAATCAAAATATTTTGAGATAACTATAGATTTACACGTAGCTGTGAAAAATAGTAGAGATCCCACACGCCCTTCACCAGTTTCTCCCAATGTGAGGAACATCTTGCAGAACTGTAGTATGCCATACAAACGGGAAGTGATTCGTTGATACAAACAAGATATAAACAACACCATCCATCACCACAAGGAGCGCTCCACTGCCTTGAATAGCCACAGCCACTTCCCTCACACCCCAGCACCCTCGTTAACCCCTGGCAATTAACTCATCTGTGCTCCATCTCCAAAATCTTGTCATTTCAAAAATGTTGTATAAATAGAATCATACAACATGTAATCTTTTGGCTTTTTCTTTTTTTAAAAAATGTTTTATTTTTGAGAGAGAGAGACAGCATGAGCAGGGGAAGGTCAGAGAGAGAGGGAGACACAGAATCCGAAGACAGGCTCCAGGTTCTGAGCTAGCTGTCAGCACAGAGCCCGATGTGGGGTTCAAACCCATGAACCGTGAGATCATGACCTGAGCCGAAGTCAGATGCTTAACCTACTGAGCCACCCAGACGCCCCATGGCTTTTTCTTTAAACTCAGCCTAATTCTCAGGAGATTCATCCAAGTTGTGTTTCGATAGTTTGTTCCTTTTTAGTGCTGAGTAGAATTGCATAGTATACACGTACCAGTTTGTTTAACCATTTATCCATTGAAGGATAATTGTGTTTCCAGGTTTTGGCTGTGGAGAATAAAATCATTATTGACATTCTCGTACAGGTTTTTGTGTGAGCCTAAGTTTTACTTCTTTGGGATAAATGCCCTGAAGTGCAGTTGCTGAGTCGTGTGGTAGTGGCATGTTAAGTTGTTGGGGTTTTTTGTTGTTGTTGTTTGTTTGTTTAGGACACTGCCAAACTGGTTTCCAGAGTGGTTGGACCATTTCACATTCCTACCATCAATGTGTGAATGATCCACTTTGAAGTTGCTATAGAAACGTAAAGATGAATGGAAATTACGATGGACACACTAACGCTTCAGCAAGGCTTGACTTTGAACTGAACAAATTTTTCTCCTCCTCATTGTTAAAGCCTCCCCTCTCCTCTTCATTTGTTTTTCTGCTGAATCCTTTGTTTCAGGAGCTTGGTATGGATATTGACATGTCCCCGATCTCAATGTGTAGTTAGTAATGAGACTGGGATGGCCGGTGCCTGTGCTAGTCTAGTCGTGAGACGACCTTGAAGACATGACGAATGTAGCTGACAGAACATCAGCACGTACCAGATTCCTATGAAAACTGCCCAGATCCTGTGTTTTCCTATAAAACCCCTCAGCCTCTTCCCCCCAGGCGGGTCTATAGTTTTGAAGGCATTGGCCTGCTGCAGCCTCCTTTGTCTGGCAAAGTAATAAAACTATTGTTCCTCTTTATCCCCAAACTCTGTCTTTGTTACGGCTCCAGAGCACAGAGGTCAGTTTTTGACCAGAGTTTCTCTGCATCCTCACCAGCATTCAGTGTTGTCACTATTTTTTTTTTTAATTGTAGCTATTCCAAAAAGTGTGAAGTAATGTCTCATCATGGTTTTCCTTTTCATTTCCTTAGTGGTTCATGATGTGGAACATCTTTTCGTGGGCTTATTTGCCATCCTTATATCCTCTTTGCTGAAGTGTCTGATCCAATCTTTGAAAGCTCTTAGCTGGCTCCCTCTGACACTGCTCCGTGCTGGAAGGGGGAATCGGCATCACCTCTGGGGCTTGAAGTAAGGGTCCCATTCAGCCTTTGTTGATAACCAAGTAGGGAGCCTTCCCATTACTGATAGATTGGGACTTCCGGCTTCCATTAGGCCCCCCACTGGTACCTCCTGGCCAGGAAGTGTAGGAGTTCCTTGTAACTGCTCCCCACCCCCCACCCATGACCTCTCTTGACAGACATGACACGGTTGGAGAAGTGTGGTCTCCTTCCTGCTGGGTGATGGTGAAAATCGTAAACTCTCCACTTGATCTGACACTACCCAGCCAGGAAGGATAGTCATTACCGCCTTGTGGAGATGGAAGTCCAGGCTCCCCACGTGGTCTCCACTGATACAGCAGGAGGGAGGAACCTCATTATCATTCAGCCAGATGAAAGTCCCACCTCTCTACGCAGCTTCCTCGGACACCTCTTGACAAGGGGTGCAGGCGAGGGCTTGGGGTGCTCAGTACAGCCTGAAGTCGAAGTCTCTGCTCCCCATGTGGCCTTTGCTGGTGAGGGCGGGGCCACAGTTTTTCCTGTGCTGTCTGGCTACAGTAGAGAGATCAATATCTAATATGTTCTGTTTTCTTAGGCTGCCCCTTTCCTAGAGAGAGATGACTTTTGCGGTGGGGGAGGGTGGTTCTGCCTGCACCCATTGGTGTTTCCTGGTTATCAGCTTCTTCAGCTCCAGGCCCGGAATACATGAGGCAAAAAGAAAATCCAGGGAACCCCCGATGACGTTGTTCCTTGAGTCAGAACCCCCTAGCTGCTCTGCCTTCTCTCCACCTTTTAGAGTCTTCCATGGTTCTCTTATAATGTCCAGAGCTTTCAGTTCAGGTATTCGGAAGGAGTAGGCAAAAGTGCGTCCACAAAGAACTTTGTATGTCTTTGAAGAAACCAAAACCCGTTGTCATATACAGGGAAGGGCACAGCTCACCGAACTTTCACAACCTGAGCATACCGAGCAACCAGATCAAAAACCAGAACATGGCCCGCACCCCAGATGCCCCCTCTTGACCCCTTTCGGCCACTGCTGTCCACACTACAGCAGCTACTACTTCAATGGCTCTTACCTGGCTGGCCTGGCAGAAGGACATCAATAGCTGGAGACTCACTCTGACCAGCTTCCGGTGTCTCCAGCGTGCATGTGCACGTGCATTCTTGAGTATAGGCCCTTAGGTTTTGGCCCCCAACTTTTATGAACCTGACTTCCTTCCCAGGTACACAGGTTTGAAAGTTCTTCGCAGACCCGGGTTCAAATGTGAGTTCCATTCTTAACCAGAAGTTCAGTGTACTAAGAGCATGGGCTTTGGCGTTGAACCTGAGTTCAAATCCTCAGGTTTGGAAAAGGGCAATAACAGTGCAGACCTTTTGGCGGTGGTGGAGGATTAAGTGCAACCACTTGTGCGAAGTGCTTAGAACAGTGTTTGACACATAAGCCCGGCCTCGCTCACTGGTAGGTATCACCATTATTAGTATTAGGGCTGCAGTGAATATGGAGTAATCTAAGTTATGTCAAAAGCACCTGACATTCAGCAACCAGGAGTTCTCCTTCCTCCCCGCAGGAGATAACGAGGAGTCAAGTACCATCTGTACCTTTGTTCCCGTGGGTTGAAGGCAGGGAAAAGTTTCGGTGGGGAGAGTAGCCATGAAGTGGCATCCTTCTCAGGGCTTCCTTAGCATATGCAACATGCTCCCTTTTGACAGACTTCCTTCCCCTGCTCAACAACAAGGTCAATTCCCACGGCCTCCCTTCATGCCCCTACTCAGGACTCCATCAGCAAAGGTCTGGATGGAATAGAAAGCTATGCTGAAGGGAGAGCCAGTGCGTTTCCGTAGGTGAAGTGCCGGGAGCCGCACCGGCCTCTCTGGATGGCAATCACGGCAAGGAAGTGACAATGTTTGCAGCTCCTCCCATGAGGAATGAAAACTGGTATCTCCTTCTTTGTCCGCCTCCCTAATGGCGGCTTTGAGCCCCACTCCTTTTGAAGGTGGCATAGGAGGAAGCGGCCCAGATGGAGAGAAGTTCCCTGTATTCTGAACAGGGAAAGCCCAGTTGTTTGATGTTAAATTAGGAACCTTCCTAGTGGTGGAATCAGGGACAGTCCCTGAGTCCACCTTATTATCATTTTGGGGGGTGCTGGGCTTGAAGATTCCAGAAGTATCTTTTGAGGTGTCTAATGCCCCATTTATAATGGTCAATAGAGAAAGAATTTCAACTGGGATTTTTTGAGGACATTGTTTAATTTCATCCTCAACTTTGTTCCAGATCTCTATATTAACAGTTCCTTCATCAGGGAACCAGGGGCACAGTTTTTGAACAAAACGTAAAAATCGAGCAATTTGTTGAGAAGATGCCTTTGCCCCTTTTTTTGTAAGCACATTCTGTATCACATCTATAAAGAGCCTCCTTTCCTTAGACTCTTTATGGCCCATAACTTCTCAAAAAACAGTTCTTTGATTATCCACCAACTAACCCTACTTATCTTATGCAGGGGGGTCCGCGGCACCCTACGGTGGAATCCTAACCGTCCCGACTAATGCAACAAAAGAAACATAATTTAAAGAGATTACCTTCAGGTCCCTGTTCGGGCGCCACTATGCCGGAGGCCGCGCCGGCTCCGACAGGTCCAGGGGTCCCTGAAGGATGGACGGTGTCGGCGAAAGAGAATGAGAGAGCCCCGAGATTCTTTCTGATCACCAGGCAGGCATCTCTGTCCTGTCGGTTTTGGTGTCTTTATTTAAAGGTTCAACAACCATATGAGGTCAGAGAAAAGGAATTTCTTACAATGAGAGGTCTTTTGTGATATCAATTAACAGAATGTTCATAGAGAAGAACAGCATAACATACAAGTTAAATTGTATATAGATAAGCTAGGAGTCATTCTGTCTGGCCCTCAAGAAGATAAATGTTCCTGAATTGGTTTATTTGTGGAAACCATCATGGGGGCCCTAAATGTGCCTGTCTTTGCATCTGGGTTTATGTTTTAGCTACTCTTATCTGTCCTCATCCCAGCTGCCAGTGTAAGGGAGGGTGTTTGTGGAATGTAGGCCTTGAGGAAGGGACTGACGTGCTTCACCAATTATCAGAGATACATGTAGTAACTTATTTTCTGCCCTGAAATAGGCTCTTAGTCTCAGGGCCAGGCTCAGTTGTAACTCTTGTGTTCTTAACCCCTTAAGTCTTGGATCTGCAAGGCCCATAGGAAGAGCCTTTTGACAATTGCCCATAGAGCTTTCATCTAAAGTCTCTTTTGTAAAGGCAGGAATATGCTTTTCCTTATGAGGTATCTGTATTCAGAATATGGGTCTGATATGGAATATTGGGAGGCCTGGTCAATACCAGCAGGCTTATATCCAACATGATCTAATGGTAGCGGAAGGAGATACCAGTTTTCATTCCTCATGGGAGGAGCTGCAAACATTGTCACTTCCTTGCCGTGATTGCCATCCAGAGAGGCCGGTGCGGCTCCCGGCAGTGAAGGTCTGTCTGCCTTCCTAGCTCTAACACTATTTCACTTCCCTCTTAGTCTGGCAGAGTAAAGGCCCTGGAAGTTTCCAAGCTACCACAACTCTATATTCTAGCTTGGCCTCTGCGAGTCTTTTCCTCTCTGTGGCAAACAGTACGGGATGCCATGCCCAGGCCTGTCTTGGTGAAGCTCCAGGGTAGCTCCCAGTACCTCACTTTGGGCATGAAGGGGAGAGCTTGTCACTAAATGTCCAAAATGCATTTTGACATAACCTCCATTTTTAAACTGTGTCACTACACATTTTTGTGAGGAGAGAAAGAGAGAGTATGCAGAAGTTAAACAGAGCTAAGGCATTATAGCTCCCCAAAGTTTGGGGATCGGCTACGCTAATAATTGAACGTAATTTATGAACTCCCCATCCACCTTGTTCCACTGCAGAGAAATTTGCTACAGCCTCTAGATTTATGGCGTTGCCCTTCTCTCTGCAGACAGCAGAGGGCCTCATTAGCACAAACTCAATGTCATTGGCAAATATATAGGAAAGGAAGTTGGCCAAGGTTCTAGAAGCACAGTAAAACTTTGATTAACAGAAATGTGCAAGAGAATTGGCTGTTCAGCTGAATTCTCTTTCTCTCTCTCTCTCTCTCTCAAAAAAAAAAAAGACTTTTATGGGGCGTCTGGGTGGCTCAGTCGGTTAAGCGTCCGACTTCGGCTCAGGTCATGATCTCATGGTTCGTGGGTTCGAGCCCCATGTCGGGCTCTGTGCTGACAGCTAGCTCAGAGCCTGGAGCCTGTCTTCAGATTCTGTGTCTCCCTCTCTCTCTGACCCTCCCCTGCTCATGCTGTCTCTCTCTCTCTCTCTCAAAAATAAATAAAACATTAAAAAATTTAAAAAAAAAGACTTTTATGAGTAGGGGTTGAGAAAACCTTATTGTTCTTCCCATTGTAGTTGAAAATTCACTCAAATTTCCCACGTTGTCTTCACTGCCTCAACCAATAACAGGGATCCTGGGTAGGGCTGCCAGATTTAGAAAAAAAAATACAGGATGTTGAATACATGACATTATGTACGTTTAAAAATAAACCTCTGAAAAATATGAGAGAGAAAGGCAGAGTAGCTAGGGTCCTCACAACCAAAGAAACAGCATAGTGGTGGTAAGTTTCCTGGATTTTCTTGCCCTCTATATCCTGGACTGGGCACTGGAGCGACAGGCAATCCATATATGCCAGTGGGCTCGGACAAAAGAAGCCCTAACAAAATCCGGCTCTTTCTAGGCAAAGGGACAGGAATGAGACAGCCTAACAAGACAGAGAACTTACAGACATCAACTGTGCTAAGGCAACTGGATACCACAGCTTTTCCTGCCCCAGGCCAGCAAAGACCCAGTGGGAAGCCAAGATTTCCACCCTTACCAGACTGTAAGGAGGTGGTTTCAGAAAATGCCTAGCATGGGCCTGAGGCCTTTGCTTTCACCCCCCCCGGCCATAACAAGGCCATTCACCCCACAGTATCAGTGGGGGTATCCCTACCCCTCAAAGTGAGGACCTAGTGGAGATCCTGAACTCTCATTCCTGTTCAGCCTCTGGGTGTCAAGGGAGCCTGAATGGGAACCCTGGACTTCTAGCTCACCTGGCTCATTCACAAGACCATGTCTGTCTTCCCTCACAAGCATGGCATCTGAGGAAGCTGGCTGAAATAGAAGCTTTAAATAAGACCCAGGGTCTTATAATACCCCAAACGCCCAAGCTGCAGTAACAAATGACTTGGATTTCCAAGAACCAGGAGGATCTCAGGCTCACCGAGGGAAGGCAATGGGTGCCAACACCACGATGACAGAGATGTTAGAAGTATCTGACAAAGATCTTAAAGCAGCCATCACAAAAATGCTTCAATGAGCAAATAAGAACATGCTCGAAACTAGTAAAAAATAATAGGCTCAGCAAAGAAATAAAGATATAAAAGGACAACTGGACATTTTAGAGCTGGGGGAAAAAAAACCCAATGGCTGGCTGGACTCAACAGCACAATGGAGGGGCCAGAGGAAAGTGTCAGGGAGTGAACTTGAAGATACAACAACAGGCATGACCCATTCTGAACACCAGAGAGAAAACAGATTTGAAGGAAAAAGAAACAACAGAAACTTGGAGACTTTGTAGGACTATTAAAAAAAATCTAAGAGGGGCACCTGGGTGGCTCAGTTGGTTAAGCGTCCACCTTGGGCTCAGGTCATGATCTCGTAGCTCATGAGTTCGAGCCCCACATTGGGTTCTGTGCTGACAACTCAGAGCCTGGCTTCATATTCTGTGTCTCCCTCTCTCTCTGTCCCTCCCCCGCTTGTGCTCTGTCTCTCTCTCTCTCTCTCTCACAATCTGTCTCTCTCTTTCTCTCAAAAAATATAAACATTAAAAAAATCTATCATTCATGACATCAGAGGAGAGGAGAGGAGAGAGAGGAGAG
This sequence comes from Proteles cristata cristata, assembly GCA_017311185.1. Lineage (NCBI taxonomy): Eukaryota > Metazoa > Chordata > Mammalia > Carnivora > Hyaenidae > Proteles > Proteles cristata. Next base: position 60,845 of record JAESUZ010003401.1, read on the forward strand.
GAGAAAGAAGAATGGGGCTACAAAGGTACAAGAAGAAATAATGGCTGAAAACTTCCTAAACTTGGCAAAAGACACAAACCAACAGATTGAAGAAGCTGAGTGAGCCCCAAATGGGATAAGCTCAAATATAATCCACACTGAAACACATCATGGTCACACTTCTAAAAACCAGTGACAAAGATGGCTCAGTTGATTCAGTGTCTGACTTCAGCTCAGGTCATGATCTCGTGGTTTGTGGATTCATACCCTGCATTGGGCTCTCTACTGTCAGCGAGGAGCCTGCTCTGGATCCTCTGTCTCCCTCTCTCTGCCCCTCCTCTTTCTCACACATGGTCTCTCTTTCTCAAAAATATAAATAAATAAACAAACAAATAAACAAACAAACAAACACACACATTTTAAAAAATTTAAAAACAAAAGACAAAGAAAAATTCCCAAAGTAGGGGAAGAGGAATGATACCTTACCTAGAGGGGAAAAAATTCAAATGATTGCAGATTTCTCATCAGAAGCCATGGGGCCAGAGGGAAGTACTGACAGAAAACTGTCAACCCGGAATCCAATGAAAATACCCTTCAGGAACAAAGGAGAAGAATCAGGACATTCTTAGATAAAGGAAAATGAAGAACAGTGTGTCATCAGCAGACCTACTCTGAAATGACAAAAGAAATCGAATCTTGGAACATCACAAAAGAGGAAATAACCCAAACTATGGGTAAATACCATAGAAATCCTTCTCTCGTGTTCTCTAAATTATGTTTGATGGTTGGAGCAAAACTTACAATCCTGTCTGATGTGGTTTTCAATGTATGTAGGATATTTAGGACAATTATATACCTGTCAATTATACTTCAATAAAGCTAGAAGAATATTAAAGAATAGGATAAAAGACAATTATGAATGAGGGAGGCTAAAGTGACGTAAAGGGATATAAGGTTTCCATGCTTCACTCAAAATGGTAAAATGCCGACACCAGTAGGCTGTGATAAATAAAATATATATACTTTTATTTTTTTTGAAAAAATTTTTAATGTTTATTTATTTTTGAGAGAGAGTGTGTGTGAATGGGGAAGGGGCAGAGAGAGAGGGAGACACAGAATCCGAAACAGGCTCCAGTCTCTGAGCTGTCAGCACAGAGCCCGATCCAGGGCTCGAACCCGTGAACAGGAAGATGATGTCCTTAGCCAAAGTCAGACACGCAACCAACTGAGCCACCCAGGAGCCCCATGTATATTTTATATGATGGCTAGAGCAATCACAAAAAAGCTATACAAAGACATACACCCCAAAGTAGTAAAGAGACAGGCAAACCTCGTTGTGTTGTTCTTCACAGATATCTAAGGTTGGTGAAAAGTCCACATGGAGCAAGTGTATTGGCATCATTTTTCCAACAGCATTTGGCCATTTCATGTCTATGTGGCATGTTTTGGTAATTCTTGCAATATTTCAAAGTTTTTCATTGTTATTATATGTTATGATGATTTATAATCAGTGATTAGGACTCGCTGAAAGCTCAGATGATGGTTAGCATTTTTATCAATAAAGTATGTTTAAATTAAGGTATGTGGATTGTTTTAGACATAATGCTATTGCACACTTAATAGGCTACAGTATAGTGTAAACATAACTTTTATATGCACTGGGAAACCAAAAAACTCATTTGACTCGCTTTATGGCGATGTTCGCTTAATTTGCAGTGTTCTGGAACTGAACCCTCAGTATCTCTGACCTATGCCTATAATTAAAATAGAATTATAAGAATGGTAAAAGCAACACACAGGAAGTTATGGAAAAGAAAGAACAACAACAACAAAAACAGAACAAACAGTAAACGAACAATAAAATGGTGGTCTTGATCTCCAGCATATCTAACAAATAGTTACATATAGTGTATAGGGCCTAAATGCACCAATGAAAAGCCTTAGATTGACATAGTGGATTTAAAAAACATGAAAATTATATGTCAAATAGATTTACTTTAAAAAAACTAAAAAAAAATTTAAACATAGAAGAATATACCAGATTGATGTTAACTAGGCTTACATGGATGCAGTACACATATGTGTCTACCCCTTATGTTGTGCACCTGAAACTAACAGAATGTTAGATGTCAATTACGTGTGAATTTTGTAAAAGTTAAAAAAAAAATTCTGGACGCCCAGCTTAGTTTGAATTTCAGATAAACAATGAATAATCTTAAAGTGTAAGTGTGTCCTGTACAACAGCTATCTTAAATTCCCCATAGCTGCTGTTTTCTCCCCAGTTTTTTTTTTTTTTCGTTTCTCCTACAAATCAATAGCAGGAAGAAAAATAAGCAGTTTAGCTCCTGCGTCCTCTCCAAGGAAACGGAGTTGATTGTCCATGGGGTAGATTTATCTCCCAGGATTATTGCGTGGATTAAATGAGCTAATGGAAATGAAAGCCCTGAGCACCCAGGAGCTGCTCAATAAACGTTACTTTCCTTCCCTCCTGAAACATCAAAAACTTTCAGACATCCTCAGCCCCGCTGTGGCTCCGAGATAAAATGCAGCTGACCCTCTGCCCGCTGAATGTCCTTTTTATTTTAGGAACTAAAATAGTAACTACAATTTTATTAAAAGGAGAAGACATGGTTAACAAAAATCCAGGCGGTACAAAATGGTATAGGACGTAAAGGAAATCTCTCCCCATCGCAGGCCACAGTCCTCCACTTCCTCTCCCTAGAGGCAACCGCTGTTACCAATTTATCCCTTCCAAAAGAGTTCTATGCATATGTATGCCTATATATAACCCTCTTTTTTCCCACCAGTGTGAACATACTAGATGTACTGTTCTGCACCTTCGCACGCTATTTTTAGCTTCTAATTGCCTGGCTGCAGTGGGATACAGGCGGTGGATCCTGAGGGTCCTTATGAAAAACAGCCCTTTGAAACTCGTTGCTACCGCTATTGTAAGGATGTTGTCAAGGATGTCGTTCATTGTATCCCACAGCATCCTCTCTGAGGACCCCCGGGAGGAATTCCTGTCTGATCTGAGTACTAAGAACAGTCGCCCTTCTGAGCAATGAGTTTGTTTTTATCTCCTGGACATTGTGAATTGTGCAACAACAAGGTTTCCCCTTTCCTGTTGGCTGCTAGAAAGCTTATAGCCAACTTTTGGGCCCATCCCTCGCGGGAGCAGAGGCTTTTATGGTATGCATTTCTATCCTTATTCTTGGCTCTGCTTTCTGCCCACCCTTGTTTTTCTGTATTTAATTTATGCTGCCCTGACCTACCTTGTGTGTCCTTGCAAACTGACTGGAATCCTTCCTGAGGAAAGGTGTATCTGGAATAATTAAATAACCTCCTGGCTTAGCTCACTCTAGTCGCCACCTACCCCCTCCCTATCCCCCATCATAGTCTCTCAGCAGCTTCCTAGCGCTCCCCTCCGGTCTCCTTAGCAATTACTCTCTCCTCCAGCCTTCTGCCTAGCCGGCATTCAGTGCTCTTGGGTCTTGGTGGGGTCTCTCTTGCTTGTCATTGTCCCCATCCCCATCTCTCGCCACAGTCCTCACCTCCGTATGCAGTGGGCAGCCTTTCAGTGTTCAATTTGATCATTCTAGAACTGAAGACTCTGGTGCCCAGCCACACATTAGAATCCTTCTCCATCCATCCAAGGTCCCAGCTGGTGTCCCTGGCCGCCGGGCCTGCCATTTGGTAATGTCCGTGGTGTGTGCTGTACGAACAGGGCCATCACAGTCTCACATTTCCTCTCTGGACCAAGAGAGGATTCCATGGAAGAGATTGTTTTTAAAGGGAGCTGCATCCCAGCTAACGTTGTTTCCCGGGCTGGAAGGCAGAGCAATCTCTGGAAAAGAGCGTGTAGCCTCTACAGAAAAGTTGGGAGCCCCATGTTCTGTTCCTAAACCTGCCACTGAGTGGCTGGTCAATGTTAGACAAGTCCTATCCCCTCTCGGGACCCTAGTTTTCAATTCCCTAAAAATAGAAAGATTAGAGAATCTTTAAGGGTCCTTGCAACCTTGGTGGCTCTGTGAAGCCAGTCGAAAGATCTCTGCAGATGACCTGCTGGAGGATGTGCTCATCCCTTCCTGCTGCAAGTCGGCCTGTGCTGGGCTCCTTAGTAAGGACTTCTAGTCCTCGGCCATAGAAGGGAAGGGAGGTTCCTGCAATTACCAATCTTCTAAACTGGCAGAGATGCCCCTATAGGTGATGGTAGTCTGAATTTAAACTTAATATAGTAAGAAGCTCAAGGGAGGGGTGCATCGGTGGCTCAATTGGTTAAGCATCCAACTTCAGCTTAGGTCATCATCTCTTGGTTCATGAGTTCAAGCCCCGTGTGCTGACAGCTTGGAGCCTGGAGACTGCTTTGAATTCTCACTCTCTCTCTCTCTCTCTCCCCCCCCAAAAAACTAAATAAACACTAAAAATAATTTTAAAAAAAGAAGTTTAAGGGAAACCCAGCTAGAATGTCTGATAGATCCACCGCTTAGCTAGTTGATTTTTCTTTCTTTTTTTAAGTTTATTTATTTATTTTGAGAGAGAGCACAAGCAGGCAAGGGACAGAGAGAGGGAGAGAGGGAATCCCAAGCAGGCTCCACACTGTCAGTGCAGAGCCAGACACAGGGAATTCACAAACCATGAGATCATGACCTGAGCCAAAATCAAGATTCACTTACCCAAAACTGAGCCACCCAGGTGCCCCCAATTTTTCTTTTGATGCATCTGCAGTATTGTCCATTTCACACTACAGCACTGCGGCTAGTGGATGGTCTGGATCATAATGAATGCCATTTTGCTGTTGTACTGATTAGCACAACGATTTGAAAGTGCTCGGAAGTTCATAGGTGATTTTCCCCGTGGCATGGTTATTTTTCTTAAATATGTATCTTAAAAATTCAGAAACCCTTAAAGCACACAGAAACAATAGCTGATTATTTTTTTGTTTGTTTTTTTAAATGTTTATTTTTGAGAGACACAGAGAGAATGCGAGCAGGGGAGAAGCAGAGAGAGAGGGAAACACAGAATCTGAAGCAGGCTCCAGGCTCTGAGATGTCAGCACAATGTCAAGCCCAATGCGGGGCTTGAACCCATGAATCGTGAGATCATGACCTGAGCTGAAGGCAGACGCTTAACAGGCTGAGCCACCAGGCGCCCCAACAATAACTGATTTTAATACTTCATACCTGAGTGCAGTAAGGAACCAGTCCTATTCAAAACACCTTCAATGAATTAACTCATTCTTCATAAAAGCCCAGTGAAGTTGGGACCATTACAATGAACACCTTATGCAGCCATGACTCAGAGTTAACAAATATTCACTTTTTGCCATTTTTGCCTTAGATCCTTAAAAAAAAAAAAAACATTGCAGAAACAGCCAACATTCCCCCATCCCATGCCTCTTCTATCTTCCCCATTGGGAGCCATTGTTCTAAAGTTGGCAGTTGGCGAGGGTATGTTGTATTTATGTTTTTGTAGTTTTGCTGCATAGTGTACATCCATAAACAGTATGCAACATAGATGTCTGTTTTTAATTTCACACAAATAATGTCAGAATGTACATTTGCTTTTGAAATTTAAGTGGTTAATTTAGTACCTTGCTAGAGCAGGTGGCCTTTGTTCACACCATTTCCAGATGATAAAATCTCAACAATTAGAGCCCATCTAGACTTGCCTTGACCAGAGGGTTCCTAATCCCTCACAGCCTTGGTCTGTGAGGTCTTTAGGATGTCTTCCAATCTGTCTTCCATGTACCAGCTTTTTTTTGTCCCTTAAAACAGAACCAAGCTGGCCTAATTTTGAAAAATTGAAGAATAATTGACATACAACATTAGTTCCAGGTATACAACATGATTCAATATTTATTTGTTTGTTTGTTTTAAGGTTGTATTTATTTATTTATTTTTAAACGTTTATTTATTTTTGAGAGAGCGCAAGCGGAGGCGTATCAGAGAGAGAGGAGGACAGAGCAACTGAAGCGGGCTCTGGGCTGACAGTAGTGGATGGATGTGGGGCTTGAACTCATGAACTGGAGATCATGACCTGAGCTGAAGTCAGAGCTCAACTGACTGAGTCATTCAGGTGCCCATTATTTATTTATTTTTAATGTTTATTTATTTTTGTGAGAAAGAGAGAGTATGTGTGAGCTGGGGAGGGGCAGATAGAGAGGGGGACAGGGAATCCAAAGCAGGCTCTGCATTGATAGCACAGAGACTGATGGGGGGGCTCGAGCTCACGAACCACAAGATCATGACCTGAACCAAAGTCACACTTAACTGACTGACCCACCCAGGCACCCCTGGTGATTCAATGTCTATATACATTATGCAATGGTCACCACAATAAGTCTAGACCCATCTGTCACTATACAAAGTTGTTAAAATATCATCGAATACATGACTGTACCTCTTAATCCCCTTCACCAATTTTGTCTTTCCCTCTACCCCCGTCTTCTCTGGCAACCACCAGTTTGTTCTCTGTATCTATGATTCTGTTTCCGTTTTGTTCATCTGCTTTGTTTTTTAGATACCTCATAGAAGGGAAATCATATGGTATTTGTCTTTCTCTGTCTGACTTATTTCACTTAGCATAATACCCACTAGGTCTGTGTTGTCACAGGTAGCAAGATTTCACTTTTTATGGCTGAGTAATATTCCCTTCTATATATTTACCACTTCCTCTTTATCCTTCTGTCTGTCAGTGGACATTTAGGCTGCTTCTGTACCTTGGCTATTGTAAATAATGCTGTGCCGAACATAGGAATGCACATAAATCTTTTCAAATTGGTGTCTTTGTTTTCTTGAGATAAATAAATAACTAAAAGTGGAATTGCTGAATCTTATAGTAGTTCTACTTTTAATATTTGGAAGGATCTTCATAGTATTTTCCAGAATAGCTGCACCAATTTACATTCCCATAAACACCGCATAAGGGTGCCCTTTTCTCCACATTCTCACCAGCACTTGTTTCTTGTCTTTTTGTTAATAGCCATCTCATGGGCACCTGGGTGGCTCAGTTGGTTAAGCGTTTCACTTTGGCTCAGGTCATGAGCTCCCAGTTCGTGACTTCAAGCCCTGGAGCCGGCCTCAAATTCTGTGTCTCCCTCTCTCTCTGCCCCTCCCCCGCTCATGCTCTGTCTCCCTCCTTCTCGAAAATAAATACACATTAAAAAATTTAAAAAAAAAAGATAATGGCCATTTCAGTGTGTAAGGTGTTTTCTCGTGGTTTTGATTTGCATTTCTCTGATGAGTGATGTTGAGCTTTTTATCATGTGTCTGTTGGCCATCTGGATGTCTTCTTTGGAAAACTGTATATTCAAGTCAGAAGTCCATTTTTTAGTTGGACTGTTTTTTTTATGATATTGAGTTGGATGAGTTCTTTATAGAGTTTGAATGATAACCTCTTATCAAATATATCATTCGCAAATATGTTCTCTCATTCAGTACATTGCCTTTTCCTTTTCCTGATGGTTTTCCTTCACTTGTTGTTTCATTTGATTTAGTCTTGTTTGTTTCTTTTTGCTTGTGTTGTTCTTGCCTGAGGAGACAGATCAAAAAAAAAGCACTGACACTAACATCAAAGAGCTTACTGCCTATGTTTTCTTCTAGGCTTTTTATGGTTTCAGGTCTCACATTTAGGTCTTTAACCTATTTCAAGTTTATTTTCGAGTATGATGTAAGAAAGTAGTCCAGTTTTGTTCTTTTGAGTGTTGCTGTCCAGTTTTCCCAGCACTATTTATTAAGGAAACTGCATTTTCCCCATTGTATATTTTTGCCCTTTTTGTCATAGATTAATTGATCATGTAAGTGTGAACTTATTTCTGGGCTTTCTATTCTGTTCCATTGATCTAGGTGTCTTTTTGTGCCAGTGCCATACTGTTCTGATTACTATAGCTTTGTAGTATAGTTCGAAATCTGAGCGCATGATATATCCAGCTTTGCTTTTCTTTCTCAAGATTGCTTTGGCTATTCAGGGACTTTTGTGATTTCATACAAAGTTTAGGATTATTTGCTCTAGTTCTGGAAAGAATGTCATTGGTATTTTGATAGGGATTACTTTGAATCTGTAGATTGCTTTGAGTATGGGCATTTTAACAATATTAATTCTTCCTATTTCTGAGCATGGGATATCTTCCCATTTATTTTGTTGCCTTCAATTTCTTTCATCAATGTCATAGTTTTCAGAGTATAGGTCTTTCACCTCCTTAATTAAGTTTATTCCTAGGAATTTTATTCTTTTTGATGCAATTGTAAGTGGAATTGATTTCCTAACTTCTCTTTCTGCTACTTAATTATTAATATATAAAAATGCAACAGATTTCTGTTTATTGATTTTGTTTCTTGCAAATATATTGAATTTATTTATTAGTTCTAATAGTTTTTTTTTTTGAGGCCTTTGGTTTTCTATATATGGTATCATGTCATCTGCAAATAGTGGCAGTTTACTTATTACTTTCCAATTTCGATGGAAATTTTATTTCTTTTCCTTGCCTTACTTGCTGTGGCTAGGACTTCCAATACTATGTTGAATAAAAATGGCAAGGCTGGGTATCCTTGTCTCATTTCCAATTGTAGAGGGAAAGCTTTGAGTTTTTCATCACTGAATATGTTCGCTGTGGGTTTGTCATAGAAGGTCTTTATTATGTTGAGGTATGTTCCCTGTATAACCATTTTGTTGAGGATTTTTTTAAAAATTTTTTTAACGTTTTATTTCTTTCTGAGAGAGAGAGAGACAGCATGAAGAGGGGAGGGTCAGAGAGAGAGGGAGATACAGAATCTGAAATAGGCTCCAGGCTCTGAGCTACCTGTCAGCACAGAGCCCGACGCAGGGCTCAAACCCACGAACCATGAGATCATGACCTAAGCGAAGTCGGACGCTTAAACAACTGAGCCACGCAGGTGCCCCTGTTGAGGATTATTATCATGCATCGATGTTGGATTTTGTCAAATGCCTTTTCTGCATCTATTGAGATGATCATGATTTTTATCCTTTGTTTTGCCAATGTGGTATATCATGTTGATTGATTTGTGAGCATTAAGTCATGTTTGCATCCCTGGAATAAATCCCTCTTGAGTGTTGTGAACGATCTTTTTAATGTATTATTAGAGTACAGTTTGCTAATATTTTGTCGAAGATTTTTACATCTATGTTAATCACACATATTGGCCTATAATTTTCTTTCTTTCTTCCTTTCTTCTTTTCTTCCTTCCTTCCATCCTCTCTCTCTCTCTCCCTCCTTCTCTCTCTCCGTCTCTCTCTCCCTCACTTTCTTTCTCTTATAGTGTCTTTCTCTGGTTTCAGTATCGGGGTAATACTGGCCTCATAAAATGAGTTTGGAAGTATGAATTCCTGTCAAATTTGTTGCCATAGTCTGACAATGACAGGTATTAGCTCTTCTTTAAATGTTTAGAATATACTTGTGAAGCTGTCTCGTCCTGGACTTTTGTTTGTTGGGAGTTTTTTGATTACTGGTTCCATTTCACTGCTAGTAATCTATCTGTTCAGATTTTCTATTACTTCCTGTTTCAGTTTTGTAAGACTCTGTATTTCTAGGAATTTATCCATTTCTTCTAGGTTGTCCAACTTGTAGCCTATGATTTTTTGTCTCTTATGATCCTTTGCATTTCTGTGGTACTGGTTGTAACTACTCCTCTTTCATTTCTGATTAATTTATTTGGGCACTCTCTTTCTCATGATGAGTCTGACTAAAGGTTTATCAATTTCATTTATCTTTTGAAAGAACCAGCTCTTAGTTTTATTGGACCTTTCTATTTTTTCTCTATTTCATTTATTTCCAATCTGATCTTTATTATTTCCTTTCTTTGGATTTTGTTTTTAGTTTTTCCAGTTCCTTTAGTTGTAAGATTAGGTTGTTTACTTGAGATTTTTCTTGTTTCTTGAGGTGAGCCTGTATTGCTATAAACTTCCCTCTGAAAACTGCTTTTGTTGTGTCTTAAAGACTTTAGGGGGTGCCTGGGTGGCTCAGTCAGTTAAGCGACCGACTCTTGATCTCAGCTCAAGTCATTATCTCATGGCTTGTGAGTTCAAGCACCATGTCGGGCTCTGTGCTCATAGCATGGGAGCCTGCATGGGATCTGTCTCTTCCTCTCTCTGCTCCTCCCCTGTTCACTTTTTCTCTGTCTCTCTCTCAAAATAAATAAATAAACTTTAAAAATATTTTAGAGTGTTGTGTTTTGACTTTCATTAGTTTCAATGTATTTCTTTTATTTCTTCCTGAATTTCTTAATTGACCCATTAGTCGTTTAGAAGCATGTTGCTTAGTCTCGACATTTTGTGTTTTTTCCAGTTTTTCTTCTTGTAATTAATTTCTAGTTTCATAGTGTTATGGTCAAAAAAGATGCTTTATATAATTTCAGCCTTCTTAAGTTTATTGAGACTTGTTTTGTTGCCTAACATGTGATTTACCCTGGAGAATGTTCCATGTGCACTTGAGAAGAATGTGTACTCTGCTGTTTCTTAAAACTAATTAACTATTTAAAAAATCTTATACTGAACATACAGTGTTATATTAGTTTCAGGTGTACAATCTAGTGATTCAACATTTCCATACAATACTCAGTGCTCATCATGATAAGTATATTCCTAATTCCCTTCATGTGTTTCACCCATCCCCCCACCTACCTCTTCTCTGTCAACCATCAGTGTGTTCTCTATAGTTAAGTGTCAGTTTCTTGGTTTGTCTCTTTTTTTCTTTGTTGGTTTGTTTTGTTTCTTAAATTCCACATACGAGTGAAATCATACATACTCTACTGTTTTTTTATTTTTTTAACGTTTATTCATTTTTGAGAGACAGAAAGAGAGCACAAGCCAGGGTAGGGCAGAGAGAGAGGGAGACACAGAATCTGAAGCAGGCTCCAGGCTCCAAGCTGTCAGCACAAAGCCTGACGCTGGGCTCCAACTCACGAATGGTGAGATCATGACCTGAGCCGAAGTCGGATGCTTAACCAGCTGAGCCACCCAGGCGCCCCATGCCCGGTAGGGTATTCTTTTTTTTGTTTTTGTTTTTGTTTTTATTTATTATTTTTTATTATTATTATTATTTTTTACAAATAGTTTATTGTCAAATTAGTTTCCACATAACACTCAGTGCTCATCCCCACAAGTGCCCTCCTCCCTGCCCGGTAGAGTATTCTTGATTGTAAGTTTTTTCCTTTCAGCACTTTGAATATATCATGCCACTCCCTTCTGGCTTACAAAATTCCTACTGAGGAATCTGTGAAAGTCTTATGAGGTTCCCTTATGTGTAACTAATTGCTTTTCTCTTGCAGCTTTTTAAGATTCTCTCTTTATCTTTAATTTTTGACATTTTAATTCTAATATGTTTTTGTGCGGATCTCTTTGGGTTCATCTTGTTCAGGACTTTCTGTGCTTCCTGGACCTGGATGTCTGTTTTCTTCTCCAGGTTAGGGAAGTTTTCAGAAGTTATTTCTTCAAATAAGGCTTCTTCTGTACACTTTCTCCATCTCTTCTCCTTCTGGGACCCCTATAATGCAAATGTTAATATGCTTGATGTTGTCCTAGAGGTCCCTTAAACTATCCTCATTTTAAACATTCTTTTTTTTCTCTGTTTGCTTTTCGGTTTGATTGATCTCTAACACCCTGTCTTTCAGATTGCAGATCCGTTCTTCTGTATCATCTAATCTGCTCTTTATTCATTCTAGTGTATTTTTTTTTTCATTTCTGATGTTGTATTCTTTAGCTCTCATTGGTGCTTTCTTGGTTAAAGTTCTCACTGTGTTCACCCATTCTCCCGAGCTTAGTAATCATCTTTCTGACCATTACTTTGAACTCTTCTCTTAAGTTTATTTATTTATTTTGAGAGAGAGCACAAGCAGGAGAGGGCCAGCAAGAGAATCTCAGGCATGCCTAGCGTGGAGCCCAACACAGGGGGCCTCGAACCCACAAACCGTGATGTCATGACCTGAGCCACAATCGAGAGTCAGATGCTTAATCCACTGAGCCGCCCAGGGGTCCTGTTACTTTGAACTCTTAATCAGGTAGATTGCTTATCTCTGTTTCATTTAGTACTTTTTCTGATGTTTTGTTCTTTCATTTGGAACATATTCATCTGTCTCCTCAACTTGCCTGACTCCCTGTGTTTGTTTTTATGTATTAAGTAGTTCAGCTAGGTCTCCTACTCTTTTTTAAAAAAACGTTTTTATAATGTTTATTTATTTTTGAGAGACAGAGCACGAGTCGGGGAGGGGCTGAAAGAGAGGAAAACAACAGGTCTGAAGCAGGTGCCAGGCTTTGAGCTGTCAGCACAAAGCCCGACCCTGGGCTCGAACTCACAGACCATGAGATCATTCCCGGAGCCGAAGTTTAACCAACTGAGCCACCCAGGGACCCCTAGATCTCCTTACTCTTGAAGGAAAGGCCATAGGTAGGAGACGTTGTTTTGGGGCTTAGAAGCACAATACTCCCCTGGCCACCACAGCCAGTGGCTGCAGAGTCGTCCCCTCTGTGGGCTGCGTCCAGTCTTCTGTGGCAGGGCTGTGCTTGCTGTAAGCACAGTGGTGGGCGGCACTGGCCCTGGCCTGCCTGGCTGCAAGGCCCAGCCGCAACTGCTGCAGGCTTGCTATTGGGCGAGGGTGGCCCCCGGGGCCAGGCTGCAGCTCACCAAACTTGTTCTTGTGGAAGTCCCTGGCTTTCTCCGAGTTACCAAGTCCAATGGCCAACTGTCCATTCCTAACTCACTAGGCCTGTCAGCACCAGTTGTCCCACTGATCACTCACTCCTTGAAATTCCTTCTTCACTTCCTTTCTGGGATCCCTCCGCATTTGCTTGGGTTTTCCTACCGCACTGCTTGCTCCTTCTCAGTGTGCTTTGCAAGGCCCTTCTCATCTCTATGATCTCTAAACATGGGAGTGCTCAAGGCTTAGATATGTGGTAAATCAAATATATACAGGATACATCAAAAATAAATATGACAAATACACGAACTCCTCTACTCCAAATTTGTTGATATTTGCCCATTGCCCACAGCAGTTTTCAATCTTGTTTGTGGTTGTTTTTTTTTTTTTTTTTTAATGTTTGTTTATTTTTGAGAGAGAGAGAGAGCACATGAGCAGGGGAGGGTCAGAGAGAGATAGGGAGACAGAGGATCCAAAGCAGGCTCTGTGCTGACAGCAGAGAGCCCAATGTGGGGCTTGAACTCAGGAACCTCGAGATCATGACCTGAGCTGAAGTCAGATGCTTAATCAACTGAGCCACCCAGGCGCCTCTGTGGGCGGTATTAAAAACAACAACAACAACAGTGTCACTTAAAAGAATATTTTTTTGAGGAGCGCCTGGAAGGCTGTTAGTTGGACGTCGGACTTCGGCTCAGGTCATGATCTTGCAGTTGGTAGGTTCGAGCCTCTGGTCGGGTTCTGTGCTGGCAGGTCAGAGCCTGGAGCCTGCCTCAGATTCTGTGTCTCCCTCTCTCTCTGCCCCTCCTCTGCTCACTCTCTGTCTCTCTCGCTCTCTCTCTCAAAAGTAAATACACATTAAAAAATGGTTTTTGAAACCAACAAAGATTTTTATTTTATTTTATTTTATTTTTTAATATTTTTATTTATTTCTAGGAGAAAGAGAGAGAGAGAGAGAGGGCGCTAGCAGGGGAGGGTCAGAGAGAGAGGGAGTCACAGACTGAAACAGGCTCCAGGCTCCGAGCTGGCAGTCAGCACAGAGCCCGACGTGGGGCCCGAACCCACGAACCGCGAGATCATGACCTGAGCAAAAGTCGGACGCTTAACCGACTAAGCCACCCAGGCGCCCCGAAACCAACGAAGATTTTTAACACAAGTAAATGTGGAGCTACTCTAGTCGGAGAGCCGTGAAGATCCTACAGCTCCATCCACCCAACGTCCTCCTCACACCTCCTCCCTTCTCACCCCTGGCAGCTACTGGGGCAGCCCCACGGAGGCCTCTCTGTGGAACCTTCATCCTCCAGGAAACTCAGCTGAAACACCGGCAGGATAAAGCGCAAACTCTTACAAAAACAAAGAAAACGTCAACAGTAAGAAAGTTGCTCTCCGGGCTCTGCGCTCTGCCCGTGTCACCGCTTCCCACCGCTTCCTTGCTCTTCAGGCTTCGGCCACAGCCACGCAGTGGCACGTCCCTCAGGGAGTCTCAGCCCTCAGCAGCCGTTTCGGCCCTCAGCGCACACATGTCATTTCCCCTGGGAGAAACAGCTCTCCTCCCTGCCATGCGTCTCCGGCTGACAAACTTCGTTTTCAAGAGCCAGGATAAAAGCTGTAAAGCCCTGCCCGGCTCCTCGAGGAGGATTTAGTGGCCCTTCTTCAAAGTTCCTCGGAGCAGTCTGGGAGTTACGTGTTCTTGGCCTGGGTGCCTCAAGGGCAGGGAACTTACTTGGCTTATGTCTGGATGCCATAGCGCCTGGTTTGTCACAGGTGCCCAATCAATGTTTGGAGACTGGCCGCCGAGACGACAGTCACGGTTTTGACTCTATTAATAGGCCCTATTGATATGTCGCTTTAGCCAACAGGACTAACTAGAGAGGGCTATCTTTACTGATAAGCACGAAATAAATGGAGCCTTGTGGCTTAGGTTCTTCTCTCCCAGCCTGGAAGCCACAAACAATGCGTCCCCTCTGTCACAGGTTCCGGAGAGGGAAGAGAGGTTTCTTAGGGCCGGCTGTGGTTGGCAGCTTTCCTGAGCCATATCTGGCCCGAGCGGGAGCCCCACAGGACTCCAGGTTATCAAGCACACAATGGCCACAATGTGCTGGGCAGCAGGAGCGAAGAGAACAATTTCTATAGTCCCTATATTGTTTACTCGAACTTCACAAAAGCATTTCACACCAGCGGAGGGGCGCCAGCCAGCTGACTATCAACACAGGGAAAGGGGTGGGGGATGGTGGAGAGGGAAGTTATAAATTCAACACCAACCCTCCCTGGAAAACACACTGAGGTAGCTCCCACTAGCTCGGAGAGAGTTTGTTTTGTTTTGATTTGTTTTGCAAAAAGGTAGTGAGGGGGAGGAAGGGGACTTAAAAATAACACCTCCGATTTCTTCAGCACGTACTGGGTACGAGGGATTGTACTGATGATTTTGTGTATATGGTATCATTTAGTCCAGCATAATCTCTTGAGATGGATACTATTACCGTTCCCATTTTACAGATGGATAAATTGAGGCATGGCAAGGCCAAGTAGCTTGCCCGAGGTTCACAGGAGCAAGCCAGGACTCTAGCAGTCTTGTTTCATAGCTCACACCTTTAAGGGACTGCACTTCACTGTCCCCCATGGGTTGCACAAAGACTACCGAAGCTGTCGTCCTGTTCCTCGGAAAGCTGACAGAGATGGTAAGCAAAGACTGACACGTTCCCAAGGAGAGACAATATGGCCAGAACTATACAGAGCAGAAATCGAAAATGAAGCGCAGAGACGTTTGCCAGAGTTGCTGCTGAGGACTGGGGACAGCAGAGCGGGGGAAAGTGAGGAACCTTTCCCAAAGGTGCTGAGACAGATTCTTGGACACTTATGTTCACAGCATTCAGCATTGTTCACAAGAGCCAAAAGGTGGAAATCCAAATGTCTCTCAAAGCATGAGCGGATAAACAAAATGTGGTTCACACATACGGTGAAATTTTGCTCAGCCTTAAGAAAAAGATTGAAATTCCTGGGTGCCTGGGTGGCTCCGTAGGTTGAGCATCCGACTCTTGATTTCGGCTCAGGTCATGATCTCATGGTTCATGGGTTCGAGTCCTGCATCAGGCTCCGTGTTGCCGACGGAGCAGCACAGAGCCTGCTTGGGATTCTCTCTCTGTCTCCCCCCACCCCACCCTCTGCTCCTCCCCAACTCGCTCTGTCTCTCAAAATGAATAAATAAGCTTAAAAAAGTAATCAAATTCTGGGGCGCCTGGGTGGCTTAGTCGGTTAAGCGTCCGACTTTCGCTTAGGTCATGATCTCGCGGTTCGTGGGTTCGAGGC
>JAESUZ010003402.1:0-27455 GCA_017311185.1 Proteles cristata cristata
TTTTCCAGACTTATTCCTGTGGTTGATTTCAAGATTCATAGCATTGTGATCCAAAAGTGTGCATGGAATGATCTCTATTCTTATATATTTTCTGAGGGCTGCTTTATGTCCCAGTATGTGATCTATCTTGGAGACTGTGCCATGCACAGTTGAGAAGAAAGTGAATTCCATAACTTCAGGATGTAGAGTTCTCAACATATCTGTCAAATATGTCTGATCCAATGTGTCATTCATGTCTACTGTTTCTTCAGTGATTTTCTGTCTATTTGATCTATCCATTGCTGTAAATGGACTATTAAAGTCCCCTGCTATTAGCACATTCTTGTACATAATATTGTTTGTTTGTGATTAATTGTCTTATGTATTTGAGTGCTACCGAATTCGGTGCATAGACATTTATAATTGTTAGCTCTTCTTGATGGATAGACCCTGTAATTATTATATAATGCCCTTCTTCATCCCTTGTTACTGTCTTTACTTTAAAGTCCAGTTTGTCTGATATAAGTATAGCTACTCCAGCTTTCTTTGGCTTCCACTAGCATGATATATATTTCTCCATCCCTTTCTTTCAATCCGAAGGTGTCCTCAAGTCAAAAATGAGTTTTTTATAGACAGCAAGTAGATTGATTTTGTTTTTTTATCCATTCTTCTACCCTCTGTCTTTTGATTGGAGAATTTAGTCCTTTTATATTCAGTGTATTATTGAAAAATACGGGTTTAGAGTCATTGTGTCCTTTTTAGGTTCCTACTTGTGGTGGTGTCTCTGGTACCTTGTGTTTGTTGCTACATTTCTCTCATAGAGACCCCTCAGAATTTCTTGTAGGGCTGGTTTAGTGGTGACGAAGACTTTCAATTTTTGTTTATTTTTGAAAACTTTTATGTCTCCTATTCTGAATGAGAGGCTTGCTGGATAGAGGCTTATTGGCTGCATATTCTTTCTGTTCAGCACATTGGAAATTTCATGCTATTCCTTTCTGGCCTGCCGAGTTTCAGTAGATAGGTCTGTCAGCACTCTGATAGGTTCCTCTTCGTATGTTAGAGCCCTTTTATCCCTAGCTGCTTTCAGAATTCTCTCGATGTCCTTATATTTTTTCAGTTTCACTATGATATGTCGTGCATAAGATCAATTCAAGTTACGACTGAGGGGAGTTCTCTGTGCCTCTTGAATTTCAGTGTCTGTTTCCTTTCCCAGATTGGGGATGTTCTCTGCTACAATTTGTTCAAGGACTCCTTCAGCACCTTTCTCTCTCTCTTCCACTTCTGGAATTCCTATGATATGGATATTGTTCTCTTTCATTAAATCGCTGAGCTTTCAAACTCGTCTTTTTTGTTTAAGGATCAGTTTGTCTCTCTTTTTCTCAGCTTCCTATTTTTCTATAATTTTGTCTTCTCATTCACCTATTCTCCTTTCTGCCTCTTCAAGCTGTGCATTGGACGCCTCCATTTTATTATGTATCTCATTTATAGCGTTTTTTAATTCATCACAACTATTTTTAAGCTCCATAGTCTTGTAGGAATAGGTTCTCTGTTGTCTTCCATGCCTTTTTCAAGTGCAGCGATTTATTTTATGACTATTGTTCTAAATTCTTGTTCAGTTATTTAGCTTATATCTATTTTGAGCAATTCTTTAGCTGTCATTTCTTCCTGGAATTTCATTGGGGGAGAGTTCTTCCGTTTCATCATTTTGTTAAACTTTCTCTCTCTTGTTAATTTTAAAAACTTGTACACTCTGCCCCTGCGAGTTCTTCTGTATTAAAGAGGGCTCTTTGACTGTTCATGGCCTGTCCGTTCAGGAAGTGTTCTTTGAATGGTGTATCTTGGTTTCTCTTACTGAGTGTTTGCTTATTTTGTGTCCCTACTCATAGAGGTATTTGGGACTCTCCACCATGTGTACTTTGGCTTGTTTCTTGAAGTAGCCCTGGAAAAAGAAAACAGACAACCACAGAGGGGAAAAAAGGTACACAAATGCACAGACAAAACCAATAAACACCCAAGCCCAGGCTCAGGTAAAAACAACAACAACAACAACAACAAAACAGCTCTCTGGTGGGGATGGGCGTGGTTTGGTGTAGGCAGATCTTTCCTCCACTGTGTCCACTGGCCGCTCCCTGAGGCCCCACCTTGGTGGTTGTGGGGAGGAGAATGGTGTTGCCCCAGTCCCTTCTCAATCAAGCGTTACAAATCACTCCTTTGGGTCTGATCTTCCTGTGCTGAGGTGCAGCCAAGGTGGGCTGAGTTCTTTTTTTTTTTAATTTTTTTAATGTTTTATTTATTTCTAGGAGAGAGAGAGAGACAGCGTGAGCAGGGGAGGGTCAGAGAGAGAGGGAGTCACAGACTGAAACAGGCTCCAGGCTCTGAGCTGGCAGTCAGCACAGAAGGTGGGCTGAGTTCTATGCCCCACGTCCCACCTGTTCCCAGGTCCCAGTCCGTGGGCTTTGTTTATACTGCCCAAAACAGTCCTGCAGGTCACTGCTTCCCTGCTGCTGGGGGTAGAGTGGGGGGTGGGGGAAGTGTTGCAGCCTCAGATCTGCCGGGGTCAAGCAGGGATACAACCTGTGATCCGAAGCCTCTGTGCGCCCCCCGTGTGTGCAGGGAGCATAGCAGCTTCAGGACCACAGAGTCCGCACTGCCGCTCTGCAGCCACTGTGCCACCTGGCAGCTGCTGCCAGGGATGGTGCCTGGAGAGCTGCAGTGCAGTTTTTTCTGGCGTCTTCTGGGATTGGGGGCATCCAGTTCAAAGTCAGCACCCCAGCCAGAACTAAAAAACACTCTTTCCAAGCTGAGGTTTTTCTCTTCTCCAGGGACAGTACTATGAGCAATCTCAGCTTCTCTTTCCTTTCCCGCAGCTAACCACAGCTCACCTTGGCTCATCACTCACCGCAGCTGCATGCAAGCCGGGCACCCCCTCTCCCTCTGTATCTCTGGGTCCCGCCCAGCTTTATCTTCCCCAGTTCGCACTCACGCACTTATGAGGTTTCCTTCCCAGTGTATTCTGTCTCTTTTTCTTCCCAAATTCCTGTGGCTCAGTGTCTTATGAATTCAGGCCTTCTCTGTTTGAGAGATGGATGCAAGTGAAATGCACAGAGCTCCCTACTTCTCCGTCATCTTTCTATTTTCTCCTCTAGTCATTCCATTTTTCTGGATCTGTTGGAGCCCTTTTTGTTTCCTGCAAAATTAGCATTTTGTCTTTTAATATATTTTCCTCAGTATATTAACTGTCTTTGAAATTTATTCATACTCTCTTTTCAGGATTAAAAATGTTTAAATGTAGTATTTTCCTTTATGTTTTTATCTTCTGAGACAGGCGAAGAGAAGTTTTCCACAGTTGTAATTCTAGAAAGAGTTCCATATTTTTATCTAGAACTCTTCACATTTGTTTTGCATTGCATTTTAGTTTGTTAGTTATTTTGGTCTAAGTTTTAATCATCATTCTACAATTTAGAAATTGACGAAATAAAAATAATGGTGAAAACAAAAATAAAAGATTTCCTCTAGCTATGACATTTCTAGGCACCATTGATTTTACACACCATTATGGGTCAGCTGAAACACTTCTTTCTCTTCTAGAACCTTCTCAGTAAATCAAAGATGCTATAGCATAGAAGCATAGCCAGATCTTTAAGACTAGTCTAGCCCCTTGTCCACAGTCTAGAGGCAGATGACCCTCTATAACATAATCTTGCTTTTCTCTAAGCTACTTTTATGGGCGAAATAACTGCAGGTCTTCTATTTTAAACCTAAGATGAAATTGAGCACTCTTCTGCTGCATAAAGACTCTCTGGTCTTCTTTTAACCTCAGCCACAAACCATGTATATGATTAAAGAAGTTTTCCAAATTCTTTTATAAGCTATCTCTTCTCCAGGCCAAATACTTCAATACTTAGTCTCCCTAAGTTCTATTTTCCAGTCATATTCATTCCTCCTTGCATGCTTTCCAGTGCTTGCCTGGGAATCAGAAAATCAAGGGCTTAAGTCCTGGCTCTTCCACTAATTTTCTGTGTTATTGTGGACAGGTTGTTTAAACATTTGGCCACAATTACTCAACTGCAATGTGAGGCTAATAATTTCTATGCTGCATATGGATCAGAAGGGAGCTTTGCCTATCTAAAGGAAACAAAACAATGAAGCAATATCCAAATCATAACTTTGAAAGCTTCATAAAGATGTAAAGCATGTCATTTCTAAGAACTGACCATAAAAATTCTAACCATACAATTCATCTGAAATTTAGAAACTGTGGTTCATCCATATAATGGAATACTATCCAAAGGTTAATGAATATTGAATGCATTTTGTTAAGTGAAAAACACCATACCCCAAGTTTTCTACTCATTGGACTATTCCTTTATATGACATTCTTAAAAATGTGAAATTATAGAAATGGAAAACAGAGCAGTGGTTGTCAGAGGCTAGAAGGAGAAGTTGACTTCAAAGATGCAACACAAGAGGATTTTCAGATTGATGGAACTGTTCTGTATGGAATCATGATAGGGGACATGTAGCTCTATGTAATTGCCAAAACCCATAGAATTGATATTTCTGATCCAAACAAGACAATGGCATAAGCTTGTCTCTTTATCCTTCTTCCCACTAGGTACAACTATAAATCCTAGAAATAACTGAAGATACAATAAAAAATGTTAAAAGGTAGAAAGATGAAGGAAAACTGCTTAAGGACATCAATATTCGAGGAAAATACATCAACAAGATATCATACTATTTCCCACATAGTAGAAAGTAACCTAGGCCTGTCATATCTTTACCCCAAACCTAGTAATGGAAAGTGGTTCAGATAGGTATATCCCTCTCCCATATCTACAGGAATTCTTGTGTAATATACTAGGCAAAAGAAATCAATTGAAAGCCTAGCTAACAATAAGGAAGTATTCTTCCTGCGAACAATAATGAAGTATTCTCCCTGCTGTGTCTGAGATATTCCTTTCCTTCCCAAAGACATGAAGACTCTTACTTCACACAAAGAGCACCCAGAGACTATGGGTACCATCAGAGGTTATCTCATCACAAGTGCTAACTCAGGAAATGCTCTCCTTTTCTGCAGGTCCTGAATTCCTAATTTTCCACCTAGAGACACAAATTAGGGGCAATAGCATAGGGTACAATGGCACAAAAATCAACCATATCCAGGGAAATTGTCTTGTCTACCCAGATCTGACTCCTCTCGTGTACACAGAGATATGAGTGCTAAGTGTATGTGTGTGGGTGGGTGTCATCTGCAAGAGATACCATATCTAAAATAGTGGCTCTAACTTAGGAAAGCTCTCTGTTACCCAAAGGCAGGAGGTAGCCTTACAGTAAATTTCTAGTCTAGAAAGTATGCTTTCTTCCCGAAGGAAGGAGACTCTTTTCTCACACTTAGAAGCATAAGTGTGTGGAAACATTTTCTACCTTATAAAACAGCATTATGAGGGACCAGTAGAAGCCCCACAACTATGAGATTAACCAAACAGAGCAGAATACCATTATAAAGTTTCAGCAAATTAGAATGTCATTGGACCATAGCTCACAAAAGTAGGCCAGGATTTGTATACTATGCTATATTACACTATACTATACTTGACTGCCTACTAAAATACAAGATATATATAAGAATCAGAGTGTCCTAATATAATAAACAAAATGTTTTAGATGCAAGAAAAAATACCAATTACAAAAAGAAGCAGAAAAATTATAAATTGAATGACAAAGATAATCAACTGACACTAACACTGAGAGGATCAGATGTTGCAATGACTTGACAAGGATTTTAAATCAGGCATCATAAAATTCTTCAACAAGCAATTACAAATTATCTTGAAACAAATTAAAAAATAGAAAACATCAACAAAAAATAGTTTTAAAATATCGTTGTAAATTATAGAACTAAAATACACAGTAACTAAAAAAATTTATAAAGTCACTGCATGTACTCAATAGTGTGGTGGACACAAAAGAGAATAGAATCAGTGAGCTTGAGGACAGAAAATCTAATGTAAAAATATGAACTACAGAGAAAATAATACACTAAAAAATAATAAACGTATCTTCAAGGACCTGTGGGAGAATAACAAAATATCCAGCATTCATATAATCAGAATGTTGGAAGGAAAGGAGAAAAGGGGGGAGTTTGAAAGAGAATTTGGAAAAACAATTGCTGAAAAATACCCCAATTTAATGAATACACCTACAGTTTCAAGTAACTAAGCAAACTCAAAACAGGATAAACTCAAATATGCTCATGCTTAGACATATCATAGTTTAACTTCTGAGAAGGAAACACAAAAAAAAGTAATGAAAGGAACCAAAGAGAAAAGACACAATACCTGTAAAGGAATCTTATTTACTGAATGGTATAGCTTTCTTATCAGAAACTATGAAAGTCGGAAGAAAGTAGCACAAGTACTAAAAGAAAAGAACTGATAATTGTGGATTTTGTATCCAAGAAAACTTTGCTTCAGAAATGAAGAAGAAATAAAGACATCCTCAGATGAAGGGAAACTAAAAGAACTTGACCCTAGCATATCTATCTCTAAAAAAATGCTAAAATAATTTTTTAAAAGGACAAACAAAAAAGAAATTATAAAAGAAGGAATCTTGAAACCAAAAGAAATAAAAAAGAACAATGGAAATAGGAAAACTATGTGGAAGTACAAGAAATTATACTTCCCATTATAATTTTCTAAATCACTTGTTATGATTAAAACAAAAATCATAATGTCATCTTAGAATCAAAATAATTAGTTTAAAAATGGGTATGGTAAAATGACCTCAAGGGAAGTAAGTTTTTCACATTTTACTCAAAGTGGTGACAACTTGACTCTAGCAAACTGTGATAAGTCATACATATTTTAATACTCAGAATAATCATTAAGAAAACCATACAAAGCAAAACACTAAAATATTATAAATCAATGACTGTGTAATCTGAAAAATGTTGAAGTAACTCATAAGAGAGTAAGAAAAGAAAAAGAGAAAACAAAGAAAAACCTGGCAGACTTAAGCCTAACATAACAAAGATAAACTTAAATGTAAATCATCTAAATAAACCTAGTAAAAGAGATTGGTAGGGTGGATAAAAAGCATTATCCAACTATATTCTGTTCACTCATGATAGGGATAGACAATTCAAACCTTCAATGAGATATCACTTCATACCTGTCATAATGGCTAAAATCAATAACACTAGAAACAACAGGTGTTGGTGAGGATGCAGAGAAAGGGGAATGCTCCTGCACTGTAAGTGGGAATGCAAACTGGTACAGCCACTTCATAAAATAGTATGGAGATTCCTTAAAATGTTAAAAATAGAACCAGCCTACAATCCAGCAATTGCAGTAGGTATTTATTTAAAGGATACAAAAATATTAATTCAAAGGGATACATGCACCCCAATGTTTATAGCAGCATTGTCTACAATAGCCACATTATGGAAAAAGCCCAAATGTCCATCAACTGATGAATGAGTAAAGAAGATGTGGTATATATATACACAATAGAATATTACTTGGCCATAAAACAGAATGAAAATTTTAAAAAAATGAAATCTTGCCATTTGGAATGACACAGATGGAGCTATACTCTTGTATTATTCTAAGTGAAGTAAATCAGTCAGTGAAAGACAAATACCATATGATTTCAGTCACATGTGGAATTTAAGTTCCAAAATAAATGGCCATGTGGAAAAAAAGGAGGCAAACCAAGAAACAGACTCTTAACTATAGAGAATAAACTGATGGTTATCAGAGAGGAGGTGGAGAGGTAGAAAGGGTTAAATAGGTAGTGGGTATTAAGGAGTTTACTTTTAATGAGCACTGGGTGTTGTATGTAAGTGTTTATTAGATTGTACAACTGAAACTGATATTGTACTGTATGTTAACTAACTAGAATTTAAATAAAATATTTGAAACTTTTTAAAATATATTTTTAATTTATTTTGAGAGAGAGAGAGAGCGTGAGCTGGGTAAGGACAGAGAGGGGAGAAAGAATCCCACTGCAGAGAGAGGGGAGACAACAGGCAGTGCCAATCCCAATGAAGGGCTCAAACTCATGAACCACGAGATCATGACCTGAGCAGAAACCACGACTGAGC
Organism: Proteles cristata cristata; assembly: GCA_017311185.1. Classification (NCBI taxonomy): domain Eukaryota; kingdom Metazoa; phylum Chordata; class Mammalia; order Carnivora; family Hyaenidae; genus Proteles; species Proteles cristata. The sequence continues at coordinate 8,087 of JAESUZ010003402.1, forward strand.
CACCCAGCCGCCCCTTAAATAAAATTGTTTTAAAAATAAAAGAAGCTCACTCCAAATTCAACAACATAGATATCCCATACATGTCTAATAACACAACACATAATTGAAGAACCACTTATGAATCACATAAAAATTTTTAAACTTTCGGGTCACCTGGTGGCTCAGTCGGTTAAGGGTCCGACTTCGGCTCAGGTCATGATCTCTCGATCTGTGGGTTTGAGCCCCTCATCGGGCTCTGTGATGACGGCTAGCTCAGAGCCTGGAGCCTGTTTCAGATTCTGTGTCTCTCTCTTTCTCTGACCTTCCCCTGCTCACGCTGTCTCTCTCTCTCAGAAATAAATAAAACATTTTTTCTTAAATTTAAACTTTTGTTATGTGAAAGCCCATGGAAAGTGGATAAAAAGATATGCTACAAGGACACATAAAAATTTACAAACTACATATCCATAAAAGGACTGTTTATTGATTAGATAGTCAACACTCAAAATTCAACAGTATAAAACAAAAACAAAACCTTAATACAATTAGAAAATAAGAAAAAGACAAGAGCAGTCATATTACTGAAGAGGACATACAAATGGCACATAACAACAGGAAAAAGTGGGGGCACCTGAGTGGCTCAGTCGGTTAAGCGTCCGAATTTGGCTCAGGTCATGATCTCTCGATTTGTGGGTTTGAGCCCCGCGTCAGGCTCTGTGCTGACAGCTAGTTCAGAGCTTGGAGCCTGCTTCGGATTCTGTGTCTCCCTCTCTCTCTGCCTCTCCCCTGCTTATGCTCTGTCTCTCTCTGTTTCTCAAAAATGAATAAATGTTAAATTTTTTTAAAAAGAACAGGAAATAATGTTCAACATCTTTAGCCATAAGGGAAATTTAATTAAAACCAGAATGGAATATCACTATACACTTTCTAAGAATAGTTAAAACAGTTGTGACATCAAATGCTGACAAGGATGAAGATAAACTAGATGATTCACACATTGCTGATGGGAATGTAAAATGTTTCAACCAAGGGGCGCCTGGGTGGCTCAGTCGGTTGAGCATCCGACTTTCGCTCAGGTCATGATCTCGCGGTTCGTGGGTTCGAGCCCCGCGTCGGGCTCTGTGCTGACTGCCAGCTCAGAGCCTGGAGCCTGTTTCAGTCTGTGACTCCCTCTCTCTCTGACCCTCCCCTGCTCACGCTGTCTCTCTCTCTCTCCTAGAAATAAATAAAACATTAAAAAAAATTATAAAAAAAAATGTTTCAACCAAAATAGTTTAGGATTTTCTTATGAAACAAAAAATCAGACTCCTAATGTGCACAGACCTTGCACTTGTACAGTGGGTTTGTGGTATCCCTGCTAGAGCTGATGTTTAGATCCCAAATCATAATTCTCAATGTCTGAGTAGTAGTTTATTGTAATGCTTCAGACCACAATTTCAGCTCAAAATGAAGCTAGAATATGAGTTTCCCATACACCTAAATGTCTATCCATGGCAAGAGGACACCTCAAGCCACGTAGGTCTTTGAAGTGATGGTGGAGAAAACCAAGGATATATGATGAATAAATGTAATATAGGATCTTCAGTTGGATATTGAAATGTAAAAGGATATTAATAGAAAAACTAGAGAAATCCAAGAAGTTTCTAATGAAGTTATCAGTATTGGACCACTGTGAATTCTTTAGTTTTGAATATTATACTGTGGTAATAAAAGATTTTAACATTAGGAGAAGCTAAGAGAAACACATACATATGAATATATTTACAACTCTTTTATAAATTTAAATTTATTTCAAAACATAATGGTTTTAAAAGTTAATCTGGGGAGCTTGGGGATATGGCAGAGTAGGAGGACCTTGAGTTTACCCCGCCCCATGTTTACAACTAGATATCATCCATGTCCAAGTCAATAAGCTGGAGAATGATCTGAAGACAAGAAGAACAAACTGCAAAACTAAAAAAAAAAAAAAAAAAAAAAGGGAAAGAGAGAGAAGAAGCTTCATCTGAAAGGTTAAGAAGGTCAGAAAGGTGGAGGGAAGCTGCCTGTAGGAGGGAGGGAGCTGTTAAAGCAAAGAAGGTAGAGAAACAGGCCCTCCCACTAGAAAGCTAACACATGCAAGACTAATCCCCCATAAGATTGGGCTTTAAAAAACATAATGACTGAAATCCTTGAGTTTGTAAAATCAGTGGGATTTGAGGCCTGGAGCATTAAAAGTCAGCTGACTCAGCACTGGACAAGCCAGGAGGGTGAATGATAGTTGGGTCACCACCCTTAAAGAGATAGCAGCTGCATGGAGAGGCAACACAAAATCGGCAGTTTGCACAATGATGGGGCAAACAGGAAACAAATCTGTTCATATTGATTTTGGAGCATGTTGGGAGATTTTTCCAAAAATTAGAGAGATTGCAGGGGGTCATTTTCTTTCCCTGCCTCCAGCATAAACACAGGGTCATATGCAGGAGATGGTGCTGCACAGACACTTGCTACCTAACCTACTAGCAGTGTGCCATGCCTACAACTTCTGCTGAAGACTTTTCCACTACAAGCCTGAAAATTTTGTTAAAGCTATTCACAGTTGCTGCCACACAGCACACACAACCACCACACATGGCCCAGCTGTGCATCCCCAGCCAGCTTCATACACCTGGCACAGCTATGCCCAGTCATCATTGTGCACTGTGCCCAGTCTCAAACCTCCAGACACTCAGGCACACAGGCCCCACCCACCATAGCCCTTTGGGTGATCCAGCATAGGAGTAGTGGCCCAGCACAAATTTTGCTAACATAGTCGCCTGCTTCCCTAAATTCCCTGGTGTGCACATCACCTCAGAGTTGGCCTGCTTTGGTCCCAGTAACATCACAGAGGGCTAACAGAGCCCACAAAAGGCAAAGAGTCATTTGTAGACAACTGCACTGAAAGGAAAAGTGACTCAGAGACAACAGCAGGGCATTAGCCACACACATAGGACATACGCTACTGAAAAGCCACGTTTTGGTGAACACGGGAAACTGCACAGCAGGGCACTCTAGGATCTCTTCTTCATAAAGTCACTGTTTTCAAGAGCAGGAGACATAGTTGACTTTTTAATTTATTTTTTAAAAATGTTTTATTTATTTCTAGGAAAGAGAGAGAGAGAGACAGCGTGAGCAGGGGAGGGTCAGAGAGAGAGGGAGTCACAGACTCTGAAACAGGCTCCAGGCTCCGAGTTGGCAGTCAGCACAGCGCCCGACGCGGGGCTCGAACCCACGAACCGCGAGATCATGACCTAAGCGAAAGCCGGACGCTCAACTGACTAAGCCACCCAGGCGCCCCCATAGTTGACTTTTTTTTTTTTTTTAGCAGAGAAACAGACACAGAAAGCCAGAGAAAAGAAGAGACTGATAAACTTACCCCAAATGAAAGAGCAGGACAAGGCCACAGCCAGAGATCTAAGTGAAGCAGATATAAGTAAAATGCCTGATGAAGAATTTAAAGCAACAATCACAAGGACACTCACTAGACTTGAGAAAAAAGTGGAACACATGAATGAGACCCTTAACACAGAGATAAGGACTAACATAGCTGAGATAAAAGGCTCAAAGAACAAATGAAAACCACATTTGATGGAATGAACACCAGGATGGAAGGAGCAGAGAAATGAATTTGTGAGCTAGAGGACAATGGAAAGTGATCAAGGTGAACAAAAGAGAGAAAAAATAATTATGTAAAATAAGAATGGAATTAGGGAACTCAGTGACTCACTCAAATGTAATAGTATATTTTTATAGGAGTCTCAGAAGAATAAGAAAGAGAAAAAGGAGCAGAATATTTATGTGAAGAAATAATAACTGAAAACTTGCTTAATCTGGGAAAGGAAACAGACACTCAGATCCAGGAGGCACAGAGAACTCCCATCAAAGTCAACAAAAGCAGACCCACAACAAGACATATTTTAATTAAAGTGGCAAGATATAATGATAAAGAAAAAAATTTAAATGCATGAATACAGGGACAACTGGGTGGCCTAGTTGTTTAAGCGTCCGACTTCAGCTCAGGTCATGATCTCACGGTTTGTGGGTTCAAGTTCCACGTCGGGCTCTGTGCTGACAGCTAGCTCAGAGCCTGGAGCTTGTTTCAGATTCTGTGTCTCCCTCTCTCTCTGACCTTTTCCTGCTCATGCTCTCTCTCTCGCTCTCGCTCTCTCTCTCTTAGAAATAAATAAAATATAATTTTTTAAAAAAATTAAAATAAAAAAGTATGAATACAAAAGAAGACAGTAACTTAGAAGGGAAAACTATAAGGCTAGCAGGATATTTTTTTTAGTACAAACTTCCCAAGCCAGAAGGGAATGACATGATATATTCAGAGTACTGAATGGGAAAAATCTACAAGTGAGAATATTCTATCCAGAAAGTCTATCATTCAGAATAGGAGAGATAAAGAATTTTCCAGAGAAATAAAACCTAAAGGAGTTCATGACCACTAATCCAGCCCAGCAAAAAATAATAAAGAGGACACTTTGAGTGGAAAGGAGACACCAAAAGTGACATTATGAAGTTTGATAACACAAAAGCAATAAAAACAAATGTTTCTATAAAATAGGTCAAGGAACTCACAAAATAAAAGAATGGAAAATATGACACCATACGAAAGGCTAGAGGGAGAAGGATGTTGAGAGAACAAGAAGGAAGAACAGAAAATGGCATCCACGGGTTACAGTACCTACAGCCAAGTTGCAGCCTAGCAGGGCTATGGTGCTTAAACCACTTAGCCCACTCAAGATATGCACCGACCACTGGGGCATATGGGCAGTAAGGTTATGGAATCAATGGACAACTCGTGAATGTCATCTATACCCTGACTCAGACCACTGTGACATATGCCAGATCGCATGTGCAACTTCTTATGGACAGCCTCCCACTGGTTATACTACTCCAACTGCCCCCCAGGTGTAGTCAGCTTGTCCAGGGGTATGGCACTGGTGTTTATGATAACACCTCTGTTATGGTCACTACCACCCAGGCCTCCTATGCAGCTCAGTCTGCCTATGGCACTCAACCTGTTTACCCAGCTTATGGGCAGCAGCCAAAAGCCACACCTGCAGGGTTGTAGCAAACCTGCTGAACCTAGTCAACCTCAATCTAGCACAACCATCCCAGCCTAGGATATGAACAGAGTAGATACAGTTATCCCCAGGTAACTGGGAGCTACTCAGATAGCCAATCATGGCACCACCGGCTTATCTTCCTACCAGTTATTCCTCTAAACAGCCAACTAGTTATGATCAGAGCAGTTACTCTCAGCACAACACCTATGGGCAGCCAAGCAGCTATGGACAGCAGAGTAGCTATGGTCAACAAAGCAGCTATGGGCATCAGACACCCACTAGTTAATCTACTGCTAAACTGGATCCTACACCCAGTCTTCAAGTCAATATAGCCAACAGACCATTAGCTAAGGGCAGCAGAGTTCATTTCAACAAGAACATCCCAGTAGCATGGATGTTTATGGGCAGGAGCCTGGAGGGTTTTATGGACCAGGAGAGAACCAGAGCATGAGTGGTCCTGTTACTTAGGGCAGGGGAGGGTTTGATTATGGAGGCATGAGCAGAGGTGGAAGGGGAAGAGGACATAGTGGAATGAACGTCCTGCAAAGCAAGGTGTCCTCAAAAAGCCTGTGAACTCATGGAGGAAAGACAAGACCTTGATCTAGGCCCACTTGTAGATACAGATGAAGACTGATAACAGTGCTATTTTTATGCAAGTTTTAAGTGACAATATGACTCTAGATAATCTGACAGACTTCTTTAAGTGGATGTGGAGTTGTTAAGATGAATAAGGGAACCAGACAACCCATGATTCATATCTACTTAGACAAGGAAAGAGGAAAGCCCAAAGAAATTCTGCAGTGTTCTACAAAGACCCACCAACTAGTGAGAAAACTTAAGGTTCCTCTTTCTCAGCAGAAGCCTCCCATGAGTAGCATGCCGGGTGGTATGTTTCCCCTGAGAGTAGAGAGATGCTGCCGCCACTCTGGGGAGGTCCAGGGTACCCAGGAGATCATGGGAGCCTAATGGATAGCATGGGGGGCTGTGTAAGAAACAGAGGTGGCTTCCCCCCAAGAGGGCCCCAAAGGAGACCATCCAGAGGGGTAACCCATCCAGAGGAGGAAACATCCAGCACCATGTTGGAGACTGGCAGTTTGCCAATCTGGGGTGTGAAAATCAGAACATTACCTTGAACACAAGATGCAACCAATGTAAGGTTCTAAAGGCTGAAGGCTTCCTTCTACCATCCTTTCTATTTCTGGGTTGCAACCATGGCAGAGGCAGACTGGGAGGAAAATGTGGCTTCATAGACCATGGCGGTCCAAGCAGAATGCTCAGAGGTGGCCACAATGGCCAGGGCATGGACTGAAGTGGGTTTGGTGCAGGAACACGAGGTGGCCCTGGTGGATCCATGGACCTTTGATGGAACAGGTGGCAGAAAGAAGAGGTGGGCATGGAAGACTGCAAAAATGGAAAAATGCAAGCAATATCAGGAACACAGAGATTGGCCCTACAGAAACCCTGCAGAGCTGCACTGGATGTAAGATTTATTTTTTTTTAACAGAAAATGTTTTAAATTTATAATTCCATTTTTATAATGCTGGCCACGACATTATGATTATTCCTTGCCTATACTTTAGTATTTTTCACCACTTGTGAAGAAACATTAAAACAGGTTAAATAATAGTATGCCATGCTTTCCCCCCCTTTTTAAAGATGGTTGTTTAAAACTAAACAATGGGAACCCCTTGTGAACATACTCAGTATCATTGTAGAGAACCAAGACGGCATCTAACTGTAAGAATGTTAATGGTTGTCATAGTTTGTTTTGCATAAAATTCTAAATGTATATTAAAAAATTGACGCCATAGACCTAAAACATGCAGGGAAGAGGAGCAAATAATAGTATCAAACCTAAATGGCCATCAACTTAATGTAGACTACTATGTGCAGAAGAAGCTATATACAAATCTAATGGTGCCCAGATATCAAAGCCACTAATAAATATGCAAATAATATAGAGAAATAAATCCAAATATATCACCATAGAAAACCAGAAAACCAGGAAAAAAACAAGAAAAGATCCAAGAAAATTTTCATAAACAATTACAACACAAATAATAAAATGAAAATAAACACATATCTATCAATACTTCAAATTTAAATGAACTACAAACTCCAATCAAAAGGCATGTCAGATAAAGGGCTAGTATCCAAAATATATAAGGAACTCACCAAACTCACCACCCAAAAAACAAACAATCCAGTGAAGAAATGGGCAGAAGATATGAACAGACACTTCTCCAAAAAGGACATCCAGATGGCCAACAGACACTAGAAACGATGCTCAGCTTCCCTCCTCATCAGGGAAATACAAATCAAAACCACACTGAGATACCACCTCACGCTAGTCAGATTGGCTAAAATGAGCAAATCAGAGGACTCTAGATGCTGGCGAGGATGTGGAGAAATGGGCACCCTACTACACTGTTGGTGGGAATGTCAACTGGTGTAGCCCCTCTGGAAAACAGTGTGGAGATTCCTCAAAAATGTAACAATGGAACTCCCCTATGACCCAGAAACAGCACTGCTAGGAATTTTCCCAAGGACACAGAGGTGCTGATGCATAGGAGCACATGTACCCCAATGTTCATAGTAGCACTCTCAACAATAGCCAAAACATGGAAAGAGCCTAAGTGTCCATCTACGGACGAAGGGATCAAGAAGATGTGGTTTATCTATACGATGGAAATCTACATGGCAATGAGAAAGAATGAAATCTGGCCTTGTGTAGCAACATGGATGGAACTAGAGGGTGTTATGCTAAGCGAAATAAGCCAGGCAGAGAAGGACAGCTACCATATGTTTGCACGTATAGGAGGATTAGGAGGAACTTAATGGAGGACCATGGGGGAGAAGAAGGGGAAAAATAGTAGGGGAGAGGGAGGGAGGCAAATGATGAGAGACTCTTGAATGCCAAGAACAAACTGAGGGCTGATGGAGGTGAGGGGGAGGGGAAGAGGGGTGATGGGCATGGAGGAGGACACTTGCGGGGATGAGCACTGGGTGTTATATGGAAATCAACTTGGCAATAAACTATTTAAACAAAAAGACATAAGGTGATAGATTGTATGCAAAAACAAGAGCCATCTATAGGGTCCCTGTAAGACACTCATTTTAGACCTAAAGTCACCTGAAAATTGCAAGTGAGGGGATGGACAAATATCTATCATGCAAATAGATGTCAAAGGAAAGCCAGGGTAGCAATACTTATAGCATAAAATACAGAATTTAAAACAAAGATAGTAACAAAAGACAAAGAAAAATATTATATAATAATAAGGAGGACAATCCAACAAGAAAGATAATTGTAAATATTTTTGCACCCAACATAGAGGAACCCAATTCATAAAATAGCTAATAATAAACATAAAAGAGCTTATTGATAATAATGCAATAATAGTAGGGAATGAGCATTCCCCCACTGACATCAATGCACAGGTCATCTAAACAGAATTAATAAGGAAACAACGGCATTGAATGAAATAATGGAACAGATGGACATAAGAGATATGTTAAGAACATCCCATTCTAAAAGAACAAAATGCACATTCTTCTATAGCTTTTCAGTTCTCCAGAATAGATTACATATTAGCCCATAAAACATGTCTTAATGAATTCAAAAAAATCAAAGTCTTATCATGCATCTTTTCTGACCAAAATGCTCTGAAACTAGAAGTCACAACAAGAAAAGATCTGAAAAGACCACAAATACATGTAGTTTAAATAACATACTACTAAACAAATGAAATGAAAATATGAAAATACCATAGTTGAAGACCTTTGGGATGCACCAAAAGTGGTTCTAAGAAGGGAGTGTATAGCAATAAAGACCTATATCAAGAAGCAAGAAAAATCTCAAATAAACAACTTAATCTTAGACCTAAAGAAGGATGTAAAAGAACAACAAACAAAATGTAAAACCAGCAGGAGGAAGGAAATAGTAAACATTAGAGCAGAAATACATGATATAGAAAATAAATACAATAGAACATGTAAATGAAACCAGGAGTGTGGTCTTTGAAAAAATAGATAAAATAGATAAACCTCTAGCCAGATTTATCAATAAAAAAAGAGAGAGAACTCAAATAAATAAAATCACAATGATAAAGAAGAAATAACAACCAAACTCACAGAAATATAAACAATTGTAAGAGAATATTATGAAAAACAATATGCCAACAAATTGTACAAATCAATTCCTAGAAACATATCAACTGTGAAAACTGAAACAGGAAGAAATAGAAAATTTCAATAAACAAATAACCAGCAAAGAAATTGAATCAGTAATAAAAAAAAATTCCAACAGGTAAAAATCCAGGAACAGATGGCTTCACAGGCAAATTCAACTAAAGATTTAAAGAAGAGTTAATATTCTTCTCAAAATATCCCCCAAAAAAAAAAAAAACAAGAGGAAAGGAAGGAAAACTTCCAAATTCATTCTAGCAGGCTACTATTATCCTGACATCAAAACGAGATAAAGACACCAGTAAAAAAGAGAGCTACATGCCAATATCCATGATTAACTTAGATTCAATAATCCTTAATAATACATATCAAACCGAATCCAAAAATATGTTACAAAAATCATTCACCACAATCAAGTGGGATTTATTCCTGGGTTGTAAATGTAGTTCAATATTCAAAAATCAGTGTGAAACATCACGTCAGCAAGAGAAAGGATAAGAACATGTGATCATTTTAATAGATGCAAAAAAAAAAAAGCAATTGACAAAGCATAACATCCATTCATATGAAAATCCTCAACAAAGTAGGTTTAGAGGGAACATACCTCAACATAATAGAGGACATATATGAAAAACCCACAGTGAACATCATACTCAATGGGCAAAAACTGGGAGTTGTACCCCTAAGGTCAGGAACAAGACAAGGATGTCCAATCTCACCACCTTTATTCAACATAGTACTGGAAGTCCTAGCCACAGCAGAAAACAAAAAGAAATAAAAAGCATCCGAATTGGGAAGGAAGAAGTAAGACTCTCACTATTTGCAGATGACATGATACTATATGTAGAAAACATGAAAGGCTGCAACAACAACAGTTTTAGAACTGATAAAAAAAAATTCAGTAAATTCACTGGATAGAAAATTAATGTGCAGAAGTCTGTTGCATTTCTATACACTTATAATGAAAAAACAGAATATGAGAAAACAATCATATTTAAACTATTCACAACAATAAATCCAAATGGATAAAAGATCTAAATATGAGACCTGAAACTATAAAAAACCCTAGAGAAGAACATAGGTAGTAACATTTTTGACATCAGCAGTATAAACTTCTTTCTAGATATGCCTCCTGAGGCAAGAGGAAAAATAGCAAAAATAAACTATTGGGACTTCATCAAAATAAAAAGCTTCTGCACAGTGAAGGAAACAATCAACAAAACTAAAAGGCATCCTATGGAATGGGAGAAGATATGTGCAAGTGACATATCTGATAAAGAGTATCCAAAATATAGAAAGAACTTATAAAACCCTACATCCAAAAAATAAATAATCCAGTTAAAGAATGAGCAGACGCCGTGAATAGACATTTTTGTAAAGATGATATGCAGATAGCCAACAGACACATGAAAAAATTCTCAACATCACTGATCATCAGGGAAATACAAATCAAAGCTATAATATCACCTCACACCTGCCAGAATGGCTAAGATTAATAAGAAACAACAGGTATTGGTGAGAATGTGGAGAAAAGAGAACACTCTTACACTGTTGGAATGCAAACTGATACAACCACTCTGGAAAATAGTATGGATGTTGCTCAAAAAGTTAAATATGGTACTACCTTATGATCCAGTATTTGCACTAGTAGGTATTACCCAAAGAATACAAAAACACTAATTTGAAGGGATACATACACCCTGATGTTTATAGCACCATTATCTACCAAGCCAAATTTTGGAAACAGCCCAAGTGTCTATCAACTGATGAATGGAAAAAGAAGTGAGGTATATATGTATATATGTATATATAATACTATATATTACTCATGCCACATTTTCCTTATACATTCATCAATCCATGGACACTTGGGCTGTTTCCATAAATTGGCTCTTGTATATGCATGTATATGTATATGCATATACACAATTAAATATTATTCAGCCATAAAAAGGAATAAAATTTTGAAACTTGCAAGGGCATGAATGGAGTTAGAGGGTATAATGATAAGTAAAATATATCAGTCCATTACCATATGATTCCACTCTATTGCGGAATTTAAGAAACAAACAAATGAGCAAAGGGAAAAAGAGAGAAAGAAAACAAATAACAAACTCTTAACTATGGATAACAAAGAAAAGGTTTATTAGAGGGGAGGTGGGTAGAGGTATTGGTAAAATAGGTGATAAGGATTAAGGAGTGCATGTGTCATGATGACCACCAGGTGATATGGATCTATTGAATCATTATATTTTAAAACTGAAACTAACAAAAGTGCATTTTAACCAGCTGGAATTTAAATTAAAACTTTAAAAAACAAGTAGAAAAGGAAGGACTGGGTGAAATAGATAATGGGGATTAAGAGTACACTTATCTTGATGAGGACTAAATAATGTATAGAATTGCTAAATAATTATACTGTATACCTGAAACCAAAATGACACTGTACGTTAATTATCTTCAATAAAAAATAATCCTAGGATTCTAAAAAATAAATAGCCAATGTATGGACTGACCCCGCGTCCATCTATTGATAAATCGATAAAAAAGATGTGGTGTATAGGTACAATGAATGTGATAGGGGTCTTGGAACAGGAAAGGATATGGCATAAAATCTAAGGAAATATGAATAAACTATGGACTTTAGTCAATAATAATGTATCAACATTGGTTCATTAATTGTAACAAAGGTACCTTCCTTATGTAAGATGTTAATAATAACAGACTATAATAGGAACAAAATACATAGTAGTTCTCTATACTATCTTCACAATTTTTCAGTAAATCTAAAACAGTTTTAAAAATAAAGTCTAGAGGAATCAGAGGGTATATGGGAAATCTCTGTACCTTCTTCTCAATCATGCCGTGAAACTAAAATTGCTCTTTAAAAAGCCTATTATTTTTTTAAACATTAAAGTCTATTAAATATTAAGTTAACCTAAACCCACAATGAGTCCTGCCCATTGAAACATGTATGATGTGCCCAGATTTTCTAAAGGGTAGTGAGGTATAGTGCCTATCCTAAAGGAGCTTACAATAAAATGAAATAGAAACATGATCCATATAATATAAGGCAGATTGTGAAAAATTCTAAGTGCCCCCATATTTGAGAGATGATATGAGAGAAGTGTGAGATATACAAAATTAAAAAAAAATGTCTATACTTCTCAGAACCAGAAAGATGCTACCATCTTGGACAAGGGGAAGATAAACTAATTAACTGACACGTATTAAAACAAAACAAGGCAAAGTAAAGAAAACCAACAAAAATGTGTCTTTTTTTAAATATATTTTTTAAATTTTTATTTATTTCTAGGAGAGAGAGAAAGAGACAGCGTGAGCAGGGGAGGGTCAGAGAGAGAGGGAGTCACAGACTGAAAAAGGCTCCAGGCTCTGAGCTGGCAGTCAGCACAGAGCCCGACGCGGGGCTCGAACCCACGAACCGCGAGATCATGACCCAAGCGAAAGTCGGACGCTTAACCGACTAAGCCACCTAGGCGCCCCAAAAATGTGTCTTTTGAAGAGCAAAACTTAGGTTGTAAATTATTATTTTTTTATAAAGGGACTATAGCATATCTCTAGAAAGTCTTTTGGTATCCTTTGTCTTAGTCATCTAAATTGCCAAAGTAATACTTCTTATTTTTAAAATTATTTTATGATATTTTATTTTTCTTACATTGCGGCTAACATACAGTGTTATATTAGTTTCATACATCACCTGGTGCTTATCACACGAAGTGCACACAATCGCCATCACCTATTGCATCCCTCCCGACACCATCTCACCTCTGTTAACCATCAGTTTGTCTCTATAGTTAAGAGTCTGTTTCTTGGTTTCTCTCTCTCTCTCTCTCTCTCTCTCTCTCTCTCTCTCTCTCTCTCTCTCTCTCCCTCTCCCTCTCCCTCTCTCTCTGTCTTGTTTTCTTCTGCTCATTTGTTTTGATTCTTAAACTCCATATGTGAGTGAAATCATACAGTATTTGTCTTTCTCTGACAGATTTGTACTTCTTAGCTCATTCATGCCATTGCAAATGGTAACATTTCATTCTTCTTCTTTTTTTAAAATGTTTTATTTATTTCTAGGAGAGAGAGAGACAGCGTGAGCAGGGGAGGGTCAGAGAGAGAGAGAGAGTCACAGACTCTGAAACAGGCTCCAGGCTCTGAGCTGGCAGTCAGCACAGAGCCTGACGCGGGGCTCGAACCCACGAACTGTGAGATCATGACCTAAGCGAAAGTCGGACGCTTAACCGACTAAGCCACCCAGGTGCCCCCATTTCATTCTTCTTTATGGCTGAATAATAATTACATACATACACACACAAACACACGTATTCATACTGCATACTACTTCCTCCTTATTCATTCATCAGTCGATTGACATTTGGGCTGCTTTCACAATTTGGCTATGGTAAACAATGCTGCGATAAACATAGGGTAAATGTATCCCTCTGAATTGGTGGTTTTGAATTTTCTGGATAAATTCCCAGTAGTGTGATTACTGGATTGTTGGGTAGTTCTATTTTTAACTTTTTAAGGAGCCTCCATACTGTTATCCAGAGGGGCTGCACCAGTTTATACTCCCACCAATAGTGCAAGAAGGTTCCCTTTTCTCCACATTCTTGTCAACACGTGTTCCTGTGTTGTTGAATTTACTCATTCTGACAGGTGATACCTCATTGTACTTTGATTTGTAGTTCCATGATGATGAGTGATTTTGAGTATTTTTTCATGTGTCTATTGGCCATCTGTATGTTTTCTTTGGAAAAAAGTCTATTCATGTCTTCTGCTTATTTTTAATTGGATCATTCATTTTTGGGGGGAGTTGAATTTTATAATTGTTTGTATATTTTGGATACTAACCCTTTGTCAGAGGTCATTTGCAATTATCTTCTCCTATTCTGTAGGTGACCTTTAAGTTTTTTGTTTCCTTCACTGTTCAGAAGCATTTTATTTTGATCAGGTCCCAAGAGTTCTGTTTTGATTTTTACCCCCTTGCTTCAGGAGATATATCTAGAAGGAAGCTGCTACCGTCAAAGTCAAAGACGTTATTGCCTGTGTTGTTCTCTAGGACTTTTATTATTTCAGGTCTCACATTTGGGTCTTTATTCTCACTTTATTTTTGTGTACGATGTAAGAAAGTGTTCCAGTTTTATTCTTCTGAATGTAGATTACCAGTCTTCCCAACACCATTTGTTGAAAAGACTCTCTTTTTCCCATTGGATATTCTTTTCTGCTTTGTAGAGATTAATTTACCATATAATTGTGGGGATATTTCTGAGTTTTCTATTTTGTTCCATTGATCTGTTTCTATTTTAGTGCCAGTACCATACCGTTTCATTACTATAGCTTTGTGATATATCTTAAAGTCTGGAATTGTGATATCTCCAGCTTTGCTTTTCTTTTGCAAAATTGTTTTCGTTATTCAGAACATTTTGTGGTTCAAAAAAAGTGTTCAGATATTTTGTTCTATATTTTTTAAAAATCCTGTTGGTATTGTGATAGGGATTGCATTAAATCTATGGATTGATTTAGTAAGCGTAAACATGTTAACAATATTTGTTCTTCCAATCCATGAACATGGAATGCCTTTCATTTCTTTGTGTCATCTTCTATTTCTTTCATCAATGTTTCATAGTTTTCAGAATACAGATCTTTTTACCTCTTTGGTTAGGTTTATTCCCAGGTATCTTATTTTGGGTGCAATTATAAATGGGATTATTTTCTTAATTTCTCTTCATGCTTCATTATTAGTGTACAGAAATGCAGCAGACTTCTGCACATGATTTTTATCCTGTAATGTTACTGAATTACATTATTAGGCCTAGCAGGTTTTTTGGTGGAGTCTTTCGGGTTTTCTATATATAGTAGAATGTCGTCTGCAAACAGTGAGAGCTTTTACTTCTTCCTTACTGATTTGGATACTTGTTATTTCTTTTTGTTATCTAATTGCTGTGGCTAAGAGTTCCAGTATTATGTTGCATAAAAGTGGTTAGATTGGACATCTTTGTCTTGTTCCTGACCTTAGGGGGACAGCTCTCAATTTTCCCTCACTGAGTATGATGTTCACTGTGAGTTTTAACACATATGTCCCTGATTATGTTGAGGTATGTTTCCTCTAAACCTACTTTGTTGAGGGCTTTTATCATGAATGGATATAGTACTTTATCAAAGCTTTTTTGCATCTATTAAAATGATCATGTGGTTTTATCCTTAATTATATTGATGTTATGTATCACATTGATTTATTTTCAAATATTAAACCACTCTTACAACCCAAGATAAATCCCACTTGATAGTGGTGAATGATTTTTTTTAACGTTTTGTTGGATATGGTTTCCTAGTATTTTACTGAGGGCTTTTGAATCTCTATTATTCAAGGGTATTTGCCTATAGTTCTCTCTTTTTAGTGGTCTTTAGCGGGTGTTGATACAGGGCAATGCTAGTCTCATAGAATTAATTTGGAAGTATTCCATTCTTTTCTATATTTTGCAATAGGTTTTAGAAGAATAGGCATTAACTCATCTTTAGTTTTTTTAGGGAAATTCCCAGAAAAAGCTAAATTTGTTGTTTTTTAAATTTTTCAAAAGACTATATGTTTTTTTTTGCATTTTTATTTTTAATAGTTTATTGTTAAGTTGGTATCCATATAACACCCAGTGCTCATCCCCACAAGTGCCCTCCTCCATCCCCATCACCCCCTTCCCCTCCCCTCACCCCCATCTGCCCTCAGTTTGCTCTCAGCATTCAGGAGTCTCTCATGGTTTGCCTCCCTACCTCTCCCACTCTATTTTTTCCCCTTCTTCTCCCCCATGGTTCTCCATTAAGTTCTTCCCAATCCTCCTCTACGTGCAGAAATATGGTATCTGTTCTTCTCTGCGTGACTTATTTCGCTCAGCATAACACCCTCAAGTTGCATCCGTGTTGCAACACATGGACGATTTCATTCTTTCTCATTGCCAGGTAGTATTCCATTATATAGATAAACCACATCTTCTTGATCCATTCGTCTGTTGATGGACACTTAGGCTCTTTTCATGTTTTGGCTGTTATGGAGAGTGCTGCTATGAACATTGGAGTACATGTACCCCTATGCATCAGCACCTCTGTGTCCCTTGGGAAAATTCCTAGCAGTGCTATTGCTGGGTCATAGGGGAGTTCCATTGTTACATTTTTGAGGAATCTCCACAGTTTTCCAGAGGGGCTACACCAGTTGACACTGCCACCAACAGTGTAGGTGGGTGCCCATTTTTCCACATCCTCGCCAGCATCTAGAGTTCTCTGATTTGCTCATTTGAGCCACTCTGACCGGTGTGAGGTGGTATCTCAGTGTGGTTTTGATTTGTATTTCCCTGATGAGGTAGGATGCTGAGCATCGTTTCTAGTGTCTGTTGACCATCTGGATGTCCTCTTTGGAGAAGTTTCTATTCATGTCTTCTGCCCATCTTCACTGGATTGTTCGTTTTTCAGGTTTGAAGTTTGGTGAGTTTCTTATAGATTTTGGATACTAGCCCTTTATCTGATATGTCATTTGTAACTATCTTTTTCCATTCCGTCGGTTACTTATTAGTTTTATGGATTGTTTCCTCGGCCGTGCAGAGGCTTTTAATCTTGATGAGGTCCCAGTAGTTCATTTTCGCTCTTGATTCCATTGCCTTTGGGGATATGTCAAGTGAGAATTTGCTGTGGTTGACGTCAAGGAGGTTGTTTCCTGCTTTCTCCTCTTGGGTTTTGATGGTTTTCTGTCTCCCATTCAAGTCCTTTATCCATTTTGAGTTTATTTTTGTGCATGGGTTTCATTCTTCTTCATGTTTCTGTCCAGTTCTCCCAGCACCATCTGTTAGAGAGGCTGTCTTTTTCCTTTGGATATTCTTTCCTGCATTGTCAAAGATTAGTTGGCCATGCATTTGTGGGTCCAATGCTGAGTTCTACATTCTACTCCATGGGTCTATGTGTTTTTTTTTTTTTTTACAGGTTGCATTGTTTCTATTTTTTTTTTTGAGTTTTACAAATAGTTTATTGTCAAATTAGTTTCCACATAACACCCAGTGCTCATCCCCACAAGTGTCCTCCTCCATGCCCATCCCTCCTCCCCCCCACATCCATCAGTCCTCAGTTTTTGTCAGCATTCAAGAGTCTCTCATGGTTTGCCTCTCCCTTTCCCCCACCATTTCCACCCTTCTTTTCCCCCTTGTTCCTCCGTCAAGTTCCTCCTAATCCTCCTATATGTGCATATGTGTTTGTTTTTGTGCCAATACCATACTGTGTTGATGATGAAAGCTCTGCAGTAGAAGCTAAAGTCTGGGATGGTGATGCCTCCCGTTTTGGTTTACTTCATCAATATTACTTTGGCTATTCAGGGTCTTTTGTGGTTCCATACAAATTTTAGGAGAGTTTGTTCTAGTTTTGAGAAGAATGCAGGTGCCATTTTGATTGGGATGGCATTGAACGTGTAGATTGCTTTGGGTAGTAATGACATTTCAACTATATTTATTCTTCCAATCCATGAGCATGGAATGTTTTTCCATTTCTTTGTGTTTTCTTCAATTACCTTCATAAGTTTTCTATAGTTTTCATCATATAGATCTCTTATATCTTTGGTTAGGTGTATTCTTAGGTATTTTATGGTTTTTTCTGCAACTGTGAATGGGATCAGTTTCTTGATTTCTCTTTCTGTTGCTTCATTGTTGGTGTATAAAATGTATAAAAATGTAACTGATTTCTGTACGTTGATTTTGTGCCCTGAAACTTTGGTGAAATCATGGATCAATTCTAGTATGCTTCTGGTGGAGTCTGCCGGTTTTCTATGTAGAGTATCATGTTGTCTGCAAAAAATGAAAGTTTGACCTCTTTGACTATTCTGATGCCTTTGATTTCCTTTTGTTGTCTGATGGCTGATGCTAGGACTTCCAGCACTATGTGTAACAAGAGAGGTGAGAGTGGACATCCGTGTCGTGTTCCTGATTTCAGGATGAAAGCTCTCAGTTTTTCCCCAATGAGGATGATGTTAGCTGAGGGCTTCTCATAGAAGGCTTTTATGATGTTTAAGTAATTTCCTTCTATACTTTCTCTAGGGTCTTTATGAAGAAGGGATGCTGTATTTTGTCAAATGCTTTTTCTGCATCTATCGACAGGATCATATGGTTTTTATCTTTTCTTTTGTGGATGTGATGTATCCCATTGACTGATTTGTGAATGTTGAACCAGCCCTGGAACTCAGGAATGAATCCCATTTGATCATTGGGGATAAAGTTTTTATGTGCTGTTGCATTCGATTTACAAGTATCTTGTTAAGGGCTTTTGCATCTGTATTCATCAAGGATATTGGCCTGTAGTTCTCCTTTTTTGCTGGGTCTCTGTCTGGCTTGGGAATCAAAGTGATGCTGGCTTCATAAAATGAGTCCGAAATTTTCCTTCGATTTCTATTTTTTGGAATAGCTTGAGAAGAATGAGCATTAATTCTCTTTTAAATATCTTCTGGAATTGCCCAGGGAAGCCATCTGCCCCAGGGCTCTTATTTGTTGGGAGATTTTTGATAACTGATTCGATTTCCTCACTACTTATGGGTCTGTTCAGATTTTCTATCTCTTCCCGTGTCACTTTATGTAGTGAGTGCCAGTTTAGGACTTTGTCCATTTCTTTTAAGTTGTCCAATTTGTTGGCATATAAATTTTCATAGTATTCCCCCAAAATTGCTTGTATTTCTGAGGGGTTGGTTATAATAAGTCCATTTTCATTCATGACTTTGTCTATTTGAGTGTGCTCTTCTTTCTTTTTGAAAAGCCTGGCTAGAGGTTTGTCAAGTTTGTTTATTTTTTCAAAAGACCAACTCTTGATTTCATTAATCTGTTCAACTGTTCCTTTGGTTTCTATATTGTTTATTTCTGCCATAATTTTTATTATTTCTTTTCTACTGGGTATGGGGTGTTCTTGTTGCTCTCCCTCTAGTTCCTTTAAGTGCGCTGTTAGATTTTCCACTTGTGCTTTTTCTAGTTTCTTGAAATAGGCCAGGAGTGCAATGTACTTTCCTCTTAGGACTGCCTTTGCTTCATCCCATAGAGTTTGGATTGTTGTATTTTCATTTTCATTTGTTTACATATATTTTTAAATTTCTTGTC
>JAESUZ010003403.1:0-194849 GCA_017311185.1 Proteles cristata cristata
TACCTGGAGACTCAGTACCGTGCCAAGAATGGTCTGCATGGCACCCAGCATGGTCAGCTGTCCTTGTGAAGTGAAACAGAACTAGTCGAGGAAAGCCACTGGAGTTTTGTAGGATAGCTGCCCAGACTTCATCTTAAGCACTTCTGAGATGATTCAGAGACTTTAACAATTTTACGTGACTACAAAAGAGTACACAACTGTCAGTTGTATAAAGTTCTGGCTTTCTTGAATGAGTGACTTTGGATTAATTTCTGTCTGAGAAGTAGGTGGGAAGGGTTGGCATTTAGGCCCAGTTCAACATATTTTTTTTAATAACTTAATGAAGTGTTGATGTACAATTTGTATATATTTAGAATATACACCTTAGTAGATTTTCATGTATTATACATTGAAACAATCACCTACATCCAAACAATGAATATATCCATCATCCATAGCGGTTTTCTCATGACTTTTAGAAACTTTCCCTCACGTCTTCCTCATGTCCTTCTCTGTTCTCACCCCTCTATTCCACCTCTAGCATCAGCACCAGCAACAACTGATCTGCTGTCACTTTAGATTCATTTGCAATTTTTAAGAGAGACAGAGTGAGAGCACATGAATGGGGAAGGGGCAGAGAGAGAGAGAAGGGGGCAGAGGATCCCAGGCAGGCTCTGCACTGACAGCAGGGAGCCTGATAGGAGCTCAAACTTATGAGCCATCAGATCATGGCCTGAACCTAAGTTAGACACCATGGACTAAGTTAGACACCATGGACTGAGCCACCCTGGTGCCTCTGCACCTTATAGAATTTATAGACTTAGTATCATACAGTATTGCCTTCTCTTTTCCTCTTCCACTTGGAATAATTAATTTGAAATTTATCCTTGTTGATTGTCTATATTAATAGTTCAATTATTTTTATTGTTGGGTAGTATTCCACTGTGTGGATGTACTACAGTATATTTATTCTTTCATTGGTTGACAACCATTTGGGTTACTTCCAGTATGAAGCTATTATAAATAAAACTGCTAGGAATATTCAAGTACACATACTTATATGTATATCCTTTTACTTATCTTGGATAATTATCTAAAAGTGAAA
Organism: Proteles cristata cristata; assembly: GCA_017311185.1. Taxonomy (NCBI): domain Eukaryota; kingdom Metazoa; phylum Chordata; class Mammalia; order Carnivora; family Hyaenidae; genus Proteles; species Proteles cristata. The sequence continues at coordinate 1,085 of JAESUZ010003403.1, forward strand.
TAGTTAGATAATATAAAAGTTATTTGCATTCCCATTCACAGCTTGGGTTTTACCAAATTATGTCCCCACTACATAGTTCACTTTTTAAAAATATATAAAGTGAAATCCAACTAATACTGATCTAACATATTTGTCATTTATGTGCTCATACATATATTTGGTACACATACATCTTTATAATTAATATGTATGAAAATTTGTATACATTTTACCAATACGGTGTACAGCTTAGTATTTTTGTTTTCATGTCAATAAAAAAAAAAAAAAAGATTATTGGGATGCCAGGGAGCCTGGTCAGTTAAGCATCTGAATCTTGACTTCGACTCTGGTCACGATCTCACAGTCGTTAGATGGAGTCCCTGTGTTGTGCTCAGCATTGGGCATGGAGCCTGCTTGGGATTCATTCTCTCTCCCTCTCCCTCTCCCTCTCCCTCTTCCTCTCCCTCTCCCTCTCCCTCTCCCTCTTCCTCCTCCCCCCTTCTCCCACCACAACCCCCCCTCCTGCCCTTCCCTCACTCACACATAAAGGGGAAAAGAGAAAAGATTTACTGTAATCTGTTTTCAGGCTTTATTTCATTATGTATTTTTATCAAACACTACAAGATAAAGTTATGTTGTTTTCCATAGTTGATTTATCAATTGGAATTCAGATATTTAATTCACAATTTTGAATGACTATAAGCTATCACTTAATATATAATGATGTATGAGACATAGGGATCATGATATCATTGTGTTCGCCTTATTAACACAGCTGCTTAGGTCCCCACAATGGGAAATGCATTTAATGATGGAAAACATTGTGCTTTAATAGCAGAATGGAGAAATAAATGTCTATAGGAGAATGGCTAGGAAACAAAGTTTGTTAGTACTCTTTAAAGTAAAAACTTTTGTATATTATCATATGGTCATTGGCATTTCCTTTTCTTTGTGTAAACTTTGAATGATTTTAGATAAAATTGAAAATGATATATCACATTTGCTTTTATAAGTTTTTCAAATTTCTGAATTTTTTCATGTAATTTAATACCAACATTAGAATATTCTCATATTTTAGTATTATGAGTCATTTTACTTATTGCCATGTAGTTTGATTTTTTTAATAAAAATAAATAAGAGAGGAGGCAAAGATAGAAGGAAGGAAAAAATAAAACTGCTAAGTGCTGCTTCTCATATCTAAGATAACTGCAGAGGCATCTAGTTCGCTCAGTGGGTTAAACATCTTGGCTCAGGCTTGATCTCAGGGTTGTGATATCAAGCCCCATGTGGAGCCTACTTAAAAAATTAATAATAAAATAACTACTGTCCGTTATTCTTAGTGGAGAAAATATTTAATAAAATCCATAACAAACGCAACAGTAATCCAAAAAATGCAGTATCATTGGTTATTATATTTAACCCTGATTGTAACAGAAAATACCCTAGTTTTCAACATGATTTCTTTTTTTATTTATTTATTTATTTTTTTTTTTACAAATAGTTTATTGTCAAATTAGTTTCCACATAACACCCAGTGCTCATCCCCACAAGTGCCCTCCTCCATGCCCACCCCTCCTCCCCCACATCCACCAGTCCTCAGTTTTTGTCAGCATTCAAGAGTCTCTCATGGTTTGCCTCTCCCCCTTTCCCCCACCATTTCCCCTTCTTCTCCCCCTTGGTCCTCTGTTAAGCTCCTCCTAATCCTCCTATACGTGCACACATATGATATTTGTCTTTCTCTGCCTGACTTATTTCGCTCAGCATAACACCCTCAAGGTCCATCCATGTTGCTACACATGGCCAGATTTCATTGTTTCTCATTGCCCTGTAGTATTCCATGGTATAGATAAACCACATCTTCTTGATCCATTCATCTGTTGATGGACACTTAGGCTCTTTCCATGTTTTAGCTATTGTGGAGAGTGCTGCTATGAACATTGGGGTACATGTGCTCCTATGCATCAACATTTCTGTATCCCTTGGGTAAATTTCTAGCAGTGCTATTGCTGGGTCCTATGGGAGTTCTATTGTTAGTTTCCTTAGGAACCTCCACACTGTTTTCCAGAGGGGCTGTACCAGTTTACATTCCCACCAACAGTGTAGGAGGGTGCCCGTTTCTCCACATCCTCGCCAGCATCTAGAGTTCTCTGATTGGCTCATTGTAGCCACTCTGACTGGCGTGAGGTGGTATCTCAGTGTGGTTTTGATTTGTATTTCCGTGATGAGGAGCGATGCTGAGCATCGTTTCATGTGTCTTCAACATGATTTCTTAACGAGGATTTGCCTACTTAATCCAAATCAACTGTGTAATAGTACATTTACCTTATTTATTAGCTGTACAATTATGCTAAAAAAGAACATGTATTCTTAGAGTTATTCTGTTATGAGCTTTTTATTAGACCAACTTCTGTAGAATATGCCAGAAAGAACAGCATACTTGAGTTGTCTGTTATTTGATATATAAGCAAATAGTGACTCCAAGATCAGTTTCCTTTTGTTATAGAGTAAGAGGGTCTGAGGATTTAATCCATGTTTCTGAAGTTCAGGTTTCTCATTTGTACAAGGGATAATAATGTCTCCATTTGTCTATATCGCAAAGATAATCAAAGAATCAAGTCAAATGAGATCATTGAAGTAAAAGTACTTGGTTAACTTTCAAACCACTATAAAAAATATGTTATGATTTAGGGACATTGTCAGGTTTTATGTATGATTTTCTGCTTTTGAAAAGGCTAACATAAGGTTATAATTCAATTTTTAGAATTGAATTATATATACAGATGGAGATATGGAGTAGCATTCTCTATCTCTTATATTAGCTCTTTATTACAGTTGTCAGTTTTATCTTGATGGCCAGTAATAGATGTAATTTTTTAAAGCAATACAATATGAAGTAACTTTGTTCTTATAAGAATTAGTCTTTCAGCTAGCAGTGTACTTGCTGTAACTCTGATTTGGGGCTTTGGATAGTGTCATCTAATCAGAATTACTCCAAATACAAGGTGTCTTTATAAAAAAGAGTATTATATTTTATGACAAATGCACAGGAGAAGAAAATTAAAAAGTTGAATTATCAGGAGATTGGTGAAAAGAAGTCATGGTTGGAATAACTTAGTCATTAAGAAAAATCAATGCTAGCTTTCACCTTTCCCTCAGGTTATCAAATTAAATAGGTTTTTACTTACATTTGAATAATCAGAGATGTGTCAAGTACATAATATTAAGAGATTGGGCAAAATGGTCACATTTTGCTTAGGCTTTTTGTTGCTGTTGTTTTTGTTCTTTTGAGAAATCACAAACCTGAACATGTCTTAATTTTGTTTCTAACAACAAGGTAAAAGTAGATATCCTGAAAACTCTACAGTAAAATAATGTCTATAACTGTTGATAAAATGTTTTTAAAAATCCTCTAAAATGCATAGCTGAGCTAAGAAGATAATAGCAAACCCCAAGGGTTAGAGAGGGAGAAGAAGAGGGAGAAAGAGAGAGGGAGGGAAGGAGGGAGGGAGGGAGGAAGGAAGAGAAGAGAAGAGAAGAGAGGAGACAAGAAAAGAAGGAAGGAAGGAAGGAAAGAAAAATTATAAAGGAATAATATAGTAATGTTAGTAATGTTCATAAATATTAGGGTCACAAATGAAATCCCTGTGAGTCACCAAGAAAATGTAATTGGAAACAGCAACAAAAGCATAAGGGACCTAAGAATAAATCTAATGAAAGATGTGCGTTACTTTATGTAGAAGCAAATTTTTATTGAATGATTATAATGGAACTGAATAAAAGGAGAAATGTAGTTTCATGAGTATAAAGATATAATGTGATAAAGCAATCAATATATTCAATTATTTTTCCATTAAAAATCCCAACTAATTCATGTTTGTGTGTGTGCATATTTGTATGTGAGAAACTAGACACCCATAATGTAAGTACATGGAGGAGCAAAGAGCTAACAGCTGCTGTTTTCAATTAGGTTCTTCAGTAGAAATTACTCTAAAGTAAGTATGCTTGTGCAAGTGATTTTGTAAAGAAAGTATGCCAAGAAGAAACTAGTAAGAGACAAGGAGGGAGCCAAGGAAGACTGATTCAGACCAAGTGCCATAATAGATTTAGGCAGGTTCCATACAAAACTCTGAAGTAAATTAGTTCAAAGGTGTTCCATTAAAATACAGTAGATCTGTTCTCTCATACTTCTATACTAGTGTTATTGGTTAGGGGCTAAGTCTAGCCTTCTGTTTATGGACAAATCTGGGTTTAGTAGCACAAAGATATTTGGCCAAAAAAGTATCTAAACTGAGAGATATATATAATAGTTTAAAAAGGAAACCCAACATTGTGTATACTATTTTTCAAAATAATTTTTAAGAACAAGATGGAGGGTATTTTTCTTGGCAGTCACCAAGAATTATAAAACTAGTGCAATTAATATGCAATATTTGTGGAAAAAGTGAAAAAATAGGCCAGAAGACCAAAACAAGAATTTTAGAAGAAACTATAAAATAGGTTTTGAGTTAGGAAAATACTTCCTAAACAAGACCAGGAAAGCAAAATCACACAAAAATTCAAATAAATTAAACTACATTAACTACGTTTTAAATAAATTTTCTGAATCTTAGGTAGTTAATTAAACAGTGGAAAGACAAGGCAAAAATAAGTGTGGAGAAGAACTTTGCAATATAACCAAAAAGGACAAAATAGCTCATAATTAAAACATAATACTTAACCTCACTAGTAATCAAAGAGACAACACCTTTTCTCCCTCCAAAAAAGAGGAATAAAAAAGTAAACAATCATGAACTCATTATTTTTACTGACTATACCTAGAGTTGGTAGAGATATGAAAATAAAACAGAATTCCTTAGATGTGTTGAAGAAAACTTGTTTGAACATTTTGTAGACAATATGAAATAATAAAGTTGAAAATGAATATACAAAAAAAATAAAAGAAAGAACATGAATGTACCCATGACATAGTTGTATCATTTCCAGAAATCTAGTACTTTTGTAGTATAGCACTTTTCTGGTATACTAATACTGCTGAAGCTTCAACACAGCCTGTTCCAAAGATGTCACCTAAGGGTGTTGGTCTTCTCAGGAGGAAGAGTTCAAGGACAGATGAAATAGAGTGGATGAGCTGCACAACTGGAAAGTTCATTAAAGTCCAAGTGCACTGTTCGAAGTGAGAGTGAGTGACCCCAGGGTTTTGGGTTTTATTGATCATGTTAACAAGAGGGTTGAATATTCATTACCCAGATGGGATTTCTTGGAAGCAAGGTTCCATGCTTTTTCTTCTTTATTTGTTTGGGGGTTTCATCTCTCAGCACCCACCATCTTGGGTCTGTCTGGTTTGATCAGGCTTCTTGTGCCTTTTCTGTAGCACTGCCAGGACAGACATCTGACTTTCCAGATAACTGACCATGACTTCCTCTTCGCTGTCCTTCAGGCGTCCTATTAGAACCTAACCAAACTGTCTAACAGAGCTTCTTAGGATACCTCCAGATATCATAGTTAATAGTCATATGTGACTATTTAAATTGACATTGATATAAATTAAAGTAAAAATTCGGTTACTTTGTCACACTAGCTGTATTTTAAGTGTTCAGTGGCCTCATATGGCTAGCAGCTACGGTTTGGACAACACTGATATAGAACATGTAATTATTATAGCAAATTCCATTAACCAGCACCGCCCAAGAGAGGCCCTCATATATATGCACAATGATATTAAAAAGCAGTATTTATTGCAGCAACATGAAACAAATAATTGGAAGCAGATACCATCAAAAGGAAAATTAATTAATTTACATGTATCTGTAAAATGAAATATATCAGTGAAAGTAAATTATATAGAACTTCATGTATCAATATGCATAAATTACATAAAGTTAATAGTTGAAATAAGTAAATATCATGTGTTTGACAGTAATTTGTTGAAATACTTGACAGTAATTTGTTGAAATACAGTCATTATTCTTTTAAATATTATTTCTCTTTTTTTTTCTCCTGGTATTTTCATTTTCATTACACATACATTCTCTTTTCATTACACATACATTGCATGTTTTGTAGGTATCCCACAAGCCTTCTGGATTTTTTGTTTTGTTTTGTTTTTTAGTATTTGTTTCCTTTTTAGTTTTGGAAGTTTTTATTGAGATATCCTCAAACTCAGACATTCTTTCCTTTTCTGTGTCCTGTCTACTGGTAAGCTCGTCAAAGGCAATCTTCAATTCTGTTTTCATGGTTTTTATCTCTAGCATTTATTTTTGTCTTTTTCTTAGGGTTTCCACTTGTTTGCTTATGTTACCTGTCCATTCTTGCATGCTGCCTACTTTATTCACTAGAGCTTTGGCATATTAATCATAGTTGTCAAAACTAGGGTCATAAACTCTATCCACTTATTCAACCCTTGTCTTCTAAAGTATGTGTTAAATATCTTGTAATCAACTGTTCTGGTTTCTGAATTTTTAAAATTATTTTTATTCTTTTCAAACAATTATTTTAATGTTTGTTTTTGAGAGAGACAGAGGACAAGTGGGAGAGGGGCAGAGAGAGAGAAGAGACACAGAGTCTGAAGCAGACTCCAGGCTCTGAGCTGTCAGCACAGAGCCCAAAGTGGGACTTAAATCCATGGACCATGAGAACATGACCTGAGCCAAAGTCAAATACTTAACTGACTAAGCCACCCAGGTGCCCCGTAATTATTTTTAATGATTGAAAGATATTTATACTTTATTGTAGGTTTTTTCTTCACATAAATGCAAGAGATGAATTTATATCATTATACACTAATTTTTTTCAAGTTTCAGATGCTTTTTTTGGTGTACAAGTTATTATTATTGTCATTATCATTATTATATCCAAAATATATTATCACTTTCTCAGAAATTGCTTGCACATTTGAGAAGTGCTTCTTCAAGGACTAATGAAAATCTTGGAAAACATAAGGTTAAATATAAGACCTTCTTTCATGTTCAGCTAGTTTATTATTTACTATGCAACAGTTGTTGGGGCACCTGGGTGGCTCAGTTGCTTAAGTATCTAGCTCTTGATTTTCAGCTCAGATCATGATCCCAGTGTTGTGGGATTGAGCCCCGCAACAGACTCCATGCTGAGCATGGAGCCAGTTAAGATTCTCTGTCTCTCTGTCTCTGTCTCTGTCTCTGTCTCTCTGTCTCTCTCTCTCAACCCCTCTCCCCCACATACACTCTCTCTCTTTCTAAAATTAAAAAAAAAATATTCTGGAGCACCTGGGTGGCTCAGTGGGTTAAGCATCTGACTTCAGCTCAGGTCATGATCTCACAGTTCGTGAATTTGAGCCCTGTATCGTGCTCTGTGCTGACAGCTCAGAGCCTGGAGCCTGCTTTGGATTCTTTGTCTCCCTCTCTCTCTGAACCTCTTCAACTCACATTCTGTCCCTCTCGATCAAAAATAAATAAACATTAAAAAAAATAGTTTAAAATGAAAAAAATTTTAAACACTCTACAGTTGTATCATTATGAAACCATATAGAAAAATGCATAACAAAATTCTTTTATCAAGTGATCTCTAATCATTACTACTGAAAACATTATTACTTCTTACTTAAAAATAACATTTCAGGTATTAAAAGAAATAATAAAAATGATTAAATGCATAAAATTTGAAAATCGTTGCAAATACTTAAAAATTACTATAATTGCCTCTGTGTCATTGACCTTGGACTTGAATAGGAAATAGTTTTTTTCCTTAGATCGTGTTTGATCAATCATGTATTCATGGAAAAGTGTCTTTCAGGGTGCAGAGAAAGCCTTCCAAAGTGCACAGAAAGATCATTTAATTTCTTACTGTTTCGAATTTGATTTTGGTGATATCTAATCATTTTAAAAATAAAAATCTGAGTCAATCAGTCTTTTAACTCTGAAATTGATAAGGCAATCTGCTAAAACAGAAGGGAGGTGAAGGAAGAAGGAAAACCACTTCTTAATTCATTTATTTATTATTTGCTACTCATTTATTTACTTTTTACATACAAATATATAATAGTATTTACTAGGTTCTATGCAATAGAAAAATGAAATTTTAAACTAAGGCATTTACTTCCTGAAACAACACTATTAGTCAGTCATATTGTCCTGTTTGCCAATGAGAACATGGAAAATAGTACTCTACCATTTACTGAGTGTTTAGTTTATGTTAAGCAGTGTGATAATTGCTTGAACATGTTACTCTTCACAATAATAAGATGGTAGAAACTAGTATCATTCTCATTTTATATATGAAGTTATGTAGCAGATATTTATTAAAAAACTTATCCAAGGTCATACAACTTAGAGATTTTGTATTCAGTCCTAGACAGTCTGGCTTTAGTACTTGTTCTCTTAAACACAATGGTATAGCTGCTTCTAGATGTGAGAACCAGGAATCAATCTTAGTATGACTAGCTGCCAAGCCCCATTTTCTAAATATTGCACACTACTGTCAATAGGCTTTTTCCTAAAATGGCAGATTATGTTGTTTTTGACCAGCACTTCCCCTTGAAAATCTGAGAAAAACGTTTTTATATATTTATTCAAATGTTTCAGGAAGGTGCCAAGGAAGTAAGAAATCGAGTTACAAGGCATTAATAAGGAAAGATAAGAAGCCAGAAATTTTGGCTCTTAAATCTTGGGGTATACGTAGATTTAAAACTATGATGCCTAATAGAGGCTACCCAGAACTTCTAACAGCCTCATTGGATGGAGTAAAAGTTGGAAGGCATTACTTTCAAGTGGGGCACAAAAGACCTTAGGAATAACCAAAAGGGCAATGATTAACCATTAATGTATCAACATTGAATGAACTACATCGATACCTAGTTACGTTGATGTTATCTGCTAGCTGCTGACAGAAGCAAAACTAAATCCTTTCTAAACTAAGGTCGGTGCAGGAGAGCACAGGATGCGGTGGAAGGGCTGACCTAAGTGTAATTCAAATCACACATAAATTAGGAAAAAAGATAAGAGGGTAGAAGAAATAGTTAAAATGTTAATGACTGATAATTTCTTAAACTCACTGAAGACCTCAAGGTCAAGACTAAAGATCTAAGGACTTCATCCAGGATAAATTCAAGTAAAACTATACATAGTTCCATCAAGTAAAACCTGGCGAAAGACAAAATGAAAATCTTAAAATCAACTGGAGGAGGTATCAAAACCCTCTATTACCTTCAATGGAACCAAAATAAGACTGATAGTTACCTTTTAATAGAAGCAAAGGAAGCCAGAGAACAATATCTGTCTATAAAATGTTGAAGGTTAGTAACTGCAAATCTAAAAGTCTATATCCAGTTAAAATATCCTTTGACAAATAAGCCTACTGAACTCATTTACAGACAAAAAACTAAGAAATTTTGTTACCAGTAGGCCTATGTAAAAGTAAATAGCAAAAGATGTTTAGGCATGAAAATTTGCCTTCTGTGCAAATATTTCTGATTTGCAAAGTGTGGGACTTGAGATCAGGAATGGGAACATCTTGGTGGATGCCCTGGGAAACCTTGTATCCCCAATTCCAAAGAACACTAAGCCTTTGTAAACTCAGTTTTTGAGTACAAGCTAAAAACTAGACTCTTCCTACCCTACAGTTCCACTCAGGTGTGGCCCTAAAAGACAGAAGAGAGGCGAGAAAAGAAGAGTTCCCAATGGGCAGAGATTTGGGTAGTATTGTTGTTATCCACATTTTTGTTGGTGTGTGAAAAGAGAAGTATCTCTAAGTAATATATATAGAGCTATTGGTTTGGTGGGTTGGTGAGGTGGTTGGAAGGAAAATATTGGGTGATCAGGTTTGGATGGTTGGTGCATGGTTGAAAGGAAAATATTACAAGATCAGAGAGAAAATGGTCTGGGGAAGAGGCATGGGGTTGAAACTTTAAGATAATGTTTGAGTAGGAGCTAAGATGGCTCACTTGCCTGTCTCTCAAACACAGCCAGATAAACAAAAACTCATTGGGAATGCCCAAGAAATTGATCTGAGAACTAACAGAACAGAAGAGAGGCCACATTGTGGAAGGTAGAAGGTGAGGAGACCTGATTTGGGGGAGAAATGGATCGTGGGTGCTGTGGAGGGGAGGGAGCCCTGGGCACAGAGAGACTTGAGAGAGAGAAAGGAGTACACAAGGAATAGCACATGGAAAATACTTCCCCAAATCCATTGACTGGGAAAACAAGTGGGGCTGATTTTTGTGAGTTTTTATAGGCAGTTAGGCGCAAAACTAGAACTTTACTATCATTTTCGACAAAGCAAGAAAGACTACCTAATGGAAAAAAGAGAGTCTCTTTAACAAGTGGTATCGGAAAAACTGGACAGCAACATGCAGAAGAATGAAACTGGATCACTTCCTTATACTATACATAAAAATAAATTCAAAATGGATGTAGTATCTAAATGTGCAACAGGAAACCATCAAAATTCTAGAAGAGAACACAGCCAGCAACCTGTTTGACATTAGCCATAGCATCCTCTTGCTAGACACATCTCCTGAAGCAAGGGAAACTAAAGCAACAATGAACTTCTGGGACTTCATCAAGATAAAAAGTTTCTGCACAGGGAAGGATACAGTCAACAAAACTAAAAGGCAACCTATGGAATGGGAGAAGATATTTGGAAATGACATATCTGGTAAAGGAATCAAATCTATAAAGAACTTATCAAACTCAGTACCCAAAAAATAAATAATCCAGGTAATGGGGCACCTGGGTGGCTCACTCAGGTAAGCATCTGACTTCAGCTCGGGTCATGATCTCAAGGTTCACGGGTTCGAGCCCCGCATCGGGCTCTGTGCTAACAGCTAGCTCAGAGCCTAGTGCCTGCTTTGGATTCTGTATCTCCCTCTCTCTCTGACTCTCTCCTGCTCACGCTCTCTCTCTCTCTCTCTCTCTCTCTCAGAAATAAATAAAACATTTAAAAAAACCCACAACAAATAACCAGGTAAAAAATGGACAAAAGACATGAGTAAACGTCTTTCCAAAGAAAAGATCCAGATGGCTAACAGACACATGAAAAAATGTTCAACATCACTCATCATCAGGAAAATACAAATCAAAACTACAATGAAATATCACATCACACCTGTCAGAATGGCTATCCGAGTGAGAAAGAGAGTGAATGTTGTGGTGTGCTGTCCACACTCACCTGCATTCCTTTGCAACTGAGGCACCCATTCCCTGACTGTCAGGGGCAGTGCTGCTGATGCCTTATCTCGTGTCTGTCACTGAGGACTTCCTTCAGCCAAAGGGAACTAACTTAATGACATTCTGCTTTTCTCCTAGTTGATGCAGGAAAAGAGACACCAGGCCTGTCTCAATTCAGATATTTCAGAAATACTATTTTAGTTTGCTTTGAAACTGCCTCATAGTTCAGATTTCCCTCTTTTCCCAGTGACGTTTGTCTTGCTCCCTTATAGATGTTGTATCCAGAAGAGTTTCTGTTTGCACATCTCAGAATCTCACAACCTGTGTCGCAGAGAATGTGACCTCTGACATTGTGAGGAGTATAGTCACACAGCTTAATCCATAGTGGAAGTTCGGAGCTAAGGAAATAATTAGTACCAAGTAAACAGATGATAGGGGATCTAGAGAAGTAAGAATATATTTGAGGCAGAATAAATCGAGAAGGTAGAGACATCACCATTTAAAATTTAAGTGGGAGTGTGGGAGAGATGGTCAGTCACTTGTGATTTTTAGGTGTTTGGAGTTAGTTCATAATGTGAACTGGAAAGAGAGCAGAGTTAGGAGAGAGAATGAGATATTGGTTTAGGATACAATTTTAGTCGCTTAGAGACCTCTCAGAAGAGTCAGTGGCATGTAGATGTGAACTGAAGTCATGGAATTAGAAGGGACTGTTTCAGGGATTTTTACTTCAAAAACAGAAGGCAGTGGGTTCAAACCAGAGGAATAGAGACTTTGAGATGATCAAAGGAATGGGGGAAGTTCCAAAAGATGGTCCACTGAGCTGAGACAGAGAAGGAGATAAAAATAACCTGTCCATTTTTGTTTGATGAAAAGTCATATTTTTGTTTGCAATTTTGTATATGTTTATTTATTTTTGAGAGAGACAGAGACAGAGTGTGAGGTGGGGAGATGCAGAGAGAGAGAGGGAGACACAGAATCTGAAGCAGGCTCCAGGCTCTGAGCTGTCAGCACAGAGCACAACACGGGGCTTGAACTCATGAACCCGTGAGATCATGACCTGAGCTGAAGTCAGACGCTTAACCAACTGAGCCACCCATGTGCCCCTGCAATTTTTCTTTATCACTTAAAACACAAAAAGATTTTCATCACATTTGTTGTTTTCCCTGGTAGCTAGAGTACTAAATGAAAATGCTTTATCAAAATAACTTCACAGTGAATATTTATCCCATATTTTCTCATATACCTAAAATACATGTTTTTATGAACTCAATGCATCCTAATATTAAGTTAACTAGATAATATTCAAAACAATTCAAGTGAAAAGATAATTCACTAGAACATTTTTTTTCTAAATATTCTTGAACCTTTTTCCTGTTAACCAAGGATCTAGCTATTATGTTTCCTTAGGACTAAAGGACGTTTGGAGAATCTGAGATTTATATTGTAATTCTTGATTGTTTCTAAATGTTTTAACTCGTTTGAATAATGGTCACTGAAAATTCATGTCCACCTGGAACCTATGAATGTGTTCTTCTTTGAAAATAGGTTCTTTACATATGTCATCAAGTTCAGATGTGGTCGAACTGGATTAGGATGAGCCCTAAACCCAGTATGACAGGGGCCCTCTTAGGAAGAGGGGGATTTAGACACAGACACACACACAGAGAAGATGTGCACGTGAAGATGGAGGAAGAAACTGGAACGATATAGCCTCAATCTAAGAAAGATGATGGATTGCCAGCAACCACCAGAAGCTAGGAAGAATCAATGAAGGAATCTTTCTTAAAGTGTCCCAGGAAGATATGGCCCTGACAACAGCTTGATTTCAAACTTCTAGCCTCCTGGACTGTGAGGAATACATTTGCTATTGTTTTAAGTCACCGAGTTTGTGGTGATTTTTTTTTTTACCACAGCCCTAGGAAACAAATATAATATTTATTCAAAGGAGAATTTGAAAATGCCCATGTGTTTGCTTTTTCTGGTATGCTTTTGCCCTCAATTGCTTCTGGATTTAAAATGAGAAATAGAATTGTTTGGAGAGCTGTTTTTTGGTGTTGGGGTTTTGTTATTTTTTTTTAATATAGCCTATAACCTAGACTTAATTTTCTCCTTCAAAATCACTAAAGCCATTGTCTGTGCAATTGACCCTGATAATAACCATACTCTGTGATATGTCAGTTTGTCACCTGCTTTCTCTTGCCTCTTACCTATACCTTTTGTAATTACTTTAATTTCATTATGCAAATATGATAGCATTATTATATACATATGTTTCCTAAGGTAGGAAACATATAAGCCCTTAGAATGAATCATTTAAATAATAGAATAATTTTAAAAATTTAAAATATCTATTTTCTCCTTCTGACCTCTTGATGTATCTCTCTCTCTCTCTGTCTCTATCAGATCTGATGAAAGTAGGCATAGAATTCATGTTTATTACATCTTTCTAATAGTTCATATACTTATAGAAAGGCAGTAAGTGGTCATAGCCAAGATGTGCAAAATGTGTATTTTTTTTAAACTGGCTTACCTAACTGTAGCTAATTTTATGGCCATCATTATGGCCTATTAGTAACCTTATGGCTAATTTTTCTGAAGCTATAAAATTCTTGATTTTTCAAGTAAAGGTTTTTTGTTTGTTTTTAATAGTTTGTAATAAATAGAATGTGTATTATCACCAGTGTTTCACTCTCAACTGTTCTTAGCTTACATTTCTTTCCCCCAAGATGGTGTGGTTATTGAGCAAAGCTTATCTACTGTCATTCAGCCAGTCAGTCCATTTCAGGCAGCCAGATTGGGGGCAGAGTTGCATCACCTCAGCCCACCCGCCTAGAGGCTGTTCTCAGATGTGCTAGGGGACAATCAGCACAGATCCCCGAGGGAGCCTAGCCTTCTCTCCAGTCCTACACTTGGCCACATTCTTCGAACAAAACTGGAATATTTATGGGCTGGTGGTTGCCTAATTACCTTTTCCAGCTTTATTTCCATTATAATTTGCATATTAGACTGGCATTGCAAGGTTGAAGCTTCTTGACTACCAGTCCATCATTCCAGTAAAGTAGGACACAGCTCTCTTTTTCACAGATTCTCTGAAATCTATATTAATATTTCCACCACTTCCTTCCCTTGATTTTAATCCACAAGCAGAGATCCAAGATACGCACATGAACTCTCGCCTTGTCCACTCCTCTCCTCTGTCATCAATTCTACTTCCTTCTGGAAAGGATAGTCCTGACATCAGGTATATCTTCTTTAGTCAGCCTGATTCAGCCCCTAGAAATCACGGATGCCACCAGGTCTCCTTGTGTCCAGCAACCAGCGGGCAAGAGGAGAAGTCATCATAATGGCTGTGCTATTTGACACTGCCCGGCAGGTGAGGTAGGGCTACTTTTCCATGATGGAGGTCTGAGGAATATCTGTGGAGCTCAGGTGACCCTCTTACACTGCTCTTGACTACCATTTACCCTATTGTGACTATGAATGGACATGTGGAGGAACCCGGGACTGAAAATGGTATGATTAACCTTCTGGAGTGAAGGTGTGTATCACACTACCAAATAAACTACTGAGATCTGTTTTGGTTGTAGCTGAGCCTTAGGGAAATTCAGAATCTATGGTGACGTGTGAGAGGGTGAATCTCAGTTGTGGCCCTGAGATTGCCAGAAGCTGGGGGAAGGGGACTGTAGGTCATCCTGCTAATCTTCTGCTTAGGAATTTTCCTTCAGAAAGAAAAGCCATGGGAATCATTCAAGACCTGATACTTGGACTTGTGTGAAGTGGATTTTTGCACACAAAGGGTTCTGAGAATTGCTTCATTTGATAACTGAATGAAGGCCCCAGCTGTTGTACTCTGAAACCCAACAACCATGCCTCCTGTACAGCTCCCCGGCAGTGACGGAGCAGAAGGGGTATTGAGGCAGGCCCGTTCCTGGGAAACTAGGAATCCTTTGACAATCCATTCAAAGCTCAAGGATTCCCTGGATACTTTGCTGAACCTGCCTTAGACTGCAAAGCAGTCCATGATGCTTCCACCCAATCTTCTCGTACTCTCTCCTTCACTTGTGGTCAGAATTAAATCACCAGGGGCGCCTGGGTGGCTTAGTCGGTTAAGCGTTCGACTTTAGCTTAGGTCATGATCTCGCAGTTCATGGGTCCGAGCCCCGCGTTGGGCTCTGTGCTGACTGCCAGCTCAGAGCCTGGAGCCTGTTTCAGAGTCTGTGACTCCCTCTCTCTCTGACCCTCCCCTGCTCACGCTGTCTCTCTCTCTCTCCTAGAGATAAATAAAACATAAAAAAAAAAAAGAATTAAATCACCAATCATGAATTTTTCAACCCCATTCAACTTCATCCCTGTTTCCTTTTCACACAGATATTTCCTCTTTTATTATGTTTTTTAATCTTTATTTTTGAGAGAGAGACAGAGTGTGAGCAAGGGAGGGGCAGACAGAGAGGGAGCCAGAATCTGAAGCAGGCTTCAGGCTCTGAGCTCTCAGCACAGATCCTGAAATGGATCTTAAACCCACCAACTGTGATATCATGACCTGAGCTGAAGCTGGACACTTAATTGACTGACCCATCCAAGAACCCCTAGATATTTCCTCTTTTAATGTCAATGTGTTTCATCCTGTCTTGGCATCCGATGCCCGTTGGAGAATAGGCAGTCAACCAATCTGGTATTCCCAGGGCTGGTTTCTGGGTGACTGTTCTTGGACCTTATTCTCTCTGGCCTTATTTAGGATTAGATTTTTCCAGGTTTCTTATCCTGAGTCTTGTGCATTCTTTAGAACAATTTCTGTAGGTATGAGTTTAGAGTCCAAGAATTTCCCCAGAGGTTTAAACATTATTGATTTGGGATTTCTTTGACTATTGGTCTCCTTACGTATTTAGTAGGTTTGCAAAATACTTGTTTCTGATCATGTTTCTAGATATCTATTAAATGGATATTTTTAAAAAATCTCTTATAGGATAATAGTTTATTTTTTTTTATTATAAAGTGAGTTACTAGAAGAAATAAAACTTAAAAATGTATTGGATGTTGAAGCAATGTCAGAATATTATGTCAGTTTCTAAACATTACTTTCAATATGTAAGCAAATGGGTAATAAACAATTCAGGAATCTACAAAAGTCTGTGAACCACATTTACAGAAGCAATTCTTTAGATCAGTTTCATGGGATGAAAGCTACTCATAGAAGTATTCTAGCATGGGTTTTTGATCTATAGAAATCCTGTTTCTTCAGATTTGTCCATGCTTTTATGTTGATCTTGAGTTAAAGTTTTCTGAATTGAGATATTTGAAATTATACCTCTGACAAGGGAGGCAACTGGCTGAGAATTCCTCACTGGAGCATCAATACAGTGTGTGTGTGTGTGTGTGTGTGTGTGTGTGTGTGTGTGTGTGTGTGTAAAGAGTGAAACCAAGATGATCAGATTTGGTAGTTTCTCACTTCCCTCTCTATATGTTGGTACTTCCATTATTGGGTTAGAAAATTTGTTTTATTTTACATTATATAGAATGTCAGATTACCAAACTTACATTTTTATTGTAGTCTGGCAAACAGGCTTTCTAAGAAAAACCATGCTTCTTCTCTTCTGTCTTCAAGTGTTCCTTACACATAGTGACATGTAGAATGCCCCCAAGAAATACCTAATGTATTATATATAGTTAGTTACCGATTTATTTAGTTACTTCCAAGCTCCCTACTTCTGTATTATTAGTAAATAGGAAGCAAACACCAGGCTATAGTGTACTTGGTAGTTTTTCAACAACATAACAAGTATTGACAGTTCCTTAGCTCAGAATGATGAGGTCCTCACTACTCTCTGCCCTATCTCCTCCATTTAGTCTGGCCTAAAAGACTTTAATGTCTCCCTTTTCTTAGTCTATTGAGACTGCTATTACAAAAATGCCATAGACTAATTGGCTTATAAATGACGGAAATTTATTTCTTACAATAAACTAAAGTCTGGGAAGTCTAAGATCAAGGTGCTGGCACATTTGGTGTCTGGTGAGATTCTACTTCCTGGCTCCTAGACAGTCATCTTTTGGCTGCAACCTCACCTGGCAGAAACAGGGAAAGGAGTTCTCTGTGGTCTCTTTTATAAGGACATTAATCTCATTCATGAGGGCTCCACCCTTCCCAAGGCACATCTCTTAATAGCCTTGCATTGGAAATTAGGTTTCAAGATAGGAGGGCTGTTTGTTTGTTTAGAGAGAGAAAGAAAGCAGAGAAGGGGTAGAGAGAGAGAGAGAGAGAGACCAAGAATCCTAAGCACAGTTTGTGCTATCAGTGTAGAACCCGATGAGGGGCTCAAACTCACAAACTGAGATCATGACCTGAGCCGAAATCAAGATTTAGACACTTAACCAACTGAGTTACCCAGGCACCCCAAGATATGAATCTTGAGGGACACAACCATTCATTCTATTCACTTGAATAAACTTAAATCAGATCTCTTCCTGACACTAGATTCATGACCTCTTTTCTTAGAGCATTTACTTTAGAATACTTGTAATGGTAAATGTTGTATATGCCCCATTGAGATACAAACCTTTTTGGAAGCTTCTTGACAGTTTTCTGAAACTTAGTAATGTCTTTCTCAGGGACTGGAAGCCAACCCTTTGGAAAGTAATCATCAAGAAATATAGTGCCCCTGTCTCCCATTTTCTGTGGTAGGATAGGGGCCTAACTTCAGTGGGAGCCTTGTTCCATGTTATTAAACTCTTGTCATCAAGGTACTTTTCTTTTTCCTTGAGTAAAGCCAATTAGGAAACACAGATGATCTATCATGTCCCCACCTCAGCTCTTAAAGCTCTCCAACTCTCTTATTTCAGCAGAGTTGAATTTAAACAGAATCCTGGCATCAATCTCTTACTGCAAAAACCTTGAATTATGTCTCCCTTGCCTGTTTAACTTTATACAGTATGATTTTGTTTTGACAAGTTCATTCCATCATACGTTAATTACAATACCACTTCTTCCTGGTCCCAAATGCTTTATCAGTCAGAAAATTTTCCTCCATAGTGAAGTAATAGTGAAATCACAGTGGCCCAAACAGTGGGGAAGTATATTATCACTTTATCATAAAGTCTAGAAGACGTGTGGAATTCAGGTTGATCCAGCAGTTTAGTGAGATAATTGAGGTGCACATGTGTTTCTGAGTCTCAGTATGTTTTCCACATGTTGAATCCGTGCTGAAGTTCTTTATACTCCTGGTTGCAGGATGGTTTCCAATATAAATGAAGCTAAATTCCTCCATTTTTAAAAAGAGAAGGAGGGAAAGAGAGAGAGAGAGAGAGAGATGTATTGATTTTCACAAATCTGACTTGAAAGTTGGAAACAATTATCATCAAGACTTCCAGCAATGTTCTGATTATACTTTTGCTTAAATTTGGCCAAATTTCAGTCATAGTCACGAACAGAACACTGACAGCCACATTAACACTACATGAAGAGGATAGGGTAAAATGGTTGCTAGCTTTCAGTGATAATGTCCAATACAATATAATATCCTAGGGCTTTTGAATTTTTAAGGCACAGTTTAGTTCCATTTTTAAATTTAAGAAAATGGGAGTATAAAATTGTAATTTCTTTTAAAACCAAAAAGTTTGTTAAAAATACCAAACATTTTATCTGATGTTCACATACTTCATTCTGAAACAGGATTGTCTGAATAATAATAATAATACTTGCTAATATTTTGAGACTGGTCTTTTAGTTGGATTTCTTCACTTTTATCATTTTACTAGAAATATTGATTTCATGTTATGTTTTCTGTGCTTTTAACTTAATTGAAGAACTGCACAATAAGTTTTTCCTTCGTATAATATGAATGCTTCCCACCATTCTTCTTCAGGCATGAAATTAATTGAAATGATTGTCATCATCACAGTTTTTAATGTCATTGCAAGAAGAGTAAGATGGGTATTTAACGTTGAATTCACCATTGTAAGTCAATAAGTTTGGGAAGCAAAAAAAATTGAGGACACATAAAATCTTAACGATATATTTGTAATCACATCCTACTGAAAATATGTGTATTCAAATTGGATTATTAAAGTTAGAGTAAAACTTAGTTTGTATTGTGAATAACCGTTTGTTACCTTAAGGCAAATGACTTGCAGTAGGCTTGATTGTTATTTTGCAAGTTAATTTTGCTCTTCATTATCATTGGATAATTGTAAATCTCTGACTTGAGCCTCAAAGAAAATATACTTTCAACATAAGTAGCTGTGTAACTTCTATAACATCAAGTCATGCTGTTTCCAAAGAGGCAATATGAGAATGATTCATGTGAACACATAGGTTATATCATATATGTTTAAAATGCCATGATACTGCTCTCTTATTCTTTGAAAGTTGAAAGAAAATTATTTTTCAGTTTCATAAATATAGCATTACTGCATACAGTCTTGCTCTTCTCCAAATCTGTTCTCTTATAATTTCTCAACTAATCATCTCAGCAATTTTTCATCCTATTAGAAACATCTCAACTGTTATAGGTATTACTGATCTCTGAGAAGTTACCAGTGACTTTTAATTCACTTGCCACTTTGTGGGTTAGACTCCAGTGAGTAAAAAGAAATCTGTAGTTGAAATAGGTGAAAGATAATGTAGGTGGTGCTCATTCAGTCTTATCAAATTGCAACTACTATTATTTAATAAATTCTGCTGGCAAACATGTAAAAAATATTCAAGGCATTGAAGAACACATCAAGAATATGTTCTTAAATATATTTATTTAGAAGATATTTTAATTAACCTTCCTAGTTTGATAACATTTATTGAGACATAATTCACATATAATAAAATTTAAGCATTTTTAACATATATATCAAAGAATTCTGATAAATTTAAAGACTACAGTTGAAATATGGAGTGAAATTTCTACCATTCACAAATGTTCTCACAATGTTCTTTGTAGCCTCTTGCCCTGGATATATGACTCCAGGCAACCATTAATTTGCTTTATACCACTAATGACTGATTTGCATCTTCTAGATTTCCATATAAAGAAAATCATACAGTATGTACTCTTTTGTGTCTAACTTCCTTTGTGAAGCATAATTAGTTTGAGATTTATGTCATGGCATGGGTCAATATCCAATCATTTTTGTTCCTGAAGAGTCCATATTTAATGGATATGCTGCACTTATGTACTCATCTGCTAATGGACTTTAAAGTTGTAGTCAGATTTTTGCTTTTATAAATGAAGTTAAGAGCATAGATATGCAAGGTTTTTTTGTGGATATGTATTTTAACATAGCTTAGCTAATTACCCAGAAGTGGAATCAGTTTACAAGAAAGTACAAAACAGTTTTTCAAAGTGGTAGTTCCCAGCCTTTCACTTTTACCTTTGTGTATATATCTATGTGAAACCTTCTATCTCTCAATCTATCTACCTTCCTATCTATCTATGAAAATTCTACCCAGTAAGGTTCACAGTTGGTAAAAATATAGAATATACAATTCTTTTTACAAATAAAAGTTTTTATTACAAATATTTATACATAAATATTATGCTTCACAGATTAATTAATGATCACTTTTTTTCCTACAACTTATGCAATGTTTCTCTATTTCTCTGTAATAAAATGTTTTTCAAGATTATCTTTATGAATTTTAATGGGTTAACATAGGTTTATGTTGAATTTTAATGGGTTAACACAATTTGTATAATCAATAGCTTTTCACACTGATTATTTTTTAAGAATGCCACAGTATTTTTTATACTCAGTCAATGTGCATTTCTAACTAGCTCCTCCAAGTTAATAGTTAAATGTAACATTATAAATAAAATCAGATCAATAGTTCTTAAATGTCTTATACAGATTTCCAGTTGGTTCTGCAGGAGCGGCAGGCTCTATTGCATGTGCACAAGTGGTTGACGCAGTAGCGTGTGAAATTGCTATCTAACCCACCCACTTGACTATAGTTTGAATAAAACCTATATTTTTAAACCAAATAAAATATGTTTTATTTTACATTTACTTAGCTCTACAAGAGCCTAGGATTTTTAAAAAATATTTTAATATTTTTTTCTGACTTTATATTTTTCTTCACTTAATTTTCTCTACAGGTTATCTTTAACCATTTGAATTAAAGTTGAAATCATAAAATAACATTTTCTCCCACATATGCCTTGAATTTTTTATCTAATTTAACTTTTTCCTTTAATTTTGTTTTGTTTCTGTCTGTGGGGGTTTAAATGTCTTAATTTACTAATTTTATAAATAGTTATATCAATTACTTTTCACATTTAAATATTTATATTTTTTGCATTTATTCATGTAAGCAAATTCATGTAAACAAATTATTCCGTTATCTATATTCAAATAAACTTTCTATATTACCTTTTAATAGAATACCACATTGATAATAAAATACTACATTGTTTGTGGACAATATTTTAGCATATTCTATTCAGCCGTTTGTTTCAGAACCATATAGTCTAGAGTGTATTTTTATTTTTAATATTTAGATTGTTTGCCCTACTTTTGGATGTACATACTTCCTTACCACATGTGTTATTATCAGATTTATTATTTAGTGTATGTTAATCCATGTTTTTAATGAATCAAAGATTTCATTAACTAATCAAGGAAATGTTAAAAGCAGTATAAAGTGCATTTAAGGTATTAGTTATTTATGGACTTTAATAAAGGAGTTTTAGGGAAAGAATTTCAGATTAGTTTTAAAACTGGTTAAACAACAGAACAATAGGTGATGACTTTTGAAGTTTTCTTTCACACTGGACAGAAATCATTGACTTCTACAACAGATAAACATATACCTGTTAATCTCTGCTCCTATCGAGCTGTGAGATGGTTCAGTACATAGAAAATCAATTAAAGGTGCAAGCCTAGTTTAACACTGAAGGGAATAACAGTATTTGCTTTAGTTTAATACCAGTCTAACCCTGCTAATTATTCTCACAGTCTAACCCTGTGTGGCCACAAGTAATCTCCAGAAATTATTCATGATCACAAAGGTCTGTCCTCATTAGGTTTGGCCTGTTTATTTCCATAAGTACAGCAAAATTATTCATCACTGATATTAAAAGATAAACTGAGACATATTAAAAACTTTTAGAGTTTGAGCCAAAATCTAAGCACATAAATCAGTGCTAATCCAAAAGTGGCAGGAAACCCTCTCCTCACGGGAGTGGGGGAAGACCTTTATAGAGAGAGGCTGACAAAAAAGGGAATTGCTTAGTCCATAGCTTAAGCCATGCCTTATTTGGGAAAACCTCATTATCTGTTTGTGATTTGTTGTCCTCAGGTTTCTATTTCTTTTCTTTCTTTTTTTTTAAATTTTTATAGTTTAATTTTGAGACAGAGAGAGACAGAACATGAGCTGGGGAAGGGGCAGAGAGAGAGAGGGAGATAGAATCTGAAACAGGCTTCAGGTTCTGAGCTGCCAGCACAGAACCTGATTTGGGGCTCGAACCCACAAACCGCAGGATCATGACCTGAGCCAAAGTCGGATGCTTAACCGACTGAGCCACCCAGGTGCCCCCTCAGGTTTCTATTTCTTAACCTTGAGGCTTAGGTTTCAGTTTTTTTAGGTAAACTACTAATACCTTAAAACAACCTCAGTCCAAAGGGATCCCATTTAATTTTTTTAATATAATTTACTGTCAAATTAGCTAACATACAGTGTGTACAGTGTGCTCTTCATTTTGGGGGTAGATTCCCGTGGTTCATTGCCAACATACAACACCCAGCACCCATCCCAACAAGTGCCCTCCTCAATGCCCATCACCCATTTTACCCTCTCCTCCACTCCCCATCAACCCTCAGTTTGTTCTCTGTATTTTAGAGTCTCTTATGGTTTGCCTCCCTCCCTCTCTGTAACTAATTTTTCCCCTTCCTTTCCCCTATGGTTTTCTGTTAAGTTTCTCAAGTTCCAAATATGAGTGAAAACATATGATATCTTTCTTTGACTGACTTATTTCACTTAGCATAATACCTTCCAGCTTATGGAAGGTATTATCCACATTGCTGCAAATGGCATGATTTCATTCTTTCTCACTGCCAAGTAGTATCCCATTGAATATATAAACCACATCTTCTTTTTCCATTCATCAGTTGATGAACATTTAGGCTCTTTCCATAATTTGGCTGTTTTTGAAAGTGCTGCTATAAACATTGGGGTACATATGACCCTATGAATCAGCACTCCTGTGTCCTTTGGATAAATTCCTAGTAGTGCTATTGCTGAGTCGTAGGAGAGTTCTATTGTTATTTTTTTGAGGAACCTCCACACTGTTTTCCAGAGCAGCTGCACCAGTTTGGATTCCCACCAATAGTACAAGAGGGTTTCCATTCTACACATCCTCACCAGCATCTGTTGTTTCCAGAGTTGTTAATTTTAGCCATTCTTACCAGTGAGGTGCTTTCTTAGTCTGGTTTTGATTTTTATTTTCCTGATGATGAGTGACATTGAGCATCTTTTCATGTGTCTTTTAGCCATCTGGATGTCTTCTTTTGAAAGGTGTCTATTTATGTCTTCTGCCAATTTCTTCACTAGGTTATTTGGGTTTTTTTGAGTGTTGAGTTTGGTAAGTTCTTTATAGATTTTGGATACTAACTCTTTATCCACTATGTCATTTGCAACTATCTTCTCCCATTCTGTTGGTTGCCTTCTAGTTTGGTTGATTGTTTCCTTTGCGGTGCAGAAGGTTTTTATCTTGAGGGGGTCCCAATAGTTCATTTTTGCTTTTAATTCCTTATCTTTGGAGATATGCCGAGCAAGAAATTGCTGCAGCTGAGGTCAAAGAGATTGTTGCCTTCTTTCTCCTCTAGGATTTTGATAATTTCCTGTCTCGCATTTAGGTCTTTTATCCATTTTGAGTTTATTTTTGTGTGTGGTGTCTGCATGTTGCTGTCCCATTCTCCCAGCACCATTTGCTAAAGAGACTCTCGTTTTTCCATTTACCCTTTCTTGCTCTGTTAAAGATTAGCTGACCATGCAATTGTGGGTCCAATTTTGGGCTCTCTATTCTATTCAGTTGGTCTATGTGTCTGTTTTTGTCCCAATTGCATACTGTCTTGATGATTACAGCTTTGTAGTAGAGATTAAGTCTGAGATGGTGATTCCTCCCACTTTGGTTTTCTTCTTCGATATTACTTTGGCTATTAGGGTATTTTGTGGTTTCATGCAAATTTTAGTATTGTTTGTTCTAGCTCTGAGAAGAATGCTGGTGCAATTTAATTGGGATTGCATTGAATGTGTAGGTTGCTTTGGATGGTATTGACATTTTAACAACATTCATTCTTCTGATCTATGAGCATTGAATGTTCTTCCATCTCTTTGTTTCTTCTTCAGTTTCCTTCATAAGTTTTCTATTGTTTTCAGCGTATAGATCTTTTACATCTTTGGTTAGGCTTATTCCTAGGTATTTTATGGTTCTTGGTACCATTGTAGATGGGATCAGTTTCTTGATTTCTCTTTCTATTGCTTCATTATTGGTGTATAGAAATGCAACTGATATCTGTACACTGATTTTGTACCCCGTGACTTTGCTGAGTCCATCAGTTCTAGCAGCCTTTATGGACTCTTTTCAGGTTTTCCACGTACAGCATCATGTCTTCTGCAAAAAGTGAAAGTTTGATTTCTTCTTTGCCAATTTTGATGCTTTTTATTTCATTTTGTTGTCTGATTGCTGATGCCAAGACTTCCAACAGTATGTTAAACAACAGTGGTAAGAATGGACATCCCTGTCGTGTTCCTGACTTTAGGGGGAAGCGCTAAGTTCTCCCCACCGAGTATGATATTAGCTGTGGGATTTTCATATATAGCTTTTATGATATGTAGGTATGTTTCTCTGTCCCATCTTTTTTGGGGGTTTTTATTAAGAAAGAATGCTGTATTTTGTCAAATGCTTTTTCTGCATATATTGACAGGATCATATGGTTCTTGTCCTTTCTTTTTTTGTTGTGATGTATCACATTGATTTATTTGTGAATATTGAACCAACCCTGCAGCCCACGAATGAATCCCACTTGATCATGGTGAATAATTCTTTTTTTATACTGTTGAATTTGATTTGCTAGTATCTTGTTGAAAATTTTTGTGTCCATGTTCATCAGGGATATTGGCCTGTATTCTCCTTTTTAGTGAGGTCTCTGTCTGGTTTGGGAATCATGGCAATACTGGCTTCATAAATGTCTGGAAGCTTGTCTTCTGTTTCTCTTTTTTGGAATAGCAATGGGTTCCCTGTTTACATTAACACTATATATAAGCTTTGGGGGATGTATGTTATTGAGCAAACTAAAGCTTTCTGTTTTTCGATGTTCACATGGAATTTTCTATTGGATTTTTAAAAGTTTAAGTGATTACTACCTCTATTTGAACACTAAAAAAATAAGCCCAAGGCATTAGATTTTAGTTCTTAAACTCCTCTGTTATCTGCTGACATGTCTGGCCAGTCAGTCAATTCCCGTTGAGACTGCCTCCCTAGATACCAGATACTGAGCCAGTTTTCTTGAGAGGGCTTTGTAGAGAGCATTGATTCCACATATCAAGTCAATTTGTGTTCCTTAATAGTGTCCTTGTCAGAACTTGTTAAATGAGAGTTATTTGAAAATATGACACTTCGGGTAGAAAAAAAGGATTTACTCTAGAAGCTAGGAAAGACATGCATGACTTCAGCAGACTATGAAGTATATACTTGTCCAGAAACATAGTTTATTAGCTATCTCAGGTGAATCACTTTGGTGACTTAGAGAAAATGCACAAAACTGCTGAAGTAGAATTTTCAAGAAAGGTAAAATGAGGGCTGTAATGCAAATACGTGAACACAGGTGATAATTGTATTAGTATTCTTAAAATCCTTGCTTTGCTCCTGCAACCTCTTTGAATCTCCTCAATCTAGTTTCTTCTTCAGCAGGAATTTCAACTACTCCCCATGGGAACCAGGGGGAAAAAAAAAACCTCCTACTTTCTTACTCTTGCAAAAGTGACTTTCTCAGATATTGACCAGTTGCTAAAGGGCATCCTACCATCTCTGTTTCTAGACTGAAAAGGGAGGTGAGCTGCTCTCGCTTATTGTTAAAGTTGTATTGCCAATTCAGTCTCCCACACCACACAGAGAGCTTTATAGATTTTCACAATAGTTATTTTAAAAAGCAGTGTGTATTACAAAAGTGAAGGTTAATCTTAATTTTTTTACTTCTTATTTAATTTATTGTTTTTCTGGAGATAATTTGTTTAATGTTTTATTTATTTCTGAGAGACAGAGAGACAGCGTGAGCAGGGGGGATCAGAGAGAGAGGGAGACACAGAATCTGAAGCAGGCTCCAGGCTCTGAGCTAGCTGGCAGCACAGAGCCCGACGTGGGGCTCGAGCCCACGAACTGTGAGATCGTGACCTGAGCCAAAGTCACACTTAACCGACCAAGCCACATAGGTGCCCCTTTTCTGGAGATAATTTATTCTAGCTCTATGCGCTCGCTCTCTCTCTCTCTCTCTCTCTCTCTCTCTCGCACACACACACACACACACACACACACACGCATATCCTTCCTGTTATAAAGAAATTTAACACTGTTTCTAAAAACATAATAGTACTAGTATTACTTTGTTTACGCATATTTGACTAATTCTACAACTTGGCTTCCATTAAATATGTCACCATTTTTACAGTGCATTATTCTGCCTTATCCATGCATTGTAGGTGATACCAGCTCTAGTTAAATTTTTTTTCTGATAACTCAAACCGGTCCCTGGGCAATCACTGTTAAGCCAATTTAGAGGAAAATAACATTTCTGCAGTAATAGGGGTGTTATAAAATGTCTCAATTCTCCTTAAGTTTACAGTTAGTATGTTGAACATTCTGTATGATAAGGAGAAAAATCTCACAGGACTTTGTGGATAGAAATAACAAGACATGTGAAAATTCTCTGCCAAATAGTCCATGTCTTGTATCATTTTTCAACAAATTATCCTTTGAGGTTTCATTTTAGGTTGCCTTCTTCCCATTAGTTTCATCCTTTATCCTCAAAGAAAAAAAATGGAGAGACAGAGTTTTCTCTGCGGATTCATGTACCCTTAGCATATCTCCTGAAAATAAGAGGAGAAAAAAATAATAATAAGTCAAGGATTTCAGTTGAATAAGAATGATTTATCTACTGAGTGCTGAAGGACATGAATACATTATGGATATCTTTTTGCATTTGACTTTTATATTTCTTTCTTAGCAAGTACATGGTTTCAGAGAATACTTAAAAACAATTCTAAAATAATATGATGCGGCATTTATTTCTTTCAATGACATAGACTTTTACATGAATTATACTGAGCTATATGTGGAATTTCAGACAAGTGTGTCATTTAAAATCCATCCTAATAGTGTAATTACTTTTAAATTTCCAAAGTTCAGTGTATGGCTCCATAAACTTTCATGTGTTAATGCATTTCAATATTTATTACTGATATTTTTTCCTATTGAATTGACATTAACTATAATTGTGAAGTAACTGTAAGCAGAGATTCAGGAATTAATTTTTGAAGATGATACTTCCTTAGTTTATAAAACTTCATGTTATTAACTAGAGAAATTCAAATCTGAGATAAAACTTTTAAACTGGTTTTATGCTTGTAAAATTTTACATTGCTTTTCTTATTTACTTGTAGAAATAGATTTGTTTATGCTATGTTCGGTTTTCTGTATTTTATTTTTTAAGTCTATGTATTTTGAGAGAGATCAAGTGGGGTAGGGACAGAAAGAAAAGGAGAGAGAGAATCCTAAGTATGCTGTGCAATGTCAGTGCAGAGCCTGATGCAGGGTTCAATCTCACAAACCATGAGATCATGATATTAGCTGAAATCAAGGGTCGGAAGCTTAACCCATTGAGTCACACATGCACCCCCATTTTCTATATTTATAATAGCCAAATAATTTTCACACATATGTGATAATAAGATAATTTTTAGTTCTCTATCAGGGAATGCAACATTTAACAGTACACAGTATAACTGCCTAATTTTTTAAATGAATTTAATATTTTAAGTGCTTTAAAAAGATCCCTGGGACTGAGGCTTGGGGAGATTAATATCCTCCTCTGATTCATAGAGAGGAAAATAATTTGAAATTCTTTAGGTTAAAATAATATAATAATTAGAGAATAGTAAGGAAACTGGGTTCCTGTTACCTCTAATCTAAAGTGTTTGGTTAATGATTTAACAACAGCAGACAGCCCCCCGCCCCATTTTTATTTTCCTCATATTTAGCCTAATCTTTGCCATTTATGACATGATAGGCTTTAAGAAACCAGCTTATTTATATTCTGAGGTTTATAACTGAAGGACTATAAAGTTATATGTCAGTGGTGCTACTTATAATTCATAAAATGATAAGAGCAATGTAATCCATGTCTGGAGATTCTAGACTGATGAGTATATAACAATCAGTAAGTGACACTTTGAGAGTTGAATATAAGTTTTTATAATGAATGAAATTTTCACCCCTTAGTGTAGTCACTGATATATTCCAGGAGATTCCCCCTTGGACGCAGTTGTAGCTTTGGCAGCTGTAGGGTCACATAATTACCCCATAACCAGGTATATTTATTGGGCATATGGTCCATGAAGGTGAGAGCATCATGAATTTTTGCTCATCATAGTTAGCTGGCCTATATTATAATTTTTTTTAATGTTTATTTGTTATTTATTTTGAGAAAGAGCATGCAAGCAGGGGAGGGGCAGAAAGAGAGAGGCAGAAAAAGAATACGAAGCAGGCTTGAACTCACAGATTGTGAGATCATGACCCGAGCAGAAATTGAGTCAGAGGAGCTGCCCAGGTGCCTCCATGAGACTTTTCAAAATGCTCATCTTCTTCATTTTTTCTCCCATATCTCTCCAGTTGTAATACATCATGTATTGCATTGGATTGTTAAATATCCCACTTGTTTCTCACATCAGATTGATAGAATATGCGTATTTGAAGCAAAAGTCAATTTTTTCTTAATTTACCTATGTTTTTATAGTGGCTAATCTTGTCTCAGGTAAGTTAGAAAATATTCAGTACAGTAACGTAATAGATAAATGGCTATACTTGCAACCCTCTAAAATCTACATTTCTAGGCACCAGTAGTAGTTGAGTTTTGTTAGCTATCCTAATGGAGAATCATAGGTCAGATCCCAGGTTTCTGGAGCAAATCCAAATTTCTGCAGAAAACTTTTCTCCTTTTGAAAAAGATAATAAAATAAATTGAATATAAAATAAAATAATAAAATAAAATAAAAAGTAAAATAAAATAAAATAAAATAAAATATATGTGTGGCTTGCTACTTGGCCTTGGTAGGGATTAAACCCCTAAGCCTCCCCAGTCAATTGTGACCTGAATTGTCAGTCATGAAGTAGAGATTGTATACTGTATTCCACCATTATTTATAAATACAATATGCAAAATTGTATTGCATCTGTATTGATGCAATTCAATTGCATTGAATCTGTTTGGCTCAAACAGATTCTAGATTCTTGAATAAGTTAATATGTGGCTTAGGATCCCAAGATATGCACTTTAACTATTTTGCTCTATCTGCTTTCATTCATATCTACAGTCTCATTGAAAGTATATACATACATAGATTTGTCTGAATTTTCAGATGGTTATTTGCAATATCTTTTCACCAACCAGATGTATGTTGCTGAAGCATTCCACTCTCCTCATAGGAGCTCCATCCAAAGACAGTAGGAAGGAAAGTCTTCCTAGTAGCAAAAGGTCAAGGAGTACATTTGGTTTTCCATGTGCCTCAGTGGGGATGTAGCCAGAGCACTAGGTTGATTCTGATTAATGACCAGTTAGGTAAGATAGAACCACAGAGTTTGGTAAGATAATCACAAAGAACAAAATTGGAAGATTATTTAAAGGGATGTTGGTAAAGAGAAATACAGATGGACTTTATTAATGGCATGCAGTGTGAAGATAGTTGTATCCAACGTGAGTGCTCACAGTAGGCATCTAGATAAATTGTTAGTGATTCCAACCGTAGCTGCTGTTCAAGCTGTGATCTCTTTAGTGGAACAAATTAATGTAACAGAGCATTTAATATTAAGCTGCTGATGTGGGGATCTGGAAGATACTCTCCCACCCTTACTTTTTTTTTTCCTACATACCAGTTAGCAAAGGCCACTAGAGGTAGGTACTTTCCAATTGCCAGAACAGCTGTCCACCTCCGCCATCTTAAACTAACGCTGTATCACTATTCTAAATCTCTTCCCTTAGTATCAGTCACAAACCTTAATTGTTTCCACAGTGTAGAGAACATCATGCCAGTCTACTATTTTGCTGGCATGCTGATTAGACCTGGTGAGTTAGATGGAACAAGTTTCTTAGTTGCCTTTGTCAGACCCATGCACAGAGGATAACCACACTACCTGGTGCAAAGAAAAACAGACTTCATACTCCTTCTTTCAGAGGAGTCTATATAAGAAACTGGCTACAGAGTTACTGGAGAGGCTAAATAACAATAAAGTAAGAGGGGAACTGGGAGTATAAAATGGAAGAAGGGAGAACAAACTTTCTGGCCTTAATTCCTACAGCTGTGGCTTTCTGTCTAGGCAGAAGTGGGGAGTTTATACTCTACTCCAGTGGCCAGTGCAGAGGCAGCACAATTTCAGTGGCTCTAGGCTTGTATGGAGTGGCACCTTTTAGGCGATCAAGAATTAGATGCAGCATCATTTTCCACTATAAAGTAGGTGTTGACTCATATATGCTAGCCTTGGAACATTAGCTTTTCTGAGCTCTGTATTTCTCCTTTCTGTTTCTCTGGATTCCCTGCCCCCTGCTGTCCTACACAGTGTTCTCATAATTTTGTCAAGAATTTGCTGTTCCCTTTACCTCTGATTAAAACACCTAGACTACTTTCTGTTTTTCTGTCCAAAACCTGACTGAAACATTAATAATTGAATTACTGAGCCAATAATGACATGTAACTTTAGTGGGAACTTAATAATTACTCATCACGAGTCCTGCTCTTTTATTGCTCTGCAAATAGACCAATGTGCCATGAAAAGAAGCATTTAGTTAAACTCCTCTTCAGAGGTCCCACCTAGCTCAGCAGGCTATCCCTGTCTCAAAATGAATTCTGAACAATTTATTAGAGTAGCTGTATGAAAAATTTAGGTCGTACCTGGTTGGCAATATAAATATCCTGAATCTAAGGGATAGTTCCTTTCCCAAAGGAAAAAAAAAAAAATCAAGCAATCATTGCTTTGAAAATGTAACTTGAGTTTATGATATGTATTTTCCAGTGATATTAATTCTTTGGTTTCACAGACATTCTTTGTTTTATGTTTTGATTTTTTTTTTTTAATTTATGAGAGAGAGAGAGACAGCATGAACAGGGCAGGGTCAGAGAGAGAGGGAGATACAGAATCTAAACAGGCTCCAGGCTCTGAGCTAGCTGTCAGCACAGAGCCTGACATGGGGCTCGATCCCACAAACTGTGAGATCATGACCTGAGCAGAAGTCAGATGCTTAACCGACAGAGCCACCCAGGTGCCCCTCACAGATGTGATGCTTAGTGGAGACTTAGGGTGAGATTTTAGCTAAAGGTAACACTGATTCAGAAATATTCACCTCATTCAATTTTTTTTTCTGTAAGTGTAATTTTATCATTTAAAACTAAACAAGGTGAAATTATTATTTAAACTAGAACTTCAGTAGCCCTGAACTGGAATTAAAATTAAGCAATTAGTCAAACATATAGGTTTCCTTCTATGAAAGCAAAGGTCATATAGGTAGTATAGTATATACTTCCTTGATAAGAGGTATACTTATCCTTGATAAGAGACAGAGAATAAAAATAAAAACTGCTACTCTAAGCACAGCTGTATACTTTACTTTATATTAAAAAAACTACAAAGAAGTAAATTATCTATTACCCTATTATTATATATATATATTATATATACATATATTCTGCTCACTAATTTTATTATACAGTCCTATCTTTGAGATTCTAACATGTGACTGGATAACAAGATAGAAATATATTCTAGAAGAGCATTTGTTATTGATTTGGAATTATTCATTTGAAAATGTTAAAATGTCAAGTTTTTAAGTTTTTAATCATATTTCATTTTTACTTGTTTCATATGCATACAAACCAGGTCATGGCAAAATTAACGTGCTTTAGACTTCCTTTCTGCATAGGAGGACACAATATTTGAATTCAGACTTCTGTTTAGTATAATTGCTTCCCTATGCCTGTACATGTGTTACCAGGCCTTTTCACAGAAATAGAAAGTTCTGCTCTGGTGGTGGGGGAGGTGCCGAGACTGCTGGATGATAATTAAATAGATTTGCTTTTCTTCTTAGCTACAGTGTTGACTACAGCACCCAGTCTCCCTTGCAGATAAATGTAGCCATGACCGTGGGTCATGGGGTGTGGGTAGAAGTGGCGTGCACCCCTTCTAGTCTAGTTTAGGGCTCAGATCTCTCAATACCTTCACTTCTGCAGGGCCCTGAGGCAAAAGCATCTGTGTCTCTGAATACCACCTCCAGACAGCAATAGCCATGTTGTCAAGCCATTGAGAGGTTTGCCTTATTTATATTTGCTAAAGTCACTATAAACAATAAAAGGCATCATACAACTTGTGTTTAACTCAGTTTAAGTAAAAAGTCCGGTAAATACTTTTACTTTGTTTGTGGTAAGTTTTATTTAAAGCAGCATTTTAAAGTTTAAAATTTACCATTCTTAATTTTAGCTTTTGCAAGTCATTTGCAAATCTGTTATACAAAGTGATCTATAATGTACTTACTCTGGGTGATGTACTTACATCACGAACCTTCAAAGGTGGTAAGTAAGCCAAATGCAGCCAATTACTTGACCTGGCTGTCCAGCTAGCATCTTGCATCTCACAATTGATTTTCTTCTCCTGAACTGATTCCCCCCTGTTTAGTAATGCTCAAGAAATTTAAAAAACATTAAAATTAAAAAAAAAAAACCTTATGTTTTCATTCAGCCTACGATCCAATTAAAAATGTTGATTTTAATGTTAAAAAATTGTAAATATTCTTTCTTATTGAGCAAATAACTCCACCAAAAGGTCTTTATGGGATCATTATGCATAAAAGTACTCACTGTAGGTTTTAAAAATTCTACTATATTTTACATTGTATGATTTTGTTCATGAATCTTAAAATTTATTATAATTTTAGCCCTATATTATGTACTTCATAATACTGACAGGCCTTTAAATGATACTACAAAAGTTATTATGTTTTAAAGAATTTCTCAGAGAGATCATGTTTTTTTAAAATTTATGTTTTCCAATAAAGTAAAAGACAACTTACTGAATTGGAGAAGATATGTGCAAATGACATATCCAATGAAGGGTTAGTATCCAAAATATGTAAAGAACTGATACAAGTCAACAACAACAAAACCCAAATTAAAAATGGGCAGAAGACCAACAGAAGACATGAAAAGAGATTTCTTCAAAGAAGGTATGCAGGTAGCCGACAGACACATGAAACACTGATCATCTGAGGAATGCAAATCAAAACTACAATGAGATATTACTTCACACCTGTCAGAATGGTTAAAGTCAAAAACATAAGAATGGACAGGTGTTGGTGAGGATGTGGACAAAAATGAACCTTCTTGCACTGTTGGTAGAAATGCAAACCGGTGCAGCCACTGTGGAAAACAGTATGGAGGTTCCTCAAAATGTTGAAAATAGAACTATCACTCTGTGATCCATTAATTGCACTATAGGATGTTTATCTCCAAAATACAAAAACATTAATTCAGAGAGATACCTGCACCCCTATGTTTATTGCAACATTATCTATGATAACGAAACAATGGAAGTGAGGTATCATATATTATTTATATATGTATAATATTTTATATATGTATCATAATATATGAATGATATTCTATTATATAATGGAATATCAGCCATAAATAAGAATGAAACCTTGTCATTTGTGACAATATGGATGGATCTAGAGAGTATAATACTATAAGACATAATAACATGCTTTCATTCATATTTGGGATTAAAAAAAATAAAGTAAATGAGCAAATGAAAAAAGAGACAGAGAAAGAAAGGAACAAAAAAGAGACAAACCAAGAAACAGACTCTTAACTCTAGTGAACAAACTGTTGGTTACCAGAGGGGAGGTGGGTGGGGAAATGGGTGAAATGGGTGATGAGGATTAAAGAATGCAGTTCTCAGGATGAACATGGAGAATGTATAGAATTGTTGAATCACCATATTGCACACCTGAAACTAATATAACACTGTATGTTCACTATACTGGAGTTAAAAGTGAAAGGTCAATAAAACAAAATGATGCTGTTCAGGTGCTTTGCTGAAAAAGAATGCACAAAACGACAGCAAGCATTATTTTATGATAGGTGGCTATTCACATACATTTTGATTATTCTGGGTAGGAGTTGAAGGATACAAATAATGTATTTGATGTCTCTTGTAGATTTTCAGGGCAAAACAGCACATTTGACCTTATAGTCTGAAGACTGATACTTATTTGTTGTAAGATCTTAGAGTTAACTGAGTTTTATTTTATTGAGTATAATATCTTTTTTATTTCATTTAGTATTTTGCTTTTACATAAGAAACATTTAAACAGAAGACAGTACCACTGAGAAATACAAACTGACAAGGAACAGACCACCATTGGGAGAATTTTTCATTGAGGCCGCGCAGCACTTATCGATTCACTTTTACTGTCAGAACTTTCAAGTTTTATTTTGAACAGATACTGAAGGACTCAATATTTTAAAGTACTCAGAAGTCAGTTTCTTTTTTTTTTTAATATTTTATTTATTTCTAGGAGAGAGAGAGAAGGAGACAGCGTGAGTAGGGGAGGGTCAGAGAGAGAGGGAGTCACAGACAGAAACAGGCTCCAGGCTCTGAGCTGGCAGTCAGCACAGAGCCCGACGCGGGGCTCGAACCCACGAACCGCGAGATCATGACCTAAGCGAAAGTCGGACGCTTAACCGACTAAGCCACCCAGGTGCCCCAGAAGTCAGTTTCTTGAGATGTGTTAAAAGAATGTTGACTTTCAATAATACTTAGCATTTTAGTATATGTCAGAATGTTAAAGAGGAAACGTTAAATCAAAATTCAAAAGAATCTGCTTAAGCTTGAGATGAGATTCCCAGCAGGTGAAACAGTGTTTTCTAAGAGAAATGACTGTATGGAATGCAAAATAAGTATTATATGTAAGGTTACATGACAAAAGACTGCCAGAGCAGTCGTTCTGAATACACAGTTTGATTCAGTTAGACAAACTAATTGTGTTAATAGTTGATGGTTTGTTTAAGTGAATTCAGTAATTTTGTCTTGTGTTTTACTAGCAAAATTGTATTTTCTCAAACAGGTTACTGAATCATCAAAGTTATAGCTGGAAACAAAAGAGAACCAAGAGAGAAGGAAAAATCATACTTGAAAGAAGGAAAAATCACTTGTTTGAGACAAAGTGATTGATTGATTGCTTTACTTATTGAAGAAAAAAAGAAATATTTTTTCAAAAAAATAAGAGAGCCCTACACCCAGTTGTGATCTCATCAAAAATTGAGTCAAATTATATTACCCACAAATATGGGTGCATCTTATGAGCATGTTTAAACCTACAAAATCTGTATAGATATAAGAATATTGCTCATTTTTTAAAGCAAAAGCATAAACAGGAAATCAATATAAATTAATCTATAGAAGTACAAATTGTATAAGCAGTCGCAGCTGAAAGTCTACCATCCTCAATTTCAAATGCAGTCTCAGTTTCAGAAACTATCTAAGAGAAAGTTCCATGTCTTTTTTTTTTTTAATGAGAAATATGTTCAAGTAAAGAGAAAGTAGAAGCTGAACACTCTGTACTTTTGATAAAGACATAGGGAATACATTTTGCCAAACTTTTTAAAAAATTAAGTCAATTAAGAAAGACATTTTAAAAATGATATCAGGAAAGTAGTTACAGAGCAAGATTATGATGTAATGAAGTTTCTCATTTCTCCCTGTGAAAGACATTAATATGGAATATATTTATCTTTTTTAAGCAAGCAATAACCCTAGGCAGATTGATGAAATTTTTTATGTAATACATATAGATAATTAAAAACACATACATACATGTGCTTTTGTTGTGGTCTAACTGTACCATTTAGTATATTCCGAGAAGCTTTGTCAACAATAAAAATGTTTGGGAGAGTGAACCAAAGAATCAATCATGCTGTATTTAAAATGCCATTCTGGAAAATCTACTCATAACCCTTTACAGTAATTCTGATACAATCTATAAACAATGTAATATAATTTCATTAAACAAAAGAGAAGTGGACTCTTTCTATGGAATGACTATTACTTAAAAGTATCTGATAGCAGAGCCCTCTAGGGTTACCAGGAAGCCTTCTGGTTTTTATTCTGTTTCTGTACAGATGGAATTACTGTTAGTACTTTCTGACACTTTGCTTCTTTTTATGACATATTTTATTAGAGTTGGTTTTAAACATGTCTGAACTTAAGTAGTGAAACCAAATTTAAAGAAATTATTTCAACTGATAATTCCCAAACTAACACAACTAGTATCTTGGGTTGTACTGGAAATTAGAAAGTATGTTTCCCTTGAATATCTATAAGTCAGAATGGTAAATTGTTGACTTAAAATGGTTGGGCAACAAAGAAACTAATTTTTCTTTAAAAACTTTTCATTATGAAAAATTTTAAAGACATTAAAAAGCTGTGCTCCATCCAGTCTCAGCTTCAATAAATATCAATTTATTCCATTTAACACCTTCCAACCAATTATCAGTTTGTATCAAATACAAACTTAAGATGTTATCATGTTATTAACATAAATTTCCTGTATATTATCATGTCTGGCCAGTGTTCACATTTACGTTTTACTTTGTTAGACTTGGAATTCAGGTAAGGTCCATTACTTTACATTAAGTCTGAGGTCTTTCTTAATCTAAGTCAATTCTGTCTATACATTTTTATTCCTTGCTACATTTGGTTGGATTGGTTGAAGAAATAGTCTTAGTGTTGCTGCATGTTTTTAAAGGTTTTTTTATTTATTATTTATTTTTGATAAAGACAGAGAGCATGGGAGTAAGAAAGGAGGAGGGAGAGAGGGAGAGTCACAAACAGGCTCTGTCTGTGCTAGCAGCACAGAGCCCACCGAGGGGCTTAAATTCACTAAACTATGAGATTATGACCTTAGTTGAAATCAAGAATCTGACACTTAACAAACTGAACCACCCAGGTGCCCCAGTGATACCGCATTTTTATATATCTCCTACGGAGATATCTCCCTCTCCATACACACACCACAAAATAATAACTGTCATTGATGCAAAGGAGTATCTTCTTGATTCAGCTCCATGGAAAGAAAGTCCCCCCCTCTCCCCGATATAGTATCCAAGAAGACAACCAGACATTGGACCCCTCCCTTGAATTGGCAGTCATCTGCCTTCACTGTAATACAGATATACCTTCTTACTTTAAAGTGTATTTAAGAGCATGCATATGAGCATGGAAGGGGCAGAGAGAGGGAGAAAGAAAGAGAGAGAGAGAGAGAATGAGAAAATCTCAAGTAGGCTCCATGCTGTCAGTACAGAGCCTGTCATAGGGCTCAATCTCACAAACTGAGATCATGACCTGAGCTGAAATCAAGAGTAAGATGCTTAACTGAGTCATGAAGGTTCCCTTCTTCTTAATTTCAATGATTGAGTTAATACCGTCATCCGTAGATTTAGGGAATGCCTTATCCAGAGTTATGATACCCAACTCAACATTGCTCTGAAGGAATGTTTCACAGCAAAAGATATGCAGCAGTGTGTTCATGCCTGTAGACTGCTATAATAGTATGGCAGAATTTCCTGTAAGGCTGAAGTGCTGTACACTGGATAGATATTTCTAATATTTTATGGTGCAATAAGAATGCTTGGATTCAAAGATCAAGTGGAGGAATTGAGTGTTGCATCCCTTACTATTAGATTATAGTTCCTCTGTATAGCCAAGTTATCATATTAAATTCTCACAATTACCTCTTACAATTTCCGTTTTACTGAGTTGACCCTGATTGATACACTTAAATATATTTTTCATTCTTTTTCAAAAAGACACATAATTATATAACCTTAACTGCATCTTGCAAAACTCAAAGACCAAGCATCATCAGGTACAGCTAAAATTTTGATGTAGCTCTGACATTTTTATTTTCTCTCACTTTTACTTTCTCGTTATCAGATTAGAGGGAAATTCATTTCCAGTCGAGCTCAAGAAATGATCTCAGTTCTGGCAGGTTTGTCTATCAGAAATTTCAGTAGTCAGATCAGACTTAGCAAGAAAACGTTCACATTGCTGAGCACTTGTTTAGCCTCTACATGGCTAGTGTCATGGCCACTTTGTACATGGGCATATTGTGCATACAACAAGCTAAAATGACTGCTATCCATAGATCATAAAACATTGTCCATCTGATTATCTTTTTTTAAATTTTTTAAATGTTTTATTTATTTCTGAAAGAGCGAGAGAAAGATAGTGTGAACAGGGGAGCGTCAGAGAGA
The DNA here is from genome assembly GCA_017311185.1 of Proteles cristata cristata. Taxonomy (NCBI): domain Eukaryota; kingdom Metazoa; phylum Chordata; class Mammalia; order Carnivora; family Hyaenidae; genus Proteles; species Proteles cristata. The sequence continues at coordinate 39,755 of JAESUZ010003403.1, forward strand.
GAGGGAGACACAGGCTCCAGGCTCTGCACTAGCTGTCAGCACAGAGCCCGATGTGGGGCTTAAACCCAAGAACCATGAGATCATGACCTGAGCCAAAGTCAGACGCTTAACAGACTGAGCCACCCTGGTGTCCCTGTCCATCTGATTCTTTTTTTTTTTTTTTTGCAGCATAAATTTCATAATGTTAATTTTTTTAGGTAAATGCATAATTTATTTTATTTTATTTTTTTTACAAATAGTTTATTGTCAAATTAGTTTCCACGTAACACCCAGTGCTCATCCCCACAAGTGTCCTCCTCCATGCCTGTCCCCCCTCCCCCCCACATCCATCAGTCCTCAGCCTTGTCCATCTGATTCTTAAGAGCTGACCCTGAAGTATATATTCTTTGGTAGACATTCAAATAGACACAAGAATCTTCACACCCTCTGTAACTTTTGAAAAGTCCATCCACATACCTCTTTTCTGGGCCTTCAAGTAAACAATTTCCCAATGGTAGTCTAAGATTCTAATCAACAGGTGAAACTTTTGACAGCTGTTCTTGCATCACTGTGATTGATATTTTCAGTTAAAACAGGACAATCAGATGCAGGACTCAGAGTTCTGCCTAAAGGAGGTACTTCCTTTCACTGTTGTGTATCAGGATGACTCTCAATATAAATGTTAATGCTGCACCAAAGGTTTCCATTGATGCCTGGATATCACTTAACACAATCTATAACAACTTTTTACCCTCCTAAATCCACTGGTGTTGAGTAACTGTTCATGGGTCTATTGCTGTAGAATGAAGTAAGGTGGATATGCAGCAAGTGTGCTGGGAACCTGAGCCATATGGATCTGGACTTCATTTATATAAAAAAAAAAACAAAAAAAAAACCTATTCAATCTTGATCATATAAATACATTTTCAATTGAGGCTGGGTTACACTTATGGCTCAAATGATTTTATAGTATTCAAATAATTATCAATTTATTTGATTCTATGATAGATATCCATTTTTTACTATTCTAATAATGAGACAGGACCTGTTTCTCAAAACTAGAGGAAAAGACCACGACATTTTCCCAAAACTCCAGAGGTTTATTTAGTGATTCCCTTATTAAGGCCATACAGTGGATCTACACAATATTCTATATGTCAAGGATACATAGATTATATTTGGATCTTTTTGGTTATGAGGTAAAAATAGCAGAATTGCTTTCATAGCAGCTTGAAATTGTTGCAAAGCCTTCCCTTGGTCTGAGCCCTATTCAAAATGGAACTTTATAGTTACCTTATTAGTAAGCCTTAGAAACACACTCATATATAACTTTAATTGCCTCTAAAATTTAAAAAGCCCCATTAAGAATTATTCCTATTTTTTTGGTCATGGTCAGTGTAAGAAGTAACAAACACCCTTTTATTTTGGAGGGTCAAGGCCTCTTGACAAAGATTTCCCCAAGGTTGTAGATTCATTACTCATATTATTAATGGGTTTATCTCCCATTATCTGAGATGCATACCATTGGTAAGATACATTCATCTTATAGACTTGCTGGTTCTTTTTTTTTTTTTTTTTTTTTTTTTTACTTTGGTGCAATTATCATGACATCATGAATTTAATTGGCCCCTATGACTGTCCATGGATTATAATTAAGATCTTGGTAACCTTGATCAGTAGTACTGAAAGTAACCCATCATCTAAGGCTGATTTGAAAACTCTTTGTTATTGGCCCATGAGATAAATACATTAATAGAGGTAACCTCTTATTCACATTATTATAGGCTAACATAAATCCACAGATTAGGCATCAAATAGCACAGGGTACATCATGGGCAGAAATAGGAGTCAGCATGGTCCTGAGGCAAGAACATGAAATTGTCCTGTCATCCCAACCAGATGGTAGCAAACAATTTATGGTGATATGTAAATTTGTGTAAAGGAGAAGAAGCATTTGCCAGATCAATGGCTGCAAACCAAGTGCTGGTTAAAATTTGTTCCAGTTGTGATAACCTACCTGGAAAAGCATTTGCAAGTAGATCTGCCATCTGATTAAGATTGTAATCTATAATTTATTGTGAATATTCACCTGCCTTTTACATAAGAAATACAGCCAACTAAATGGGGGTGTAATGGGTTTCTTCCAACTCTTTAATTGTAGCACTAATTACTGCAGTTCCCTAAGATATAAACTATTCATTTGGTTCATTATCCTGATAAGAATAATTTATAGTACTACTCATACTATAATAGCTAGGGTGAGCATTATATATTTTGCACCCCTGGACACTTTTCTAAGTGAAATAGTTGCAATAATCACATCTGGACAGTAGGTATAAATTGAGTATGGGCAGAAGGCATGGTAAATAAAAGTGTTCTCAATTCACAAATCCAGGATTCAATCTTGGGATTTTGGACTATGCTTATTATGGTTATGGAAAAGAAAATATGAGACATACCTACCAAAATTGAGACCCTAATATAATATAGATTATGATTATTTCAATTATACATTTAAGAACTGATAAAGCAATTAGGCATAGGGCTGCAAGCCTACTATCTACTGTGAGGTAGTCTCATGTCAAATTTCCTTTTGTCTTCTCACTACCATAGGTAGAGTGTTGATTTAAGTCCTGAGAAAATTGCATTATATTAAAGTTAATGTCTGTATATCCTCAAAAGTCTTGTATAATTCCCATTTTTTAGTATTTTGTCACCTTTATAAATGGTCTCAGTCCCTTCAGAGGTACCCTTGGAAGCATAATTACAATTTGTATTTCTCAATATAACAGTTTGTATTTCCAAAGAAAATCTAGCCTCTCACTGAATCAAGGTAACACAGAACTTTGAATAGTCTAGACATTTCTTTAGTTTATTACTTTCCATTGCGACAATACAAATAAATCTTCTCTCAACCAAAATATTTTTCTATAATATTTATCAAGTAAATAGCATATTAATCTCATATTTTATTACTAGTAATCCATCATTAATCAGCCACTGCAAAGATGATGTCAAACAAAGTATTTTGATTACTACTTGTTACTGCTTCTTATGGTATTTATGATTACTTTGTCTCTGATTATTAAGTACTAATATTTGTGTCTGTTGCTCCTGATGGAATCATACTCCTGGTAATGAGTTCACTTATTTCGTTGACGCCATTTCTTGTCATCATTTATGGTCTATACAGCAGCTACAACATAAGAGTATGATGTTACAGCCCTCATTAGCGTATTGTAAGTTTTAGTGAAGTGGATAGGTTCGTGACCTGCCTGAGGTTATATCAAGCAAGGGGGTTTGTCAGTAGCACATGATAAATACACTCGAATATTCCTGTCTCTAAACCTTTGGGATTTTTTCTTTTCATTATTCTAGGACATCTTTAGTATCTCAATCTAATTGAATCTAAGCCAACACAATTGAATATCAAGTTTTGGTCAGTGTTTCAAACTCCTGAGTCGCTTCTAACTACGCAGGCTAGCCTTTTAAATCCAAAATCACTAAGTATACCCACATTTAAAAAATTAAACCTATTTTAATGTTATATTACATTATTCTAGGACTAACATTTTTAGAATCTATTCATGAAATATTCTTGAGGCCATGAGTTCCTGTATTTGTCTGTCTCTCCATCATGGGAGGAGTGATTTGCCCTCTGTCCTTCCCTCCTTCAAGAGTCCAAGAAGAGTTGCTGATTTTTCAGTCTGTTCAGGTTTTTACTTGTTAGGACAGAGGGGTGATTTCCAAGATCCTTACATGTGGAACAGGAAACTGGAAGTTTCCAGTATTCCTTACGTAAATACCACCCAATATAGCACAAGTTATCATCTTATACCTTAGAAAAAACCTTGGACTCTGACATCTCTAATTATTGTTATCTGTTTCCTTACTTTTTAAGTAAACTTCATGTAAGTGGAATCTGTAATTTACCTTCAAATATCTTGCTTCTCAATTGTATCTCATTATATTGCAGTCTTATTTCTATCGGAATGATTTTGCTGAAACTGATGTTGACATAATTACCAAAGAACTTAAAAATTCCAACCCAATAGATAATTTCATCCCTCTATTTATTTTTATTGTCTCTGTTAATATTGTGGATACACCACATTTTTCTTTCTCTTCTGGGCACTCTTCTGATTTTCCTGTTTTTTACCCTTTAAGGCCCTTCTCACTCTGAGCATCATTCCTAGGTGATGGCCATATACATTTATTCACTTATGTTCTGATGGTTGAATCAGATGGTTGAATGATATGAGAGATATCTTTATCTGTAATCAATATTTTTTCTTTCCAAAAGCCATAAATTAAACTGCACACTCAAGAGATATACTTGAGCAATTACTGAGAGGCTCCAACTTAATAAATCCCAGACTGATCTTATCCTGTCCACAACGGATCTTTTTTACTTTCTTGTGCTTCCTCAGTTAACACAAGCTGGAGACCAAAGCGTCACCCTTCACAACTTCTCTCATTACACAGACAGCCCATCAATTATCAAATTCCATTGACTCTTTCTGAGGATTATTTGTTAAGTGCATTCACTTTCCTACATACCCCATGCCACTTCTTCATGTGCATCACCATTATCATTTTTCACTTGGATTCCCACAACCATTCCAGATTCTTCTTACTACTGCTTTTCTTTTGTCCCATAATATATATACTCCTTAGTGAAGACATAAAAATGGTTCTAAAATGCAAATATCTCCATTACACTTGTCTGCCTAATTGTATTTAAGAGCTTCCATTACCCTCAGGAAAAAGTCCAAACATTTTAGTGTGCCCTATATATATATGCACTCCTTTATAAACTTATCCATGTTTATCCTTCTAGTTTTTTATAGGCCACTATCAACTTTGTGTTAAATTTATAGTGATTTCCTTATTCTCCTCCAAATGTGTCATTCTTTTTCTTCCCTCTGGTGCCTACATGTGCTATTCTCTCTGCCAGTAACTCTCTTTCATTCTTTTATTTCTAGCACAAGTTCCTCTGATCCTTAAGAGTCGCTGAGATACTAGCACACGCATTATGTTGGCCTTCCCTCCTATGTTTACCCTTATTACCAAGAATATACTTATCATAGCATGTTTTACGTGGTGACATTATTGCAACTTGCTTGTTTGTAGCTCTAATCTTCTGTAAACTTTTTGAGAGCAGGGAATATTATGTATCATTCTAATCACAATGACTTACTTAGAACTAAACCCATAATAAGCATGAGTTAAATTACTTTTATAGAGACATGTTTAAGAAAAGAAGGAAGTTCTCCAACAAAATATTATCTCTAATGAATATGTAAATAGTTTAGTAATATCTACTGTGTATGGAGCTGAATAGAAAATATTTAGTTAGGATACAAAAGTAAGGGTCGGTATTGACCAAACTAGAACACTTTAAGCTTACTGCATATTTTGGCATATTTTTCTTGCCAAAGAGGACTTCAGCTTTTGCAAAGTATAACACATAGACCATAATCACCAAGAAACTGTATTTATAAATATATTTTTTTGGATTGGGTGTGTCATCACCAGTATAAAAGTTAGTATATTTTTCTTTTCCTTTTTTTTTTTAAATTTTTTAATGTTTTATTTATTTCTAGGAGAGAGAGAGAGAGACAGCGTGAGCAAGAGAGGGTCAGAGAGAGGAGTCACAGACTCTGAAACAGGCTCCAGGCTCTGAGCTGGCAGTCAGCACAGAGCTCGACGCGGGGCTCGAACCCACGAACCGCGAGATCATGACCTAAGCGAAAGTCGGACGCTTAACCGACTAAGCCACCCAGGCGCCCCATAAAAGTTAGTATATTTTTAGATCAACTAGAGCTTTATACAAATATCTAAACTGTATTAATGATAGTTTTGTACTGCATTTTCAATTAATCAGATATCACAATGGATTAAAGATAAAATATGAATTTTTATATAAATATATATATATAAAATGAGTGATATATATATTTTTAGATTGAGAAACAAGATATGAAAACAAATCAAAGAATATTTGGTCTGAGAGAGTCATCGATACATTTTCTATTTCTTATTAATCAAGCAAAATACTAGATAACTTTAACAAAAATGAACATTGGAAATATTTTCACAATGAGGCAAACATAAGTGTCAACATACACTTAGGCATTTCTCTAGAAGCTTTAACTTAACATTCTAAAATTAAACTTTGCTTCTCTTTAACTTCCTTCCCTAAGATTTTTTTCTTCCTATTATTTCATCTGTAATTTATACAAAGCAGAAACCTGACTTTCGCAGATGATTCCGATTTTACCTTTACACTGACAACCTCATGATTAGCAAGACATGTTGATATAGTTTTCTGAATCTCTCCTTAATGAATTCCCAACATGGACTACGCTTCAACATTACTTTATTACTGACAGCAAAGTGTGCTTGACTTGCATATATTTTAAAATACATGTGGTAGGCCTGTTTGAGCACTTGACTTCACAGTTAACTCGTGACTAAACATTTATAAATGGAACGAATACAATGTGTTCTTTGACATCTGGCTTCTGTCATTCAACATTATGTTCATGGGATTCAATCATTAGGCATATGTAGCAAGTTTTAGTTTTGTCCTAGATGGTATCCATTAAGAGAATTGCATTCAATGAACATAACACATTTTATTTAACATTCTACTATTGTTGAGTGTTGTTTGTTTACCTTTATCTCCCTAGATAATGACTCTAGCAATAATGATATTATGAACACACAAATACATATAGTATATGTCTTTTGGTGAGTAATGTACACATTTTGGGTGAGTATAAATAGGAAATAGGATTCTGGGTCAGAGAGTACACTTTTGGTGTGTTATATGTATTATGTGCCTTTCCCACCTAAATCTCTGGCCATCACCATAGTTTGCTTGTTTTCCCAGAATGCCATAGAATTGTAATCATATAATATATATTATTTACATACTGGCATCTTTAATTTAGCAGTATACATTTAAGATTCACCCATGTTTTTCATAATTGGTAGCTCATTTCTTTTTATCACTGTGTAATATTCCATAGTATGAATCTGCCATCAATTGAAAAGCATATTAGTTGTTTCAAGTTTTGGGAGATTATAAATAAAACTGTTAGAAACATTCACATGTAAGGTTTTGTATGGGCATAAATTTTCATAAATATCTAGGAGTGCAGTTGCTGAGTTGTTAGACTATATTTAACTTTTAAGGAGCTGCCAAATTTTCTCCCAAAGAGGCTCTACCATTTTGCATTCCCACCAGCAATGAATGAGTTCCTATCACTCCATATCCAGGCCAGCAATTGGCATTTTTAGGTATTTGGATTCTAGCCATTCTAATCGGTGCATAGAAATACTTCTAGAGATACAATTTTAAAATATTTTCTTCTATATAATAAAATTGCTGAATTCAGTTATTATTTTTAAGTTTCTATTGAAATTACAGTTAGTAAACATGCAGTATAATATTAATTTCAGGTGTACTTCCTGAATTTACTCAATTTTTTCATACAACACTTCCATATAGTACTTCAGTACTTCCATAGAACACCTGGTGTTTATCATAAGTGTCTTCCTTAATGCCCATTGCCCATTTAACCCATCTCCCACTCTCCTCCCCTCTGGTAATCATCAGTTTGTTCTCTAAAGTCAAGACTGTGTTTCTTGGTTTGTCTCTCTCTTTTTTTCTCCTTGCACTCTGCTACTTTAGGAAATGCACTCCTTAGTTCTAGCAGCATTTTTATAAATTCTTTAGGATTTTCTGTGTAGACTATTTTGCCATGTCTTAGAATGGATTGGATTCTTATCTAATAGATTTTTATCTTCCTTATCAATCTGCATAGATTGTGTTCTTTCTTGCGTTATTGCATTGGTTAGGGACTCCACACAATGTTTAATCAACATGACAAGTTCAGACATCATTAAATTTTCCTTACTCTAGGAAAGCCTCCTATCCTTCATTATTAAATATGATGTTATATGGAAGATATTTTTAAATGCCTATTATTGGGTCGCCTGGGTGGCTTAGCTGGTTGAGCGTCCGACTTTCGCTTAGGTCATGATCTCGCGGTTCGTGGGTTCGAGCCCGCGTCAGGCTCTGTGCTGACTGCCAGCTCAGAGTCTGGAGCCTGTTTCAGTCTGTGACTCCCTCTGTCTCTGACTCTCCCCTGCTCGCTCGCTCTCTCTCTCTCTCTCTCTCCTAGAAATAAAAAATAATAATAACAATAATAAAAAAATAAATGCCTATTATTAGTTTGAGGAAGTTTCCTTCTATTTCTAGTTTATTGAGACAATGTTTAATGTTATATATAAACACAATGTGTAAATATTGTGTGATTTTGAATGATGTTATTTTCTGGATTAGACAGTTTGCATTTCTTCCTGTCAGGCACTGGAGTAGGCACACTACTGAACCGGATCATCTTAATTCAGAGATTAGAATGATCCAACCCTGAGCTTCAGTCACTGTATAGTCTGCTAACATTCTTCAAAAGCATAATCCTGAACGCTTGACGCATTCCCTAGGACCTTCTCAAGGTTAGCACACTCGCAATCCATTATTACTGTTAGTTCTTTCATCCTGGTGGGGGTAACGTGTTCATTTTCTCTTCTCAACCCCGGGACTACCAAATGGCCCTAGGAGAAATACAGCACCAAATGCCTTGATCACTTCTTTTGGTTTCTCTTCTTTCGTGGATTTTTTTACCTTATAATTTTTGATTACATTATTAGCTCTGTGATGTTGTATAAAAGTATAGATGGTTTTATAGTTAATACTAACAAGAAAGTTGATCAGAAAAAGCCTGGTTTGTAACTGTAAGAAAGAAAACTGAAAAGACTTGGAAAACAAAATAAAGATATCTCTATGATTAATGTGGGAATTATTTATATTTTACTACTTCCACTAGCATATTCTAACTACAATATTCTAACCACATTAGCTGTCTATAAAATACAACTTCAATTATTAGCTTTTAATTTGGGAGGAACAATTGACACATGATACACTTACACACAAAATGTTTGATATTGTTTTTGCATTGAAATGTTTAATATAAATAAAAAGAACTGCATTAGAGGGAAGTAGGTAAGTAAGTAAAAAATGAGAAATGTGATTTTTGATACTACTGAAAAGCTGATAAAGGTTAAGAAAATCAATAAATAATAGTATCAACACTATCCTTTGGCCTATCGCATATATTTCTTTTCTATCATGTTGTAATACATTACTACAAACTTGTTGGCTTCAAACAAAGGAAATTTAGAACTAAGATACCAGAAGTCCAAAATCAGTTTCGCTGGGCTGATTTCAGGTGTCAGCCACGGCTGGCCTCCCTCTAGAGGCTCTGGGGGAGGGTCCTTCTGTTGCTTCTTGCAGCTTGTGTGCGCTGATTTCAGTCCTTCACTTGTAGACACATCATTCTAATCTTGTCCTCGGTGCCAAGCTACCTTCTAGATGGGTGAAATCATCTCCTTCTGGGTCCCTCTTAGGAGGATATATGTGATTGCATTTAGGGACCATGCAGATAATCCAAGACACTCTTCCCGTCTCAAGATCTTTATCTTAATCATATCTGCAATGTTCTGTTTGACTATATAACATTCACAGGTTCCAGAGATTAGGGCATGGATATATTTTGGAAGCCATCATTCAGCATACCACATTTTACAGTCTCTCAAACCTGCCAAAATCAGGAAGAGAGATTTACAGTAATGTTTTTTTACACATTGATTATACGCCACTCTTTTATTTTTATTTTTTAAGTTGCCTTCATACTCAGCATGGAGCTTAATGCAAGCCTTGAACTTAAGACCCTGAGATCAAGAACTTAGCTGAGATCAAGAGTTGGATACTTAACCGACTGAGTATCTGGTCACCCCTACATTGCTTTTAATAATGTGCCATGGCACTGATTTGTTTCATTGTTTTTAGGGTGAAAATTATTAAAGTCGAAATGGAAGGATGATATACATGGACAATGTATAAACAGAATTGATATTAAAAATGAAAGCATATCATATGACTGCAATTGAAAATGTTAAAGATGTTTCATAGGAAATATTTACCACAGATCTGTGATTGTAAATAATTTCCATTTAAAATTAACCTCCTATACTTGTCTAGAGGACTAGATTTTCATTCTCTCTCCTGTCAAGCATGTATAGATTGTTTTATCTGAAACTTATGCAGTAGTATAGGCATTTAGTTCAAAACTTGAATTCCAACTATTTCTCACGTGTTCTAGTTTAATATTTTACATTTGATTTTGGAGTTATATTATCCTCTAACAATTTTATTTTATTGTTTTTTTACAAAGCTGTGGCATATTTCAAATACCTTGGGAAAATACAGAACTTCATGTGTTGCTTGAAATATTTCTAGGGGTGCCTTGGTGGCTCAGTCGGTTGAGCGTCCAACTTTGGCTCAGGTCATGATCTCATGGTTCATGGGTTGGAGTCACGCATTGGGCGCTGTATTGACAGCTAACTCAGAGGCTGGAGCCTGCTTCCAGTTCTGTGTCTCCCTCTTTCTCTCTGGCCCTTCCCTGTTCATGCTGTTTGTCTCTCTCAAAAAATTAAATAAAACGTTTAAAAATTTTTCTAGTTTGGAGATCTAGAGTGTGAGAGATCTAGAGAGTGGGAGAATATGATTCTCTGTCTTAAGTCTGAGTATATGTTGGAGAGGACCCAAGAGGGGTAGAAATCCAGTCAGATAGCTACTGCATTTATGCAAGAGGTAACTAAAATTCAGAAAAGAAAATCATTGATATATGTGCAGAAAAAGGATCAAAGGATGCATGAAAGTAATATTTATTGAATAAAAATTGATAACACTTTGTAATGGATTCTTTATGGAAGGTCTGATGGTATGCCTACCTTAGATAAGAAACTCTGGAAGAGTCAAGGATTTTAAATGCCTTAGGAAGACATTATGATTTTATGTTTAGACACCCTTGGGGTAATGTCAAATAGGTAGTTGAAAAGTTATAGAAGCTCTATAAATAAATATCAGCAAAGATTATTTTCCTCTCCTGTGGTCCATGGTATATTCATTTATTGCATAAGATTGACAAGAATTCTATTATATAACCTGCCAAAGGAGATAGAGTATTTAAGTTTTAAATGATGATTTTTTCACAAGAATATTTAATGCAAATATATACTTAGCTCAGCTGTTACTGTCACCTGAGGGGAAGCTATTTGTGCATTCTTTTTAATGTGAACAAACATTAATTGATTAGGATCATAGAATTTAAAGCTGTCTAAAAATTGAACTTTATATGGGGCTCCTGGGTTACTCAATTGGTTAAGTGTCTGATTTCAGCTCAGGTCATGATCTCACAGTCCATGAGTTCAAGCCCTAGCCCCATGAGTTCAAGCCCCTGCCCCACATTGGGTTTTGTGCTGACAGCTCAGAGCCTTGAGCTTGCTTGGGATTTTGTCTCTCCCTCTCTCTCTGCCCCTCCCCTGGCTTGTGCGCGCTCTCTCTCTCTCTCTCAAAGTAAACATAAAAAAATTGAACTTTATAGTTTCCTCAGTATTTTCACATTTTGTGGCATATATATATATGTGTGTGTGCGTATATTATATATACATATATATAGTTACATAGTAACATTGAATAGAGTTTCTAATCTCTTATTTCTTTTTCAGTAATTTCAACAGTTTAGCTTTCAGATATATTTCATTATCAAACATCAATGCATGTAAATATAACTTACGATTGCCGATTTTGGTGTCTTCCAACACAGTTGTTAACACTTCTCTCCTTTTTAAACCTAATTTAAATGGTTGAAAATGTAGCTTTAGAAATGAAAGTAATAATAAAATAACATTGATTTATTATTGTGCAAAGATCTATTTTTCACTGATTTTTAAATTTTTTTTAATCTTTATTTTTGAGACAGACAAAGTGTGAGCAGAGGAGGAGCAGAGAGAGAGAGGGAGACACAGAATCCGAAGCAGGGTCTAGGCTCTGAGCTGTCAGCACAGAGCCCGGCGTGGAGCTTGAACTCATAAACCATGAGATCATGACCTGAGCTGAAGTCAGATGCTCAACCGACTGAGACACCCAGGAGCCCCTATTTTTCACTGATTTTTGTATGTGGTTTATGCAGTGATATTCATGCAACACATTAAATACATGGATTTTGCATTTCGACATTCTTGTTAAATAAGTTGAGAGACACTCTAAACTCTAAACTCAATTCTGGGGCGGCTCAGTCGGTTAAGTGTCCAACTTTGGCTCAGGCCATGATTTCATGGTTCCTGGGTTCGAGCTCTGCGTCAGGCTCTGTGCTGACACCTCAGAGCCTGGAGCTTCCTTCAAATTCTGTCTCTTCCTCTTTCTCTGCTCCTCCCCTGCTCATGTCTGGTTCTCTCTGGCTCTCAAAAAAAAAAAAAAAAAAAGTTAAACTCAATTCTGCAGCCCATTGTGGGTCAAGTCCTGTTGTTGACAGTCACTTAGGGGCTTGTTAAGAAAGCTGGAACAAGTGTCCTCTATTAAAGACATAAATAAACAATGGCTTAATCACTCTTAAGACATGGTAAGGCTCCTATTGAAGGCATGAAAAGGCTCAGTGAGGGATCGTGTCCTTTGGGACTTGGACCCCTAAGTCTTCAGTTGCAGAACCACCGGTACCCAGTGGATGTTCTTTACTATTTTGCTGAAGAACTTCTCTTTCACACATTTCTGTTCCTTTAGGAAACTGGTAGAATAATATAGTTTTGATAAAATTTTGATTACCCTCCAATCATTTTATGTTACTTTTCTGCAGGGGCAAATGCGCCTGCTGTATTTTGGCTGATTTCTTTCACTGTTCTGTTTTCTTGGAAAATAAACTTTACACCATTTAGGACTATATTGATATTTGTGCCAGTCATATGTCAAAATATAATTTATTTTCAAGAAATATAGTCTGCATATTTGTGAGTGATTATTTTCTCTATATTCTTTTATGTTTACATTATAATATAAATATATAAATATAATATAAATATAAATAAATATATAAATATATAAATAAATATAAATATATAAATATAAATAAGTTCTATTGGGAAATAAGTTAATATCATGACCTATTGCATAGATCAATAATAAGAGGATTAGTCAGTTGCCCAGACTGTTTTTAGGAGAAGTCAAAGATAGTATAAATGCAAAGAGCTTTGACTTCCAATCCCAGTGAAACTGTGTATGTTACTGATCCAAGTTTAGTTTTAGATACTTTGAATGCAGCATCTTCAAATGGGGTGACAAATGGTCAGATGCTTATTAGAGTACACATAAATTAATTTGTTTCCCTAGAGATAGCTCACTTAAAAAAAGACATCATTGTTCTAAATATGAATATTTTAATATCCATTCCTGTGATGTTGTTAGTGAAATAGACTGCCATAAATTTTCAGAGTTTAAGAAAGCTCAGTTTCAGCATTGAAAATACTCCTACGTTCTTAGTTTATTGTTTCTGAAACCATCACATATTTCACTCACTGGTTCTTTCATAATAACACCAAGGTTGGTTACATTCATTCCCTCATTAAGAACAAAACATAATGAACATCCTTGAAGATGCAATCCCACCAATGTTTGTGATTTTTTTAAATAATGATAGAGGACTGCAACATTTGGTTTATGGGTGGCTCATGCACATTTATACTTCCACTAACTACTGTCTGTTTTTCATAAAATACTAAATAGTATCTACTATCTAAAGCGCATCTAAAGTGCATCTAAAGTGCATAAAAATTCTTGTTTTCTCAAATTCTTAATAATTTAATATGTATTTTTCTTAATTTATTTTATGGGCATAGTGATACTGTAATATATTTAAATATCTAGTAGGCCTGTTTGCCTATCTGTACATTTCTGTTTCAGAGTTTAATTTCCTTATACATATATACTTCACTGTAAACTATGGAATGATTTTGAAGAGTTACTTAAATTTTAAAAAGTAAGAATTTTGATTGGAACTTTATTGAATTGGAAGATAACGGGGTAGAATTTAAATAATATCTTCATGTTGTATTTTCCTATTAAGAAGCATAGACTGTTTCTCTATTCAGATCTTATTTTATGTTACTGTATACATTTTGTATTTTTCTATGTAAAGAATATGTGCATGATTTAGTTTGATTAATGCATATTTTATAATTTAAACCACTGCACTTGATAGTAATTTTCTGTAGTTCAGTATGTTTGCTGTTGGTTTTTTACATGTATTTTTATATATGGCATTCATGTGGAATGATTAATTCAATTCTAATAACTTATCTATTTCTTCATGGCAATTCTATGTTGATGGTCATATTGCAGATATTGGCATTTGATCCCTTCTCTTCCATTTCCTTTACCTTTTACTTACCTTATAGCATTGTCTGGGGTATACAATCCTCTGTATTTACCAATCTTTTCTCCTGGAGTGATAAGGTTTTGCAGAGAAAAATTATACAGCCTTCTGCTTAGGAAAATAAACTCACAAATGATTCAAACCAATACTAGAATTATCAATTTATTCCTCAATTTACAATTAATGATGACACTTAATGCATTATAGTTTATCTGTCTCTTTTTGTCTACCTACCATACTTCAGAGGTGTACCTGTTATCATCTGATAATTTATAATTTTTTAAATTATAATTTATAGTTTTATAAATTTAATATATAATTTTATGAACTTTGAAGTTCTTCCAATTGGATCAATTTACCTATATTTTTTTAAGTTCTTCCATTGGTAGTTAAAATTTTGTTTTAATTGTTTTGTTTTGTTTTAATTTGTTTCCCCTTGCCTCTCTGCTTGTAACTTCAAAATAAATGTACTGTCAGGGTGCCTGGTGTCTCTGTGGGTTGCATCTGAATCTTGGTTTGGGACCAGGTATTGATCTCACAGTTCATGCTGACAGTGTGGAAACTGCTTAGGATTCTCTCTTTCTCCCTCTCTCTCTCTCTCTCTCTCTCTTTCTCTCTCTCTCTCTCAAAATAAATAAACTTTAAAAATAAAATAAAATACATTTACTGTCCTTCGTCTCATTGTTTCTGACCTTGTAGGTAAAAACAAATAAGGAGTTTTACTTCCATTTCATGGTTCATAATAAAATATATAGAACTTTTTTTCAGTCCACCATTTTTACTTTTTTTAGTTTATTTATTTTGAGAGAGAAAGAGAGAAAGGGGAGAAAGGAGAGAGAGAGAGAGAGAGAGAAAGAGAGAGAGAGAAAGAGGGAGAGAGAGATCATAAGCAGGGGAGGGTGAAAAAGAGAGAAAAAATCCCAAGCAGGGTCCACACTGTCAGTACAGAGCCTGATGTAGGGCTCCATCTCACAAACCATGAGATCATGACCTGACCCCAGATTAAGAGTCAGACACCTGACTGAGTCACCCCAGCGCCCCTCAATCCACCATTTAGAATCGAAATTTACTAGACCTCTTGGGGCTGGGTTTTCTTACATGATCAGCATAATTAATTAAGCAGACAAATGATCATGAAGCACCCATATATCACCTATTAAAATCATGATAGAGTACTTAAAATGGAATTACATACAATTACAGGGTAGTTATTTTAAAGACATGAACAATTACAAGATAGGCGTTCATAATATTGCTTATTCCTGGATTTTTAGACTGTGTACTCTCAGCCTACAGCTTGAGGAAAGCTCAGAATGTCTCTCCAAATTCTGATTAAAATACTCAAAAATTATTAATTTGATAGACAATGTCAGAAGTGGGGAAATAATAACCATATTAACCATAACATATTTGACTATGATGCACTAAAATGTAATAGTTAATTCAGTATTTATTCTTGAAGTTTTATTATACTTTTAATTATAAAAGTAATGTATTCTCATTTTACCAAATCAAGAAATATAAAAATGCATAATATTAAAAATAATTAACTCCCTTCATTTGTCACTCACTTTTGATTAATCTTTAGAATTTTTCTGCATTTCCAGAGCCTTTATATACTATCTACATAAATCCAAATATATGATATTAGAAAATATATAAAGATATGTAAGTATAGAAAAACTTCAAAATAAAAAATAATGCAAATATATAGTTATACACACATACTACATAAATGTGTATATATATTTTTTGTGTGTATTCATCATATATAAATACATTAGAAAATGAAGAAATAAAACAAAGATCACTGATCACATGATAGAGCCTGGATTAAAGAGGAATATCATATAATTTGGGTATATGCTTTTTCTAATATTTGATCTATAAAATGCCCTCCTTGATGTCTTTAATAACCAATGTTTTAATGTTGGTTTTAATCTAATGTAATATTCTCATGCATTCTCTTTTACACTATTATTTTCAAAAAAATTAGGAAATGAATATCATACCTCCTCTAAATTTTGATTTCTTTGAGAACTGTTTAAATCTTAATCCTCCACCTAGTATGTCAAATGAGATATTATTTTATTGTCTTATATTTCCCTTTAGTATAATGCCTTTATACCACATGTTTGCAGTTGAGCAATTCATTGTTTAGCTCATATATTTGGGACTGAATCATGTGCTATAGTTGCTTATTAGAAGTGCCAGTCTTGACTGAAATTTATTTAAATTAATCTTTTAGGAATAGCCATGGTATTTAGATTTTTCTGTTTTGTTGAAAATTTTGATTTATGTCATTTTTCCTGTGACTTTTATATACTTCACTGGGAAATTTTCACAAAAAGAGAGGAGTTCTTCATGTTTTTCATAGTCTCTGAAGCTAATTTATAATACTAGTACCAGTAATTTGAACTTTAAAAATAGCCAAAGTGCTATTGTATATTCTTAAAATAGCATGCAGTTTTTTAACATGGAACGTAACATTCTTTCATTCTTTATAAGAAATGCTGTATGTTTTTCTCTAAGGTCATACAATGTATCATTGGCAACTCATAGAACCCATTGGTCTCTCAAGCAAACAATTTACCTTTGTATTCTTTTCAGTGCAGAGTATCATAGTTAAGTGCTATCATTAATAGGAATTTGGACATTAAAAGTATATATCACAAAGAACAGCACTCTCAATTATATTTTCTATTATGTTTTTAATGGAGATCTACTTCCTAAAATGGAAGAAGGCACCTAAGTTTATTTAATTCATTTTCTACATATAACAAGATAGCTCATTTTTAAAATCAGATTAAAATTTGTTCCCAGAACCCAGTGGTCATGGTTTAGATTTGTCATTAAAGTGACTAAATCGAAGTTGACTTTATAAGGAAAATGGAATGATTTTAATGTTTTTATTGGAGACAAACTTAGGATTTGAATTGCACTAATATTTCCTGCAATCGTCTAAGTTATGTCACAGAAGAAAAACATTTACTTGAAATGATTTCTACATGGATGCTTTTGGAAGAAATGCCCTTCCCTCCTAAAACCTAATACTAAAACCTAATTAACAAGAACAAAAATAATGTAGAACAATATAGTCTTTGGAAAACAACAGGAATTTGTAGTTTCATTTTCATATTCATACTCTTCAGTGTATTTGTATTGGTTTAGTGGTGAACTTTACCAATATGAATAAATAAGAATTTGTTAATAATTCAAGAATACTTGATTTTTAAAAAAATGTTTATTTATTTTGAGAGAGAGAGAGAGAGAGAGAGAGAGCGCATGAGCAAAGGACAGAGAGAGGGGGAGAAAGAGAAAATCCCAAGCAGGCTTTGCTCTGCAGTGCAGAGCCCAGTGAAGGGCTTGAACCCACAAGCCATGAGATCATGACCTGAGCTGAAACCAAGAGTCAGATGCTTAACCGACTGAGCCATTCAAGATGCCCCTAAGAATACTTGATTTTGATTTAATAGTAAAAATTTCTGATACAATCTACTACCTTGTAAAGCATTTTACTATAGCTCAGCTACCCAGAACTAATGAGCATATTTCTACAAGGAAAAGTGATCCTAAGAAATCATTTATGATACCAGGTTTAAGTAAAAAGAAGTATTATTTTCTCCTTCAAATCTACCCAACGAAGGGAATGCTAATAAATATGCATGCAAATAGAAATAATTACATGTCTATATGTTAGAAAAATGTGACTAAGGGAATATAAGCAAATGGTCAAGAATACAGGACCCATTTAATTTGTGGTAATTTTTTTTTCCTTTGGGAATATTACTGTCTTTGGTCACACTTTTAGCCATTCGTTTATCCCCACCAACATTTTCTATGAACCTGGTATATCAAGTCCTCAAATTTTGTGTGATTACTCAAATTCAAGACCCCCAGGATATCTCCTGGAGTCTACAAATAAAGTAAAACATTCTCTAGGCAGTATAATCTATTGAGTCAATATTTGAATGCTAAACTCTCTTCCATCTGAGGATTTGTGAGATTTCCATCATTATGATTAACTGTAATTACACCACCAAGGCTCCTGGATGGCTCAGTAGGTTAATTGAGATCACGTATCCAGTCATCCTGCTCTTTGACCACAGCTTTGTGTACTTCAGCTCATCACAAGTTCTCTCAACAAGAATAATCACTCACAACACACACATAAATCATTTTTTAGGTCCTAGTCATCATTCCAGGAGCTTTACCACACTAACTCACTGAAATGCTATCATGAAATAGGTACTACTACCAGAGCCACTTTAAATTTGAGGAAACTGAGGTACAGAAAGTTCAGTCACCTACCCAAGGTTACTATATAAGTAAGGGCACAAGTGAATTTCAAACCAATGCCGCATGATTTAATATTTGTGCCCTCAAGTACTACAGTCCAGTTAGCCTTGTGTATCAAAAATTCAAGTAGGTAGGGCCATCTATATTTATGTTTGGCATCCTTCTCAATTCCTGATCATTTGCCCAATATTTTTATGATTAAATTTATACCAATATGGTTCTATCACAATGCCTGGCAAAACTTGAATTGAAATTTTGACTCTACATTTATATTTTGCATTTATTAATAATATAGTTTAAGTCACCTAATAAAGATGTCCATGCTCCTCTTTGTTTTATTTTTAATAAAATCAGTAGCAAATCTTTCACTTAGCTACTCAAAATTGTTTATATTACATGTTCATGTAAGAAGCAAAATATACATATGTAGATATAATATATACCTGATATATAAATATGTACTTTTGCTCACTTCCCAATCTATTAGCAATATTGAGTAGATTTATTTTTGTTATTTTAAAATATAATTTACTTTTATTGTAAATTATAGGGGACTAAGCATATTTACGTAAGGAAGACTAAATATTTTGATCATATATTTTTCTTGAGTAATTACATTTCTTGTTATTTATCTAAAAGGGTAGTGATGTTACAAGTGGTGTTGCCATTACATCACTTTTGGATTTTAAAAAAAATTTTAATGTTTATTTTTGAGATAGGGAGAGCAGACGCAAGTGAGTGGGGGAGGGGTAGACAGAGGAGAAACAATTTGAAGCAGGCTACAGACTTTGAGCTGTCAGCACAGAGCCCCACATGAGGCTCACATCCACGAACTGTGGTATGACCTGAGCCAAAATTGGACGCTTAACCGACTGAGCCACCCAGGTGGCCTTGGATATTCTTTTTTGGACAAATTTCCATCCAGATAGTTGGTTTCCTTCTTGAGCTGAATTCCTCTGTCTGTGAACTTGAAGGTGAAAGTATATGACAGTTTATTAAATAGTTGTCTCTCATCCATCTACTGTTCCACTTTATAAACATACCACAATTCCACTGGTATTTTCGCTTGTCTCTCTATGAGTTGTGTTGAAATTTGGTAGTGAGTTTGATGCTGTAACACCTGCCCACACACTTAGGTTTCTGCTCACTTATAAACTAGACTATGGCTATCGCTGTTTTGCAGCATAAGACACTGGGGAACATCAGCCTTAAAGAATTGACTTCTTGTTACTTGCAATGTCTGTCCAGCCAAGTATTATTTCTTCCACTGGGGCTAAGGGAAAGCATTGCAAAAGTGAAACTCACATCTGACCTCAAATCTAATTTTAGAAAATAGTTGGAGCTTCCCCTTCGTCATAACTCCTTTCAACATTAAAGCAAAAGTACCGGGTTTGAGCAGTCATTCTCTCCTTCAAGGTGAAAATACTAATGAGGATGAAGTGTTTTATTTTTTTTAATTGCTTAATATATATTCATTTTTGAGAGACAGAGAGCCATAGAGTGTGATTGGGGGAGGGGCAGAAAAAGAGGGGACACAGAATTCTAAGCAGGCTCCAGGCTCTGAGCTGTCAGCATAAAGCCCGATGTGGGCTCCACATGAACTGCCAGATCATCACCTGAGCCAAAGTCGGACGCTTACCCAGCTGAGCCACCCAGGTGCCCAAATAATGTGTTTTAATAGCAAATAAGTTTTTGTAATCCCCCCCACACACACACACACATGAACTGTTAGTCTCCAAGAAGAAAATAATAAATTATGTGAATAATTGTTTCTAGGACTTATGTAGAAAACTTTTCCCATTAAGTGCTTCAAGAGAGAAATCCTGTGATAGAGAAACTCCTGTTGATTCTCTCTTGATGCTGACTAGTCCTAGAAGAAAGATAAATATTTTAAACGAACAACATGTGAAGTGTTTTGTGACACTAAGATAAGTTATGAAAGACATTTATATTTGAAGGCAATGAGTAGAAATGTAATATAGGTTTCTTAAATCCCATTTATAGGATAATAGTTGTTTCATTGGTTATAATTCAAAGTAACAATTATCCAGATTAAGTCCAGAAGAGTCCAGATTAAGTCTTTTGAAAAGGAAACCCTCTGGGGCGCCTGGGTGGCTTAGTCGGTTAAGCGTCCGACTTTGGGTCATGATCTCGCGGTTCGTGGGTCGGGCTGCCTTATTCAGTCTGTGACTCCCTCTCTCTCTGACCCTCCCCTGCTCACGCTGTCTCTCTCTCTCTCCTAGAAATAAGTTAAAAAAAAAAAAAAGGAAACTCTCTTTGGGGAATCATAATATTAATGAATGTATATTAATTGTTTGATTTCCAAAAAAGAGTGGCATTAATCACTCAAGAAGGCTAGATTTTTATCAGAATGTATAGATTTGGGGGAAATCATGCCTTATGTTTTTAATTCATATTAATTCTATTACTACTACTGTTTTTTTTAATTTTATTTTTAATGTTTTATTTATTTCTAGGAGAGAGAGAGACAGCGTGAGCAGGGGAGGGTCAGAGAGAGAGGGAGTCACAGACTGAAACAGGCTCCAGGCTCTGAGCTAGCAGTCAGCACAGAGCCCGACGCGGGGCCTGAACCCAGGAACCACGAGATCATGACCTAAGCGAAAGTCAGATGCTTAACGACTAAGCCACCCAGGCGCCCCCTATTACTACTACTGTTAATAATAAAAAGTAAAACTGAGGATCCAGTATATAACATGAGTTATCTTAAATGTGTCCTTCTAAGAAGATAATGTCAGTTCATTTTAACTGAGGAAATAAAGGTGGACCATCTAAGTGATAAAATCACATTGCTGCTACTTAGTGCCACATTACAAATCCACATTTGACTAACTTCAAAACTTCGGAACATAAGCATTGATGTATAGCACATTTTAATATTCTGAAGGAATTAGTTTACATGGATGAATGTAACTACAGTTTGAAGATCTTTTATTTATTGTAATCAAACTATTTTTAATAACTTGGTTGGTTTCACTTAACTAAAAACAATAGTCATCTTCTTCAGTCTTTGTATTCTTAAAAAGTTGTTTAAAAATACATATGTGTTTTTATTGGCACTAGAAAATACAGAGTTCAATTAGGAGCCTCTTATTATAAGAAGGATATTGAAATATCTGGTTTAAGCATAATAGCAGACATTCTAAAAGAAAATCCTCTGAAAGAAGAGAATTTTGAAAAAATGTTATTTATTATGCCTTTCTCTTAGAATTGGTAAGAAATTTATTCTGCAAAATTTTTAAAGGTCATTCCTGAACCAAATAGGTCTGTAAATCAACAAAATAGTTGGGAAAGTAAAGTATTTTTTAGCCTGTCTTAAGATTTTTTTGGTAACAGCTTTACTGAAATTTAATTTACATGTAGGTACAACTCACCCAAGTGTACAATACAACCTTTTAATGTATTTAAAGATTTATGCAACCATTACCATAATTGATTTAAGATATTTTCATCACCTCAAAAAGAAGCCCCGGACTCTTTAGTTATCACCCCTAACTACATTCCCCACCCCAGTCTTAAGCAATTACAAGTCTATTTTTGTTTCTATAGTTTGGACTATTCTGTACATTTCATATAAATGGGATTATATTATTTCTGTTTTGTGTGTATGTTTTCTTTCTCTTAGCATGATGTCAAGTTTTGTCCATATTTTAGCATGTACCAGTACTTCATTTCTTTCATGGATAAAACTCTACTATTATATAGATAAACTACACTTTGTTCATCCATTCATCAGTTGATGGGTATTTAGAATGTTTCTAACTTTTGGCAGTATGAATTATGCAGCTATCATCATTTGTGTACAAGTTTCTGTATGGAAATATATTCTTATTTCTTTTGAGTATAATTCCTAGGAGTGGATTTGCTGGGCCAAAGGTAATTTTATGTTTAACATTTTGAGAAACCACCAGACTATGTTCCAAAATTGCTGTTCCATTTTCCATACCCACCATGTGTGTGAAGGTTCTGACTTCTCCACATCCTCCTCATCATGGTCTTTTTTATGATATGGCCATCCCGGTGAGTATAAAGTAGTATCCCACTGTGGTTTTGAATTGTGTTACCCTGATGACTAATGATGTATATTATCTGTTTGTGACTTTTTTTTTCAAAATTTTTTCAATGTTTGTTTATTTTTGAGAGACAGAACATGACTGGGAGTCAGGGAGGAGCAGAGAGAGGAAGACACAGAATCTGAAGCAGGCTCCAGGCTCTGGCTGTCAGCACAGAGCCCGACATGGGGCTTGAATTTACAAACCGTGAGATCATGACCTGAGCTGAAGTCAGACACTTAACTAACTTAACACTTAACACTTAACCCAGGCACCCCTCTTTTTACAATCTTATTGTTCATTTGTATGTCTTCTTTGGAGAGAAGTCTATTCATGTATTTGCTGTTTTTAGTTGGGTTATTTATCTTTTTATGATTCAGTAGTAAGAGTTCTTTATAAATTGAGGATACAGTCCCCTTGTCAGATATAAGATTTGCAAATATTTTATCCAAATACCGTATGTTGTCTTTTCAGTTTCCTGATACTGCCTTTGAAAGACAAAACTTTTAATTTTGATTAGAGTCCAATTTATCTTTCTTTTGATCAATATGTAAAGTCAAAGTATATTTCTATATCATAGGAATAAACTGTGATAGAATTTGAAAATTAAAATACCATTTTTTAAATTTTTAAAAAAATTGTATTTAGTTTTGAGAGAGAGACAGAGAGCAAGTGGGGGAGGGCCAGAGAGAGAGGGGGAGACACAGAATCTGAAGCAGGCTGCAGGCTCTGAGCTGTCAGCACAGTCTGACATGGGGCTTGAACTCCCAAACCATGAAATCATAACCTGAGCCAAAGTCAGACACTTAACCGCCTAAGCCACCCAGGTGCCTCTAAAATACCATTTGAAACAAGATCAAAATATGA
The DNA here is from genome assembly GCA_017311185.1 of Proteles cristata cristata. NCBI lineage: Eukaryota > Metazoa > Chordata > Mammalia > Carnivora > Hyaenidae > Proteles > Proteles cristata. The sequence goes on from JAESUZ010003403.1 coordinate 63,312, forward strand.
AACATTTAGGAATAAGTATGGCAAAATATATGTAACATCTGAATGTAAAACCTATAAAACATTATACCTAAAAGTTTAAAGGACCAAATAAATGAAAGGTATTTCCTCTTCATGGTTTGAAAATTCCATGCTCTTAAAGTGACAGTTCCTCCCAGTATTCTTTAAAGAGTCAAAGAAATAATTAGAAAACTGTTCATGAAATTTTTGTAGAAATTGACCAAATGATTCTAAAATTTTTGTGACAGTCCAAACAAGTATAACCAAAAAGAATTAAGAAACAGAACAAAAGTGACTTACCTTCAAGATATTTTATAAAGCTATGGTAATCAAGGTAGGGGTAATACTGTTGTACATGGTGATAAATTGACTAATGGAATAGAAGGAGCCAATAAATACATTGGCACGAAGAGAATTAACTGACTTTCAGTGGGGGGATAGGAATTCATGGAGAAAGATTAAACTTTTAGTATGGAGCTAGACCTATTGAATATCCATATGCAAAGAAATTAAGCTTCATAATCCTATATGCTCCACACAAAATTACATCAAAATAGACCATGGATATAAATATAAAACTTCAAACATTTGCAAGAAAACATAGGATGTAATTTCATGATTTAGGATTAGCAACGTTTCTATTGCAAATATGGTAGCAGAGTGACCATGTTTCATATGTTATATATATGTGTGTGTTATGTATGATTATCTTTATTAGAAAATTCACAATCAGCAAAGTATTTTTTTTTTTTTTATATCCTGAAAACCTACTTGTCAAGGTTTACAATCCATAAGAATGAAGTACTTGGGATTTTTGCTAGTGTTAATGGAATCTAAGAATGAGTTTGTAGATAATTGAAATTATTACATTATTGGTTATTCCAATCTAATAACATTTTACCCTTTCTATATATTTAAATATTCTTGGGTGACTCTCAAAATTTACATATTTCATTTCATGTGATAGAAATGTATATGAACTCTTTCTTAAAGTTATATCAATCTGTATACCCACCATCAGGTGTGAATACTAAGTAACATAAATCTGTGGTAAAACAGGGATTTTATTTTTCTCACTATGTTAAAAATATATCATTTTGTATTAATTACATTTGATATGTATCTGTGCTACTTATTTGAAGTTACTTTAAAAATTGTTCCACCATGATTGATGCTAATATTTTCTTTTTGATTTTGTTCTTTAATTTTAAAATGTTTACATGTAGCTTTTCAGCTTTAAGTTTCCTTTTCCACTCATTATTAGTACATATTTATAAGCTGATCTTTGTAAAATTTCTTTCTCCCGTCGTCTTGATCTGAAACGCCAATTAGAAGTAAATTAAGCTCTCCCTTCCTCTTTATTTTAGTATCTCATTCATATTTTCTGAAAATGTAGGTCTCTAGTTTTAGTTAAGTTTTGAACTATTTACGATAATTGAATCCTATCTTCAGCAGTAACTAATATGTTCTATAGTCATTCAATTACTTTTTTAATTCATAGAAAATTAAATGTTATCTTTTTTTTCAATTAAACTTTCACATGTTATAACTGATAATGTTTCATTTTTCTTGCTTTTAAAGAATTTAAGCTTGGCTTCTCATTTCTTTGTTCATAATAGTTATTTTACCTTTTCTTTCTGGCATTTTCTGTATTTATAGATCTGCAGATCTTGTGTCTCCCCGTATCCTGTTTGTTCTAATCCAAAAGAAATAATGACTTGGCCACCCACGTGTTTGATTACTATTTACTGTTTTTTTGTTTTGTTTTCTTTTTGTAAAAAGGCTTGGAGAAATACATGAGCCCTAGGAGGAAAGTATGTTCTCCCAGAGAGGATTTGCATTGCTTCTAACAGACACTGAAGCACCACCAATCCAAGAAAATTTTAAATTAGAATTTTAACATGAGGGTTTTCAATACACAATTTGAGAAATCTATACTATGTTTGCTTTAGAGTTACATTTCTTTTTTTTTAAGTTTATTTATTTATTTTGAGAGAAGGAGGGAACGAGAGAGAGAGATGGAGACAGAGAGACAGAGAGAGAGAGGCAGGTTCCAAGTGGGGCTTGAATTTAGGAACCTTGGGATCATGATCAATAGTCAGACACTTAACTCACAGCCATCCAGGCACCTCCATAGTAATACCTTTCAAAGATCTTTTTCCTCACTTGCCTTCCCTGCTCAGTGTCAAGCAGGAATGTTGTTACTCAGATATCGGATTAGAGGACCCACGTTTATCCCTCTCACATATGCCCAGAATTGTTAGACACCCCTTCATAAGTGAATTGTTAGCTAATCTTTCTGTGTGTTGTATGCCAGGAGGCCATGTAAGCACAGCATCATCAAAGTAACCAAACATTCTCAAGCAAAACCAACTTTATTACTCAGTTTCTCAATCTGTGTTTGCATCTTCAGTTAGAATATGTTCATAAAATTAGGGAGGCTTTTAGAAATACATTTTGCTATATTTCCCAGAATTTTTATATGCTGACCTGACAGATACCTAACGTGTCATATTGCAAGAAATGGAGAACACAGCTATATTTTATTATTTCTAGTTTTTGGCTAATTCACTTTGGCAGATGTTTTATGAATATATATAACTTTTAATCTTATTTTACATGGTTATGTTACTTTAGTTTGTCTAACTTTTTCAAATATATATGCCAAGCTAATGCCTGTATTGTACTGATCTGTTTGAATATTAAAGCATACACCAAATTCTTTTAAAACAGAAATTCTGATTTATCCATTCTAAAGCAATGACAGAATCAATTTCCAAGAAGAAATACATTATTTCACACTGAATTATTTTAACCTGTGACCTACTTGTCTAGTTTTCAATTTACCTACTTGTCTAGTTTTCAATTTTAATTTTTGTGTTTATTCATCATTCGTTTATAAATGTGGTCCTTAGTTTGCAAAATTCTAAGCTAAAAAAATACTTCCCATGCACCCCCCAAAAAAATCCGTTTGGCAGTTTTATGATAGGCAGGCAGGGTTTGGAAGGAACCATAAGAAAACCACAGAGCTTTGAAAACATATTGGCAGGGGCTGGAAGCAAATATAAGCTCACAAATGTGAAAACAATGATGGCATTGCAAAAAGTATCATTTACAAGTCATGGCGATTTTCTGCGTACAACCGGAGGCAAGCTTAAATCAAACTTTAATATGTTAAAAGTAGTTCACCAAATAATAAACACAGAGAAAAAACTTAACTTAATATGAATTGATATGAAAGTTTTTCATTTTAGAGCAGGTCATTTGAAAACATGAATATTTTATGAATTTTGTATTATGGATTCGCCAATAGTATGTGTATACCTTAAATCAGAAAAAAAAAAAAAAGGAAAATTGTCACAATCTGAATGGTACTGTATTTACTAGAAAGTTAATCCTACTTTTTTTCTCTTTTATTTTTTTGAGCAAGCACATTTTTTTTATAACAGCTATCCTATAAAATAAGAAAGCTAAAGTCAAAGTAAAAATAGTTTAAAGACTATATGAAGTATTAACATTTTTTTTTTCACAATAAACCAGGGCAGACCTAAACAATATAGCTTCATTTACGGTACAGAGAGAGCAGCTGCTGTAACTTTATTAGCCTTCCTTTCTCACCAGCAGCCTTAATTAGGATACCACTAATTAATGGAGTATTCTTCCAGAGGGCTAAATAGAATTAACTTCTTTGAATTTGACCTGAAAGAATATGCCATGAACTCTAAAATTTAGTGAACTTAAGAGACTCAAATGTTAAGATTCAACATCTTTTTTTTAAGCATTCTGAAAAAACAATACAAATTTCCCAATTTACAAAATACAGGGTATTTCCCTAATAATTCAGTTGTCTTTTTCTTTAATTAATAAAATATTCTCAGTAACTTAATTTTTATTATTTGCATAATTTAGTGCACTTAAATATGTTGAAATATGTTCATATAGACTATAGCATGTGTTTTCTTTAAATTATGTAAATCTGCTAAATAAACAAATTCCAGTACATCAAGTTAAATCTCACTATTCTAAAGTTATATTTTAAATATGATTTCTTAGGTAGGAAACTCGTTTCTATTTATTATAATTAAACATCCAGTCATAAAAGAAAAAAATTAGAATCTATATAATCAAATAATGCACTAGATTTCACAGTGCCTGAAATCCCATTCTCTTTCATATGATGTACTCACTGTAGTTAGTAGAAGATAAACCACATGTTCATAAGTGGTACTTCATCTTATTCAAATACCTATTTTTGGGAAAAAAAAAAAACATCCACAACTATAAAGAAATACCTAGGGGGTGCCTGGGTGGCTCAGTCAGCTAAGCGTCCGACTTTGGCTTAGGTCACGATCTCACAGTTCCTGGGTTCGAGCCTCTCATAGGGCTCTGTACTGACAGCTAGCTCAGAGCCTGGAGTCTGTTTCTGATTCTGTGTCTCCTTCTTTCTCCGACCCTCCCCTGCGCATGCTGCCTGTCTCTCTATCTCTCTCAGAAATAAATAAAAATTAAAAAAGAAAAAAATACCTGGCACAAAGAACCAATCTCATTAATGTATTTTTAAATTAATAAATATCGTGAATATCTTTTAGAGCAGCCTCACCAGGAATACATTCATGTAGATATAATAACTGCATTCCTAAGAATTCCTGATGAAGGTCTTATTGCCTCACTGTCATATTCTCTTGGTATTTCTTTATATGAACCCAGTTGAAAGTAGAGAGCAAGGGAGGCTAAATTTTATGTAATCCATAAAGGTCTTGGAGCCTAGTGAAGAGTGGAGAAGAATAGGATAGAGAGAGAATTTAGGGCAATCAAGAATATTTCAGTGTAATCTGGCAACAGTTGATTACTTTCAAAATGTTTGAATTCTTTTTGATCTTTCAAATCTCAGAATCAAACATAGGTAGAAATTAGTTACTATGCTATGGACTTTACGAATGGAGATTCACTCTTGCACCCATCTATTTTACCTTTAGCACAACTAGACTTTGGCTATCCATTCTGATTCTCAATATTCAAAAAATTCAGTTGTCAAGGCTCCTTGGAAAAGAAAGTGGGTTCTCACTCTCTGGTTGCTTAAGACAAATTGTTCAAAAGAGTAAATTCCAGGGACCCTTGGGTGGCTCAGTCGGTAAGCGTCCAACTTCGGCTCAGGTCACGATCTCACGGCTCTTGGGTTCAAGCCCCGCATCAGGCTCTATGCTGACAGCTAGCTCAGAGCCTGGAGCCTGTTTCAGATTCTGTATCTCTCTCTCTCTTTGACCCACCCCTGCTCACACTGTCCCTCTCTCTCTCAAAATAAATAAAACATTAAATTTTTTTTAAAAAGAGTAAATTCCTGATATTAAAAAATCAAATAAGATAATTTTATATCTTTGCTAAGTATGAGAATACAGTATGATAATATATTACAAGTTTGAAAGATATTTCCCACCATTGATTGAAAACTTGTAATTCAGAGGAATTCTGTCTCATTTTGGAAATGAGTTCCACTGCTTATGCCCTTCTATCTTTAGCTAAGAATAATGAAAAAAATAAAAATAATCACTATGTCACATCAGAATCATCTCACATGCAAAGCAAATAATTCAAATAGCTGCCAATACAATGAAAATTGTAACACCAAAGTTACAATAATTTATTATTTTAAAAAAGCCAAATTATTGACATTGTTCTAATAATCGGAACAGAGAAGGCTGGAATCATTAAATAGTTTATGGGCACATTCCTGAATCCAAGGTAATACAGAATGGCAACAGGACAATGGGGTAAACAAAAAAATTATGGTTATATCCTTTTGCAATAGGGTATCTGCTTATGTATTTTGGGTAACCAGCTTATCAGTAACTGATCCAGTATTGCCTATGTTTTCTGATTATAATATTATAATAATATCATAATAATATTACTTGATATGATTGTTGTAAAAATTAAGTGAATTAATATATTTCAGTGCTCCAAATATTATCTGGCACATGGTAAGATTATATGTGATATTTATACACTGTTATAAATATCATGGCCAAATGGACACTGCCAAATATGCTGTTGATGAAGAAACCAGAGAAAAAGGAAGAGCTTAGGAAATACAGAACTTATGAGTGATTCTGTAAATAAAATGTAATAAAATAAATTTTATGGGCACAAGATAGAGTCCTCCAACATGAACCAAAATGGCATTTATTGTCTAAATAGTATTCATGGGGGTGCCTGGGTGTTTCAGTCAGCTAAGCATCTGGCTCTTGGCTTCATTTCAGGTCATAATCTCATGGTTGGTGAGTTCAAGCCCTGCATTAGGCTCTGTGCTGACAATGTGGAAGCTGCTTGGGATTCTCTCTCTTTCTGACTCGCTGCCCCTCCTCTCTCTCTCTCTCTCTCTCTCTCAAAAAAAAAAATAGAACTTTAAAAAATAAAATAAAATAAACTAGATCTTTAAATTAATAGAGAAATAAATAGACATATATATATAGATAAATAGTTCATGGAATGAAAAATACATAATAGCAAAGTACTGTGAGAGGTACATCAGTTAATTGAGCACTGAACTAAATAAAGGCAATTATAGATATACAATATAAGAAAATGCTAAAATGGATAAATCTTTAAAAGCAAAAGTTATTAAAAACCATCAAACTAAGAAAATGGAAAGGAAAAGGAGATGAGACCCAGTCTAAATATCTGTTTCACTGTCTTTCATATTTGGAACTCAGCAGTTATTTCATAGTTGTTCATTTGATAAATATTTGCATATCCATGTGTCAAAGAACTCTAAGTGTTTGAAATGTAGTATTTAATACAGTAGACAAAATTCACCATTTCATGATGTTTGCTTGCCTTCTAGAGAAATGGAAAATAAATAATAACATATGCAAAAAATTACTGTTTTATGTTAAAACTTCAATTAATTCAATTTTAAATAACAATCTGCATTGTCAAAATTCAGTTTTTGACAAAACAATGTCTGAAAAAGATGCCATGAGGTCTTGATTAGGCTTTCCCAGCTTAGTAGTCAACTTTAGTATCTTTTCATAATATTTTTCACTAAAAGTTTTTCTTTTCTGAAATCATGTGCATGTCCTTACCTGTTTTTATATTGTTTTGATTATGACTTTTTTATTTGTTTATAGATGCTAATCATATATTACTAATACAAACAATACCCCAAATTTAGGTCTGAATTTTTGTCAAATCAAATTTGCTGTTTTTAAAAATTAGCTTTAAAAATAACAGCATTTCTTAACAAAATTTTTACACATTTCACATTAAGGATGGAAAGACATGTGTAAAGTATATTCTGGAGTTATTTTTGATTTATGAATTTAATTGTATATTTCTTATATGGCTTATTTAATGTGTATTACCTTCTTCCTCAATTGATCTGTGAACTTACCTCTGCAACTTCCAATTTTCCTTTCGTATCTAAGTTTTCTCAGAACTCTTTTTCTGTTCATTGATCTATATGTTAATTGTTGTACCAGTACCATACTGTTTTAATTTCTATAGCTTTTTGATAAAGCCTTATGTCTGATATAATTTCCCCTCTTTCTCTGCTTTTCCTTTCCAGAAAGATCCTCAGTATTTTCTACCCCTTTTTTACACTTTTAGAGTAATGTATATTGTAAGGATGTTTTTTTATAAGGTTAAGAATTTCCTATTGCTAGTTTACTAAAAGAATTCCTAATTATCTCTGATATCAAGTAGGATGGAGAAGCCTATGGCAGAACAGTACTCCCTGTAAGAAATAGAAAAGTGAGATAAAAACATCAATGTATTGTGTTTAAAGCCATGAAATAGGTACTGAAGCATCAAGGACTAGAGTGACCATGTTTCTATAGAGGAGAACTCTACAGGAGTAACCTGCCATCTGTTGGGGTATCTTTAGTTCCTTGCCTTTCATTGTTTCTTAGTTGCCTTTTCCCCACCCCCACCCACCTTTCACACTTGTTCTGTACCTAAGGTCAAACTGCATCATGTTTTACATTTCTCCAGAGAGGAATTTGTCACTGTCAAGAACTTAGAGGGATCTGAGATTGCATCCTACTTGAAAACTATCTAGTTAACTTTTCTTGTTTTCATAGATGCTTGTGGAAGACATAGGTACAAAGGGCTTTGTTACTCATGAGGGAGCGAGCAGAAAAGTGTTTCATGCTTGTCACTTCCCTTGGATCCCCTCCCCTAAATCAAGGGGAGTGATCCAAAACTAGACTGTGTGGATGCTGTACACACAGTAGGTTTGTGTGGCATCTGTGGAACAATGAGCTTAAGAAACCCCTAGACTTACAAGTGACCTACTGCCAGGTTTTCCCATTGTTCCCTCTTGGAGATGGGCCTTCTCTCTATTGTTCTGAAAAGTGAGCAGGTGGTTTCTGGTGAAAGAACAGAGAGGTCTTTATCTTTACTATCTGAGCGAATTAGTGTTAATTGCTAAAAATAAAGGAATGTAAGAGATACGTGGAGAATTGCGTCCTAATAGTCATATAATTTGCATCTTTCATTTTGTTAATGCAGTATATCACATTCACTGATTTGTAGATGTTGAACCAAACTTTCATCCTTGGAATTAATCCCACTTGATTAAGGTGTATGTTCCTTTTAATGTATTGTTGAATTCAGTTGGCTAATATTTTGTTCAGGATTTTTCATCTGTTCATCAAGGATATTGGTCTATAATTTTCTTTCCTTGTGGTGTTCTTGACTGGTTTTGGTATTGTGGTAACACTGGCCTCATAAAATAAGTTTGGAAGGGTTTCCTCTTCTATTGTTTTGGAAAAGTTTAAGATGGTCTAATATTAATTCTTTGATTTTTTTTTTTGAATGTTGGGTATAATTCACCAGTGAAGCTATCTTTTCCTGAACTTTCGTTTGTCAGAAAGTTTTTGATTACTGACACAATCTCCTTACTAGTAATCAGTTCAGATTTTCTATTTTGTATGGTTCAGTAATGGTAGGTTGTATGTTTCTAGGTTTGTCCAGTTTGTTGGTGTAAAATTGTTCATAGTACCCTCTTATGGTAATGCATATTACATCAAGATTAATATCTAAATTGTATCCTCTCATATTGCCAAAATATACAGTCAATACATTTGTTATTTTAAGACTGAGACAAATGGATATTCTCATAAACACTCTTATTGAATGTAAGTTGTCAGAGCTTTTCTGAATAGGATTTTTCCAACATTTATCAAAACTTGCAGTTATTACTAAATAATGACTGAAATTCAAGTTGAAGTCAAACTAAGTTATGATTTTATTTCCTGCAGATTTGCAAATATGTGTGTGTGTGTGTGTGTGTGTGTGTATAAAAATCTAATGACTAAATTATGGCATGAAACCAATGCAATGGGACTGTTTATATATTGTGATGAAACTGTAAAGGGTATAATCATTGTGGTTAACATTTACCATTGTATAGTACATTTCAAGATACTAATACCCTAAGCTCCAGAAATTCTACTCTGTGGATTAATTTATGCAAGAAGATATATCCAAGAATGTTCAGAGCAGCATTATTCATAAGAGACTAAATGATAAATGCACAACTGAATTGTAGCAACAGGCAATGAATTACTACAAAGTGATGGAAATAAGTTAACTGCAACCATACACAATCAGATTCCTGATTCTTAGAAATAAAATCTTGAGTTAAAGTATGATTCTATGTATGTACATTTAAAAAGCTAGATGAAGTAAATATATATATATATATATAATTTAAATTCAAGTTAGTTAACACATCGTGTAATATTGGTTTCAAGAGTAAGTCCCAGTGATTCATCGCTTACATATAACACTCACTGCTCATCCTGACAAGTGCCCTCCTTAATGCCCATCACCCAGTTAGCCCATGCCCCTATCTACCTCCCCTCTAGCAAACCTCAGTTTTTTTCTCAGTATTTAAGAGTCTCATGGTTTGTCTCTCTCTCTGTTTTTCTCTTATTTTCCTTCCTTTCCCCTGTGTTCATCTGTTTTGTTTCTTAAATTCCACATAGGAGTGAAATCATATATTTGTTTTGTCTTTGACTTATTTTGCTTAGCAAAATATGCTCTGGTTCATGCATGTTGTTGCAAATGGCAAGATTTCATTCTTTTTGGTCTCCAAATAATATTCCTGTGTGTGTGTGTGTGTGTGTGTGTGTGTGTGTGTGTGTGTGTGTGTGATCTTCACACCAAATCTTTATCAATTCATCAGTCGATGGATATTTGGGCTTTTTCCATACTTTGGCTGTTGTTGATAGCACTGCCTTAAACATTCGGGTGCCTGTGCCCCTCCAAATCAGCATTTTTGTATCCTTTAACAAACACCTAGTAGTGCAATTGTTGAGTTGTAGGGTATTTCTATTTTTATTTTTTTAAGGAAACTCCATACTGTTTTCCAGAGTGGCTGCACCAGTTTGCATTCCCACTAGGGGTGCAAAAGGGTTCTCCTTTAACCACATACTCACCAACATCTGTTGTTTTCTATGTTATTAATTTTAGCAATTTTGACAGGTGTGAGGTGGTATCTCACTGTAGTTTTGATTTGTATTTCCCTGATGATGAGTGATGTTGAGCATTTTTTCATGTGTTTGTTACCCATCTGGATGTCTTCTTTGAAACATGTCTGTTCATGTCTTCTGCCCATTTCTTCACTGGATTATTTGTTTTTGGTGTGTTGAGTTTGATAAGTTCTTTATATATTTTGGATACCAGCCAATTTCTGATATGCCATTTGTAAATATCTTCTCCCATTCCATCGATTGCCTTTTAGTTTTATTTATTGTTTCCATTACTGTGCAGAAGCTTTTATCTTGATGAAGTTCCAATAGTTAATATTTGCTTTTGTTTCCCTTGTCTCTAGAGACATGTCTAGTAATAAGTTGTTGTGGCCAAGGTCAAAAAGGTCTCTGCCTGTTTTCTCCAGTATGATTTTGATGGTTTTCTGTTTGACATTTAGGTCTTTCATCCATTTTTGATTTATTTATGTGTATGGTAAGAGGTAGTCCAGTTTCATTAACCATTTGATTAAGGATGCATATAATGCGTGGTCAACGTCTAAAAAAAAACAAAAAACAAAAAATTCACAAAGGTATAATTATCACTAATATCAGGATAATGCTAAACTTGGAAAGATAAAAGTATGTCTTGATAGAAAAGTTTACACAGGGAGTTTCTAAAGAAATACTATTTTAGATAGGGTGGACATGCTTTACACTGTCTTTAATGTGATCATGATATCACTTAAAGATAATATTTAAAGGTTAAAAATTACGAGAAAAATTTTATTGTCAAATAGAGGAAAATGGACATTTATCTTGTGCTGCTACAAGTGGCATGTATTATCATTGGATGAAATTTAGAAGGAATCAGTTTTCTTTGTGAGAAGTTAGGATGTTGTGACCATCAGATGTCTTTTTTTTAGCTGGGAACATTTTATAGCAACTTCACAGTATTACTTTTCTTTAAAAAAAAAAGTGAAGGGCATTGAGACTCAGTTTGCTAAGTATCAGACTTCAGCTCAGATCATGATCTAACGGTTTGTGGGTTTAACTCTCACATTGGTTTCTGCACTGACAGTGCTGAGCCTGCTTGGGATTCTCTCTCTCTCCATCTTTCTGCTCCTCCCCCACTTGCACACACATGCTCTCTTTCTCTGTCTCTTTCAAAAGTAAATAAATAAACCCAAAATATTAAAATTAAATTTGCCAACTAATCACGTATCCCATGGCTTCGCCTTCAGCTCACCTCTCAGTTACTATTCTTGCACTTCTGATAGTTCATACACATCTGTTTGATGTGTCTTTGAAAAAATGTATCAGGTTCTGTAGCCACTACTAATATATTACCTGTTGCCAGGATAATTTTTAAAATTATTGCTATGGCCTAAAAAGTCCACACATGATTACCTGCTCCACAAAGAGAAAGGTAGAAGAAAAGAGATTAGAGACAGGAGAAGAGAGAGGAAGGAGGGAAAGGAAAAGTGGAATGAGAAGGAAGAGTTAGGCAGAAGAGAGGACTCAGGGGACATACTTTTTTGGATTTTTAAAATGTTGTGTTATGATAATTATAATAATAATCATGGAAATTGAATACCATTTAAGTAACAACAAAGATAGTTTGGAAGTCCTGGGAACCGAACATAGCAAACTAAATGGAGTAAAACAGGAGGTTGCCCTATCCATTCTGTGTTTCAGTTTATACATGAGTATATTTTTTAGATAAACTTAAATTATACTCTGTATCTATAAGAAGCCAAACAATGAGCATCTTCTGAGTCATACGGTGCTGGTGATATGGACTTTCTCTCATAATGAAGAATGGTTTCTAGAAACAATGGAGTATGTTGGTCAATTGCTATCAGAATGAACAGCTCAATAACAACTATTTCAAGATCAGAACTGTTGACACTGGCAGAATATTTTTTGTATCCTGATGGTTAATAGTAAACAGGCCTATCCATTAGATTAATGCATTTCATGATCTGAGGTAACATTTTATGTTTTTTACTCTTTTTAGTTTTATCATGACAAACACATCAAAACACAATTTGGTTGAAAAAAAAAGTAATTTTAAGAAGTCACTATTTACTGTTTACATATTTTTTTAATTTGTGTTATTTACTAATACCTGACTTCTACTACCTTCAAGCCTTTATCATTGTAATGTAATTTCTACAGATTAGGGTGCTAGATTTTGAGGGTTGAATTTCCACCTGGTGTCAATATTTTAGCAGCAAGCCTGAACTTTCTTGGCCTCACCTGACCTCACTAGGCATTTGCAGACAAACTGTACAGTGGAGGTGATCTATACATTTGTTTCTATTTTTATTGACTGTGTATTATTATTATATATCCTGCTTACCTCATTCATGTATTTCCATCAACCAAAATTTATTACTTGACTTTTATTCCTATGTCTTAAATGATTTCATTCTATCTGTATTTATTATTGGAAATTCACTAAAAACAGATATACAAAGTAACAATAGAAACATGGGGATATATTTGGGATATATATATATATATATATATATATATATATATATATATATATAGGGCTATATATATATTTATATATGGGGTATCTAAGTTGAAAAATGAGGCTACTGTTTGATGTAACCCAGTATAGACACTAAAAGAGTTAAATAGGGTTGCTACAAGGAATAGTCTTAGGGAAACTGAATCAGCATTTTCAGAGCACCATGCGTACATTTATTGAAATATTGACATACTTTACTAAATAAACCAACAAAACTCAAAATTACTTGATTGATTTTTTTCCTAGTGTTTAAGTCATTTGTATGGGGATGTTTACTCCCAGAATATAAATTTCTTTAAGGTAGGGAGCCAATTCTAAATCCTCTCCTTCTCTATGCTAACATCTAGCACATTAACCTAGAAATCATTTAAACCAGTATTCTAAGAACTATCATTATTAGCAACAACAATGCAAATAAATGATATTCATCAAGCTCTACAATGTGCCAGACACATAATTTGAATGTGTTAAGTAATTTAAAATTCTTAGTAACTTTTTAAAGTAGGAGCTATTATCAGTCTTTCACTAAGGATGGTACGAAATATGCTGAAGTCATATAGTTAACAGATCTCAGTAAGTTACATGCTTGTGCATTCAAATATAAAGAAAAAAAAGAACTCTTTGTAGTGTGAATTTCCAAAAGAGAGAAACATGTTTGAATAATACTGAGTTGATTGAGCATAAAAATGGGAAAGGATGAGCTTTCATTATCCCTTCATTAAACTAGGTCCATGAGACTTTGGCCAAAGTCAGCATAATGAGGTAGTAATGAACAACAGCAAGAAAGAGTTGTTCTGATCTTTTTCCTGGTTGTACTTTGTTCTGAAAGTTTGATATTATCCTTGCTTGTAGAAGCATGTTTATAATTGGATAAATCTCTTTTTTTCAAACCAATGCAAGTAAATTTCTTGTCGTTGTTTCCTTGTTTGTGTGATGAAATATAATTTTACTTATCTTAAATGAATAGATGCTTCACCAGGTATATTGATTTCTTTAGTATATAAAGGAACATAGAAAATGATGAGATTTCCAAACAAAGATAGCACTGTAAGAAATGAGATGATCAAAATAATACTCTTCCAGGAATTCTTTACTGTCTTAAAAAAGATAATTAAGATGCAGTTTTGAATAATGTCAGTTTTGAAAAAATAAGATATTTTTTGACATTACTTCATCATGTAGGTTATTGAAAACAGTTTATATAATTGCTGAATGTGCATATCAAATACTTGAGTTTCCCATTTGGCCATGGCAGACTGAATCCAAATCAGACACATTTTCTTTTTCCTGCAAACGAATATCAACGTTTGAGTCGTGTCTTCACGACTGAAGAATAACTGAAGAAAAATTTTATTATTTATTCTTAATTATTTATCAGTGATGCATTTTTATTCAGCTTATCTCAAACAACAATTCAATTAAACCTACCTCAATCAGTCTTATCCAGGATATATCCTAGTGAACTGGAAAGCACATAATATAATTATACCTCAGTCAATATTTATAGAGATGCTAAACTTTATTTGTTGGTAATCATTTGGTAAGTTATTTACAGTATTTGAGAGTTGCTTTTTCTTCACATATACAAATCAAGAGACGAGATTTTAATCATTGACTAAGATGTTTATTTATTAGTCCAAAATTATTGGAAATACCTATTTTTCCTAAAAATTAATTATTACTCACACACCATCACACCCTCCCGCAGATATAGATCGTGGTTTTGTAATCTATTGAGAGTTGACATCTCTAATATTATTGCCAGAGGTCTTAATATGTCCTTCTGGCTTTATTATGTTCTCACTTAGCACGTTCATGTCATGGCATTGTTTGATTTTTTGAAGATTTATCAATTATTTCACCAGAACAGGTTGATTATAGGGTTCAGTTTCTCCTAATATCAGATAACATTCATTTAACCAGCTTGTCCTATCCATTTAGTTAAATATTAGTCATTGATTTGTTTCAAGTTAAAATTATTATACATGGACCCTTATCCTTCAAGTAAAATCTTTTCAGTTCTACATGCATGTTGACATTGAACAATGACTTTTAGAACTCTATCAAAATGTAAAGATTTGAGCCTTCAACATCTACTGGTATCAAATTTAGATGCACAAATTTGTAATTTTATCCTAAATATTCATTTATTTATTTATATCCATATATATGACATTTCTAAGTGTAATTTGATGGCTGACATGCTTTTCACTAGTTTTCTAATGTTCTGGTTATTTGAAGTTTGCAATTTTGAATCATTTCTATAGGCCTTGACCACTTTTAATGGTTTGTGTGACTTTAGATTTTAGAACTATAAAAGAAGAAAGATGTTTCATAAAATCTCAGTCAGATGATTGTCCAACTCTTGAATTTGCTCTCAAATCATGATCCCAGGGTTGTGGGATCAATCTCCCACGGTCAGCCTCTGCACTGAGCATAGATCCTTGCTTACGATTCTCTCCTTGCTCCTTTTCCTGCTCCTTGCATACTCTCTCTCTCTCGAAAAAAAAAAAAAAAAAAAATAATAACAAAACTAAAAATTAAATATCAACTGCCATCTTGCTTTCCAGTGTACCATCCAAATCTAGGGAAAACAAGTAAATGTAGATTGTTTTTTTCTTGATCTCCCTGCCTCTACCATTGTCTCATTCAGTCTCCTTTCAACACAGCATCCTGAATGTTCTTTAATCCAGATTATACTAATTTTGTGTACCAAATCTTGTCATCACCACCTATCTCATTTCTTCTCAGAAAAGTCTATAATGTGTTACACGGTTTGGCTTCCCATACTTCTTGAGTCTACCTACTATTTTGTTCAGGCCACACTTCGTTCCTTGTGATTTTCCTTTAAAAGTGTCTAGCAAACTCCATACTCAGGACATCTGCACTTTTTCTTCCCTACGTCTGGAACACTCTTCCCTTCAATTTCTTCATGGCCAACCTCTTCATATAGGGAACAGTGTCAGCTTCTCAGTGATCAGTTCCTGCACTCTAAGTAGGATCCTAGTGACACTCTGATAATTTTCAACCTTCTTCCTACCTTAATTTTCATCATAGAAATCACTATCTCCTAATGTACCAGACAGCAGGTTTAGAGGATAGAAGTCTTTTTTTGAACCTTGATTTCCAATAACTCTATCTTATTTTAGGAGCTGGTAAACATAAAGCAAATCAAACTGTTTTACTTATCACTAATTATGGGAAACCAACATATTTGAAAATATATTTGCATTTTGTTATAGATTTGTGTAGTGGAGTCTTTCATGTGACACAGATTTGTATTTCTTGAACCTTCATTGAGTTCATGATCACCAAGCCACAATGTTAGAGCATGCTAACCTTTCTCAGTTGGAGAAAACTCAGTGAAACAAAGCAATCATGTAATTTTTTTTAATGTCACCTGGGCAAAGTTGCTTACTTAAAGAGTCATAAGACGAATAAAATTTAAAAAACAATTCCATCTTTAAGACCAATTTTTTATTAAGAATTTGCTCATTATCACAAGATATTTAGTAGAATATTTAAGTCAGTTAAAAGACATGTCTGAAAGCATCAATATATTTTCTTCAAATTAATAAAAACCATACTTTGTTTTTCATTTCAATAATGAAACTCAGTATTTAGATTCTGATCATGGAAGAAAATGACAGAAAATTGTGTTAAAGCATCAATATTTTCATATGAAAAACTTGGCTTCAAAGCACTCTTTCAGCACATCAGGGGAACTTTCAGATTTAATTAAAGGGCTGATTATCCCCTTGGGTATTCTGAATGGTTCTAAACAATGGAGGAAGAAAATACACACTTGGCTTTCAGTGGGCCCTGTAACTAAAATTAATACAGCTGTGGTTTTCATTGTTACATTGTTGTGTTAATCATGATTAAGTTACATACCTAAGTCACTATTAATATTCTAAAGACCTTCCTAAACTTTCAACAACCTACACTAAATTATTGAATAGATATTGAAAATCAGTCTGTAAAATTTGTCAACCAAAGAAATATGCTGAATAAACTACTCATGTTTTACAAAAACAAATTATAATAATCATGTTATTTGAAAATAATAGATATTATAGTTATGAGGCAGTATGTATTTATATGTATATATAATTTATATTTTATATTTTATTTCTGTATGTTGTATGTATATATATACACGTATACATATATATGCACATATATATACACATTATATATATATATATATATACACACACACACACATGTAAATGATTAAGTGCTTTTGCATTACAGCTAAATCCTAAGCTCAAAGCTGAGACAATTTAAGTAATTTGTTCTTATACAATTGTAATGCTGATGAATCCCAATCAGTTCTTACATGAAAAAAAATTAGTATTTTTTCCATTTACTTTAAATGGAGAGTATTACACTACCATCATTAAACCATAATTAAATTATAATTATAAGTTAAAATTGAAGTAATTAAATGAAGTCAATTTTAATTTTTCACTACTTAAAGTTATTTCTTTTTGTAACAGAATTGCTATCTCAATTAATTTTAATTTGTCATCAAGTGAAAAATTAAAGAAGTGAATTCAATATAGTATTTGGTCTGATGAAGCATACTTTTTTGAACAAGTATCACATGAGTAAGTTTTGAACTTGATGAATTACTTTACTTCCACTATAATCTTGATTTGCATTTTAAAAATAAACCCTAGAAGATGTTATTGATGACAGTAAATCAGGATTATCCAAAAATTTTGAAACCCTCAAAAACCTAAAAAAACAATGCCATCCTAGGTTCATGTAGCCAATCCTTTTTTTTCCTCCCACATGGGTATGTGTGTATGTGCAAGGATTATTGTGGCACCTGGCATTCTGCTGTTCACAAAAAAATGAAAGCAGAGTCTGTGATTTCAAAGACTAAGTGGCAGATAGAAAAATATTTTCCAATCACACTGGGTGATTACATGTAAGGTGCTGTGATAAAATAGAGAACGAAGGAACACAGAAACCAGACTACACTAAAAATATAAGATAAGTAAATGGGAGAAAACTGGAGAAGCATAGGCAATCTTAAGACGAGGAGATAAACTGTCCACTTATATGCTATGTAGTCTCTAGAATACCGAGAAGAGTTATGTTCAGAGCTAAGTGAAGCCAAACTCCTAAACTATCCCTACAGGCTTTAAAAAATTTATAAAATGCTAACGTCAACTGGGTAATAGTGGCAAATACATTTGCATCTTAGGAAGTTGATGAAAACTCGGGAGTAGTTTTATTGGGAAAGAAATGTTAGTGATATTAGATTGATTGAGGATATCTTTTGTTTTCCAAACCAGATACCCAATCCCATAAGATTGCTTAAACCCTTTACCTGATACCCCTTCCAGCTGCACCACCATGTCCTTTCTAAAAACTAAAAACCAGAAAGGATAAATTAACATAATGCATCTGCTCTTGCTTAAACCTACTTAATCAATCTAAAGTGTAATGTTCATTTAGATTGGATTTACAATGGCCCAGTGCTGGACTGTAACAATCCATCCTGCATGTCAACAAAGATGAGCTGTCTGCCATGCAGGACCCACTCTAAAGATTATTCTGTATTCCTGCCTACTTTCCATATTAGACCTCACCTCTTTGTTTCTTTATCTTTCAGGGAGCTTACTTAGTATGTATGAATGCCACTATTCATAGACTTTTTAAGAAAACAATTGTAGTAAACCTAAAATAGTCCAGGCTACATGGTAGATGTAGAGATGTAAGTATTTGCTGTACACTGGCAGATTCTAGGAATATTGCCATTATAGAAAAAGCTCCCCAGTGTTCCAGCTCCACTCAGATAAACTATCATCGAAGGCTAATTATTTGGATGTAATACTAATAACCACATTTGAAATTCATACTATGTTTTTCTTTCAAAAACATGCTTACATAAACATGTTATTTTAATTTGAATCAAATAACAAGGACAGAACTTCTTTGGCAGCTGGATTCTGTGTGTCCTCAGTCTGCCCTTTCTTCCTTGCTGGTCCAGAAGAATTCTGAAAAACTCTCACAAGAAAGAATGGGAATTTTAGTATAAGTTAACTTCTGGTTGATTATATATATCACTTTTATTATGATTGTGAAGAAAGTTAAAATCTGCATTAGTTAAAATTGTGTGAATTTGGAAAATAATAAGTTAGCCAGGTTAAAAAAAATGCATAGCTTTTTAAGTCTAAAATGATACAATAAAGATACAGAGATTAAAAACCAAAATGCCGTGTGCATATAATAGGTTATGAATATTTAGGTGTGAACACATCATAAAAAAGATAAAAAGGAGATCATTCATTCATTCTTTCATTTCATAAATATTTATCACATACTCACCATGTGCTAGGTACTCATTTAGGACCTGAGGTACATCAATGAAAAAATTAAAAACAAAAATGATTCATGTCTATGCAGAGCACGGCAAGCAAGAGAAGAATAATGGGAAATATTAAATTCAGAAAATTAATTATATAGTATGTGAGAAAGTAATTCATTTTACAAGAAAACAGTGCAATAGTAGACCAGGTGAAGATGATCAGGAACTTTAATTATGGAGGAGGTCGGTGGCATGAGTTGCATTATTAAATTGTATGATTAGTCTTCTTTGAAAAGATGAAATTTGAACATGCACTTGAAGTAGATGAGGGATTTAGCCAAGCATATATCTAGGAACAGTTTGATCAGGATCCTACAATGCAAGTATACTTGTTGTATTCAAGAAGATTGATATAACAGGATCTGAGGAAGCATTAAGGAAAATAGCAAACAACACTCAAATGTATTAGTGACAAATCATATAGGATTTTATAGCCATTATAAAGACATGGGGAGGTATTATAAAACAAAATTGGAGGTGAAAAGAGGATTGAGACAAAGGAGTAGTATATTTTGACATATTTTGGAAAAAAGCAATTTTTGACTAAGGCAGGGATGGAGGCAAAAAGTATGACTGGGGACTATTACAGGCAAGAAAGGGCAGAGGCTGGACCATGAGAATAGCAGTGGAGACAGGAAGAGATTTTTAGAATCTTCATCTGTTTCCAATGAAGAGACAATGGGATTTTTTGGATGTGAGAATTGAGAGAAAAAGAAATGTCAAGGGTGAGTCTACAGTTTGTGGCTTGAAGAAAAAGAGAAGAACCATCAACTAAGAGGAAGCTTGGCTGTGAAGAATGTTTGGTGAATCCATGATTCACAGCATAGATTTAAGTTCCTTGTTTCTGCATTTAAAACCTTTTAGCATCTGGCCCAGGCTTCAGGAGGTTCTAGGGCCTTTCCTCAGTTAAAAAAAAAAAAAAGTTATTATGTATTTTAATTTTGTTAAGAAGATAAAAATAACTCACAATATAGTGAGCATCAGACTATAATATCCCTCTTCACTTACATATCACAAAATTTAACAATCTTTTTGTTTAGGTATTTATATTTCTCATATCGCTATCAAAGATAACCCTTCAGCAAATATCTTTATTCACAAATATTTGTTTAATCATCTTACTTAAAACTGTTATTATCTACATTTAAGCACTGTTCCAAAGTCTTTACTATTGTAAAGGATTTAAATTTCTAAATCCTTCTACAGAGAAGTTTGAAAGGAAATATACCCAACATCTTTGAATATTAAAGTATGTATGTCCAAAGTACTATATGCTTTAATATTTTTATGTTTATTATTTTTTATTTACTTATTTATTTAAGGAAAGAGAGGGCTTGATGATGGCGGGGCAGAGGGAAAGAAAGAGAC
This sequence comes from Proteles cristata cristata, assembly GCA_017311185.1. Taxonomy (NCBI): domain Eukaryota; kingdom Metazoa; phylum Chordata; class Mammalia; order Carnivora; family Hyaenidae; genus Proteles; species Proteles cristata. The sequence goes on from JAESUZ010003403.1 coordinate 84,076, forward strand.
TTAAGCAGGCTTCACACTCATCACAAAGCCCAATGTGGGTCTCAGCCCTATGACCTTGGGGTCATAACCTGAGCCAAAATCAAGAATCGAATGCTCAACCAGCTGAAATATCCAGGCACTCCTGTGTATTTGCATTTGTATTTTTAACATCAAATTGTTTTTGGAGCACCTGGATGACTGACACAGTTAGGTGTTAGACTTTTGATCTCAGCTCAGTTCATGATCTCACAGTTGGTTGGATCAAGCTCCACATCAGGCTCTGTGCTGACACTGTGGAGCCTGCTTGGGATTCTTTCTCTCCCCTTCTTTCTGCCCCTTCCCTGCTCAAGTGCACATGTACACACATTCTCTCTCTTTCTAATATAAGTAAATAAACTTAAAAAGAAAACAGATTGTATTTATTATTTTAGGAATTGCTTCCTTGATACTTATATGATTTTATATTTAAGTGTCTATTTTTTCTTTTATTAGACACAGCTATTATATAGTGATGGTATTAAAGTTTTGAAGGATAAGGAATATGCATTTCCTTTTTTATAATCTGTGGCATTTTTAATTACACATTTTGAACTTAATTCATTTATTCAAATGTATTAGCCTGTCTCTTTATATTAAACACATTTTCCTTATTATTGGGAGAAAGGCAAGATTGTTCATCTTCAACAATTATGTTAATCATCATCCCGAGCAATAAGAATAAGGTTAACTCAAAGTATAATTAGAAAGAAAGACTTAAAACTGTCTCAATTTGAAGATTGCATAATTAAGTAGAAAGCTTTAAAAATAAACCAACAAACTGAAAATAAGGAATTTCGCAAAATCTTAAGTTACAGCATCTATAAACAAAAGTAAAATCTATTTCTTTAAAAAACTATTTAATTGGAATATTAGAAGTTCCATTTTTTAAAGTATTAAAAACCATAAAACATTCATGGGAAATTTGAACCAAATCTGTGCAAGTTCTGCATGTTGAAAATTAAAAAACAATCCTAAGTGAAATTAAACAAAACTTAAATAAATGGAGTGATATACTGTGTTCATGGATTGAAAGATGTAATCAATATAAATTATTCTCAAATTATTTTATTAATTCAATATGATATGCATTATAATCTTAGGAGACATTTTTTAAATTAGAAATTGACCACTAGTTTCACAATTCTAGAAGAGATGCAAAGAACACAGGTGGTCAAAGCAATCTTGGAAACACAGCGCATATTTGGAGGACATGCACTAACTTATTTTGACATTTACTTTAACAATGTAATAGTAAAAGCAATGTGGTAATGGCATAAGGATAAGTGTGGATGAAATGGAGAACGCAAACAGATCTACATCTGTATGATAAATAGATTTGAAACAAAGGCAAAAAAGAAATTCAATGGTAAAGAGGAAAATCTTTTCAACAAATGGTATCAAAACAATGGGATACTTACTTTTTCATTGCTTTTTTTTTATCTCTGATTTATCCCAATAGATGCTTTCTGTGTCTTTTTGCTTTTTATGATTTTGGTCTTTTTCCCCCACAGTATAATAAATTTGCTTCACTACTTAGTATTTCTCTCACTCTTGATAACCACAAGCGACATAAAATCAAAACAAAACAACAAACATAGCATAATGGGCAGCAGCAATGGAATTATTTCAAAGAATAAGGCTCTGTTAGAAGGTCCAGAAAAAACAGGACTTCTAAACATAATCCTGGGTTATTAGTGACAAAAGGGTAGCTTCAAAGCACTTGGAAAAATACATGTTTTATTGTTTTTGTTTTCATTGTCATTTCTCTTATTTTGTTTTGCTTGGGGACCTGTTCTTTTCTGAAATTGTGAATAGAAACCATAACAGCTGAGTGTTTCATTATGAGGGGCTGGTGTTCACCAGTCCCCACAGAGGCTACTAAGTGGGACTCTGTAAACACGTGCATGGATGATGTCCTATTCATATGTACCTTCGTGTGTTACTGGTCCAAAGCTCTGAGCCAGCCAGCTGAAATATAAGCACAGATGAACAAGAATCTCCCCTGTCTTCCAGGAACCGGGAAGTCATCCTTTACATCTATACACAGGAAAGCAACCCAACGAATTACATCTAGTCAGGGAGGGGGAATGTTATGATAGATTGGGACTCAGAAGCTGTGGCAGCCCAGACAAAGAACAACAAATTTCCTGTGAGGAATGGACATGAATTATAAAGAACATTATATACTATATGCTAAAAGGTCTGAAGTAAAAATAAGTCTTCTAAACTAAGTGCCTCTGAATTGATCCTTTAAGAAAAGTGGCCTCTGTCCAAGTGTGGGAATAATTGAGGAGTACTGCTGTATTTCAGGCGGTGGACAGGCTAATATATGTATGTCGTATATTGTTACTTAACCCTTGCAGCATATATGTGAAATGTGTACTATTTGCTCAGATGCAACCACAGCCGAATAGGAATTTAAATCTAGTTTTAACTAGAACCAAGGGCTGGCTTCTTTCCCTTACACTAGTGACTTTTAACCCCCCCCCAACAAAGGATTATCCATCCCAAAATGTCAATAATGTCAAAGTTGAGAAACTCTGAATTCTACCACCCCAAATAGAGAGAACTGGACATGTTTTCTTCAGGCAGAAGGGATATTATGTTCTGAAGAGATTTGAGGGAACATCCATTTTCATAGCTACAGCTAAATGCCATGATAAAGGATCTGAAATGTATCCTAATAATACCAATATGCTACTGAAGAATATGCCAGCAATGCATAATGCTTATCTGCTACATTCTGTTCCTCTACCAACCTCTACAGACCATATTGCTTGCTATTCAATCATTCTCACATTCTCTTCTAAAGAAATTGAGAAATTAGAGACATAGACATAGACACAGACACAAACACACACCAACATAAAAATAAATGTCAATATAAACAAGAAATCCATTTTGATTGTGAGACTATATATAATTCATGACAACTAATAGTATTAAATGTTTTACAAAAAAGGTTTTTTAAAGGCTTGGTAGTATTCATTCTCAGAACACAATATGCCAAGTCCTGTACATCAGATGCAAAATCCTGGAAGCAATTCCATTTGCAGAAAAGGTCCTTGATTTCCACACCATGTAGAATTTAGAGAAGGAGCAGGGAACCAAGAAGCTTACCAATCCATTTCCATGCTTCCGGTACTCATGGAGGAGATGGGAAAAAGGGGGGAGGGGGAAGGAACAGGAAAATGAAGATGGTAGGAAGTTCATTCCAATTATTATAGATCAACTCTACAAAGCCAATCAGAGTGAGCCAGCATGGCGCATAGACTGACCTCTAGGGGGCGGTCAAGTGTAGCACACTACCACACAGGAAGCTAAGACATTCTGGGAGGTCTTGAGGAAAAGAAAAAAAAAAAAAAAAAAAGGTAACTGTAGCACATTTTTACATGGTTAGCAATCATTTTTGCCAAGACAACTATTAGTAGTCCCATACAGAATATTGTACTTTTGCCTTTTATATCATGTGATAATGATAGTTATTATGATATTATACAGTTATCCCCTTAATAATCCTTCCTAATTTTTCCCTTAAGAATACAGTGCTTGGTTTAAAGCAAGGATTTGAAATCACAAAGTCTCCAATACTTTGAGAGAACTTCAGTTAAAAATAAGCTACTCAATTACCCAGCTAATTAAATTATTTTTATCTGTCCCTCTCTCCCCTTCCTTCTCTCCTTTCTTTCTCTCTCTCTCACTCCAAACCTGAAAAAGCTGTTGGTGACAAACATAAGTTGTGGGAAATTGAGATATTATCCATTAACAATTCCACTGACTATAATGACAGATATATTCATACCTCAGATACAATGTATATATATTTATTTCCATTTGGGATTTTAACTTATCCATTTCAAAAGTGTACATTCTTAATATAAATTGATTTTTATTCAGTCTGGAAAGAGGTAATACTTCCAATGATTTTTATTTTTTGATGTCTGTTTATTTTTGAGAGAGACAGAGACAGAGTGTGAGCAGGGGAGGAGCAGAGAAAGATGGAAACATAGAATCCAAAGCAGGCTCCAGGCTCTGAGCTATCAACACAGAGCCTGATGCAGGGCTCAAACTCACAAACCACGAGATTATGACCTGAGCTGAAGTCAGATGCTTAACCAACTAAGCCACCCAGTTGCCCCCAAGGAATTTTTCAGTGATAAAATTTTATCTATATACTCTGAGACTTCTCCCACTGTAAAAATTTTCCCTAGGCAACTGTTTATTTCTATTATCATATATGTAAATCAGAACTTTCTCATTAATTTTGTATCTTTGTTTAAGTGAACTACTTTGTCTATTTAAGTGTCTATTTTGGAGCTTTGTATATTTAAGTGGTCTCTGACCAACAGACACATATGTTAGGTTTGTTACTTCTTAGAATAGATTTTTTTTCTCCAGTATGCACTATGAATAACCATTTTATAGAATAAGTAGATTTTTATTCTAACTATAACTTTATGATTCTTTACCATACCACATGCCAATTTCAAAATAATAAAGAGAGTCTTATGAAATATTAAATACAACAAAACCTGGAGCACATGAGTGGCTAAGTCAGTTAAGCATCTGACTCTGGCTCAGGTCATGATCATTGTTCATGAGTTCAAGCCCTGGGTCGGGCTGTGTGCTGACAGCTCAGAGCCTGGAGCTTGCTTTGGATTCTATGTCTCCCTTTCTCTCTGCCCCTTCCCAGCTCATACTCTGTCTCTCTCTTAAAAAATAAATAAAACATTACAAATTTTTTAAATAAAAATAAACACAATAAAACCCTTAAAATATAAAAGAGTTGTAAAAATGTGTGTTTTTAATACTATAGTACAACTTCAGGACTACATAGAAAGATAAGGAGTATTATAATAAAATTTCATCTTCAGCATGAAAGCTTATGAAGTATGAATAGATTTAAACTATTTGCTTCAGACACTAAGAGGATGATCTTTTTTTTAACACTGTGAAAACACATCACTCCTGAGAAAGAGAGCTGGGAAAAAACAAAGAACCTTCTATTCATGAGGAAAGGGGATTCCACCATCTGAGCCAAGAATTACAACTGGGAGGAGGGTCCCTAAGAGCGCTGAGAGGTTCACAACCCTAAATATCCAGGGTAAGTGTGAGCCAAAGGCTGAGGCTTCATCAGAGAATTAATTCCACACTCATCACAGAAGCAGCAGAAGTGAGTAATACTGAAGGGTAGAGAGGGGCTCACTGACTAGCATGCAAAGTAATGGGAGAATAGAAAAATACATTTTCAAATCATCTCTAACCTAAACACAAAATAATAATAATGGAAGAATTTGAAGCCTCCTTTGTACTTAGAGTTAACATAGTAAAAACAAATCCTACACTGAATTTAAAAATGTAATATATCTGTGACCTTTTTGTAACAATCTGATTAATTTTTGAGAATGCATCATATTTATTTCCCTTTTGCTTGACAAATCCCAACAATCTTAGCTTTCTAGATAGTAATGTGCCACATGACAGCTTTGAGAGATATCAGTTGGTAGGCCATGACCAGCTCATTCAAAAACTGACCTTTTTGATTCAATCTTAATCAGAAGAATCCTTGCCATTCTTCATTTTCCTTCTTTCTCCCCCATCCCTTCACTGTGTACTGGTTGCACTGAAAGAATTGATATTCTTCTACATAATTCACTGCTTCTATAAATATCACCAAGGATGGAATTTCAGGACTTTTTTTTTTTTATAGGATTACTGCCAGGATTTTACATTCATTGCACAATGGGATTTTATAAAAATTAAAACTGTAAAAAGGAAAAAAAAAAGACATTAAGTGAATAAAAAGTAAAAATCTGGGAGAATATATTTGAAACAGATATATGACAAAAGTCTTATCTTCAAAGCCTTTTTTATTTTGTTCTTATTTTTCAAGATTTTGAGGAGGAAGCTTAGATTAATTTCAGATTTTCCTTGTGCAGGTATTTAGTGTAAATTTCTCAAGACTGTACTAGCTGTTGTATGCCATTTTCATTCAGTTCTTTTTTAAATTTCTCCTAAACTTTCCCTTTTTGTCCTAGGTTAGAAATGTGTTGTTTTGTTTTCAAGTATTTGGAGATTTTCCTATGATCTTCCTATTTACTTCTAATTTGACTCCATTGTGGTTGGAGAACACATTCTGTATGATTTCAATTCTTGTAAATTGGTGGAGATTTTATTGACAGCCAAGGTTTTCTTCTCTCTTGGTGGAAGTTCCTTTAAAATTGGGAGAAAATGTGTATTCTGCTCTTGTTGAGTGGAATATTCTGTAAATGTCAATTGGATAATGTTGGTTGATACTGTTAATTTTTTTCTATCTCATTTCTGATTTTCTTGATAGTTCTATAGATTTTTGATGGAGAGGACTTGAAGTCTGCAGTGATAATTGTGTAATTCTGTATGTCTCTTTTGTTCCATGGATTTCTTTCACATATCGCAGCTCTGTTTCGTGGGGCACATACATTTAGAATTGCTATCCTTCCTGTGGATTTGTCTTGCATGGCAGAAGAAGGGTAAGAGAGCTCCCTGGAGTCCTTATTATAAGGCACTAATCCTATCCAGGGGTCTACCTTCATATCTAATTACCTCTCCAAGTTAACACCTCCTAATACCATCACTTCAGGATTAGGTTTCAACATGCAAATTTGGAAGGGACACAAACTTTCAGTCAATTGCACTGCCCCCCCAACCCCTCTTCAGATCTCAAAAACATCTCACTTTCTCAGAAAAGATACTTCTGACTTATATAAAAAATATTCTCCATTATTTTCTCTCATACATGCCTGATCATTTCTTATGATGCGAATTGTCATAATCTATAGTAAGTTGTATGAGTATATTAAGGATGAATTATTTCCTGCTCCATGAGGGCAGGAAACCAAGCTCATTATGCGTGGCTGTATTTTCAGTGCTGAACATAGTGCCTGGTACCCAATGATTATTCATTGATTGAAATTAGCATTTACTGCCAATACTAATATAGAGATATACATAGCTTGTCTCATAACAGGTATTTTATTCTATACTATATTAAAAAACATGAAAGTGATGGGTATGAAAAAGAGTTTCTTGATTTGCTTGTACATGCAAATAATGGATCATTTAGTCACACAAAAATTCTCAAAAAAGTTCATAATTTATTAATCTCTGTGATATTGCAAATGTATCTGTGAAGTTACATAAAAAGTAAAATGCCACTTAGTTTCTAGTACTAAGTAACTTCCAGTCCACTTAGTGAATCACAATATTTAGCTAATTGCCAAAAGGATAAAACATTTATTGTACTTTGTATTGAATACATAATATCCTTCAGGCATGCTGAATAAAATCCTATCCAATATAAACTTCTTTAATTGTTGACTCTTAGTATCATATTTATAAACTATGTAATAGCAACACCAATGGACTGAAGGAGAAAAGAGAGGGTAAAGAGGAGAAGTAGATGTGACAGTGGGAAGGCAGAGGTGATGTATCTGTGAATGTCAATCTTCCTAGCTCAGACCCTTCAAAAACAAATATTTAATATTTGTTACATTCAGAGGATGTCACATTCAGAGGATGTAGAAAATGTGATGTAAAAGAACACTGGTGAAGTATGTGGGAGCAATAAAGAATAAAAATAATTATGAATGGAAGAAAGAATGAAAAAGGTAACAAGTCAGTGGAGGAATGCATTATATAATTTATTTTGTATATTGTAAATCCCTCAAAGAAATATTATTATTCCTAGGTTACATTAACACAATGAATTTATATTCTAAGAGGAATTGATCAAAATTTTCAAGCAAGAGTAATATTTGTGTCTAAGTTCTAATTTTATGAGATAGCTATAGAAAGTAACTTTATTCCTTTACTAGAATATAGAAGGACAGAGTGTATCAGTCATCACGTTTGTATGATTCTAGTATCAATTGCTATGAAATACTTCAAACATGGTTTACCCATTCTCCTACAGAGCTTACTTTGAATAAGTGGAATTAGTGTTTTTAACCTACATTTGCTAAAAGATTTCTAGATTTGAGTGCACTTTTCATCTTCCCTGTTTTGTCAGGATGAGTCAATTAACTAACTTTTGTACCTGCCCAAGTTGGAACAGTTTCAGAAAAAAGTGATTTTTACCCCTTTGCTGCTGTTGCCACTGTGATAAAAGCTAGGATGACAATGGAAAAACCACATTTTCAGCCCTATTCTCATAATGGGGTGGGGAGAGAGAGGCATGGATCAGCAAGATCCCTTCTCTGTGACAGCTACAAAGACAGGAGCAACAGTTATTCATTCGTATAAATTAAAGATACTAGCAGCCTCCTTACTGTGAATGCAGTTATAAAATTCATTCCTCTACAAAATACATAAATTTTCTAGAATCCCTGTAGAGCCTTCTAGAGTGACTTGCAAGAAGCACTTGAAGTAGTTTTAGTGTTTGTTTAGAGACTTCTGCTCAATGCTAATATTTCTTACATCCACAATTATGACAAAATTCTACTACATGTACACACAGATACACACACGTTAATCTTTTCTAAACCCTTGCTCAACTTAGAAATTAGGTTAAGAATTAGCCTGAAGATAAGTTCAAGGGGGAGTTCTGTTTCATCTTAGAGATATAGTTTAATGTTTCTTTAATTTATTTATTTTGAGAGAGACAAGGGGCGGGGCAGAGAGAGCCAGAGACAGATAATCCCAAGCAGGCTCTACACCATCAGTGCAGAACCTGACACAAGGCTCATGCCCACAAACCACAAGACCGTGACCTGAGCCAAAACCAGGAGTAGGACACGAAACTAACTGAGCAACCCCGGCACCCCTAGAGTATTGTTTTAAAAGTTCTACCAGTAGCCATTCAGTTTGAGCTGACTAATGGCAATAAGGATTTTAAAGATAAGGCGTATTATGCCCAACTCAGAAGAAAAGGCTAGAAGACTACTTTACCAGTAATTAAAGACTATTTAACTACTGAATTTATAGATATGCAATACTGAATATGTAAGGTAGGAATAGAAACATTTCATGTAGAATTAGAAGGAAATAGAAATTTGAGTATTCATCATATTCAGCTATCTATCACCATAGATATCAAGGCTGAAACTTAGTTTCTTCATATAAATAAGTGTATTATACAGGGACATTATATAGTATATAATGCCATTAATAAAGCCATTAATACTTCATGGAAAATGTTTTTAAAGTGTGAAAAAGATCTGAAGTCTTATGCAAAAACTTCCTTTGAAGGAAATATATGCAGTATTCTGAGTGGAGTGTTTAAACCTTAATCAGATTCTCTTTGTGTTTATAACCCCCAATCCTGGTGTTAAAGAGCCCTGGCACTAATGTAGTTAATTCGGATATGGAAGCATCATTCTTACAAAACATTGAAAGGAAGGGATTATAGATTGACAAGAAGAGTTTAGTAAATGAGAAATGTAGCGCTCAAAAGGAAGTATTTGGTAAATGGAGTGTCACCCAGAAAAAAAAAAAAAAAAAAACATAAAAGGAAAAGGGGGAACATTGACTAACAGCTAATCATAAAAAGTTGCTCCTTTTTTTTGGATTGTTTGACATTATGATGTTATAAATCATGTGATCAATGTACCCATAAACAGTTCCTTGACCTACTTAGGAGAAGAGACTTGCCTTGATTTGCTTGTTCTAACAACAAGCATGACTTTTCCACCCAATACATAGTCATTACTTCAAGAGGAAGAGCTGATTCAGTACCTCCTCATACACACACGTTCATGACACACTTGGACACAAACATGCACAGATCTGAATTTGCACTTTAGCATTGTGCTCATTTAGTGTGCAACTGGTCACATATTAATCATTCATTAAACTCTTATGCATTGAAATGATAAAGGAAAGTCTCAATGTGTTTTGTTCACAGATGCATATCTTTATCCCAGTGTGTTTAGTTCACAGACACACACAGACAGATATTGATTCTTTGGAAGAGTTGCCACAATTAAGACATGACAAACTCCTGGTAAAATTTAGAGTTAATGCTTCTAATAACATTAGCATCGATTGTATCTTTCAAATAAAGCATGAAATATATCTGGTAATATATTCCGATGCAAGAACTATGATAATCATTTTAAAGTATTTTAGAGGACAGTAATGCTTCTTTTTGTTGATAAATGTGTAAAACACACCTGTGTTCTTGACACAAGAGATGGGGTATTTAGATAGTCTAGTTTTCCAGAAATGTATTGAAATATCCCAAACATTAGTAAAGCCTTAAAGTACCTATCAGAAGAAGGTAAAATGATAAAATAATCTTGCTGTAAAAAATTGACATGTTTCTAATCTTGAAACAAACAACAGTTCATATTAGCTACAAAGGGTCGACAAGGCCATAAAGAATATGAGATTATCCTGAAATTTTCAAATTTTAATTAATATATAACATATTTGAGGGACACCGGAGTGTCAGTTAAGCATCTGACTCTTGGTTTCAGCTCAGGTCATGATCTCATCGTTTGTGGGTTTGAACCATGCATTGGGCTCCGTGCTGACAACGTAGAGCCTGCTTGAGATTCTCTCTCTCCCTCTCTCTCTGTCTGCCTCTTCCCTGCTTGCTCTTTCTGTCTCTCAAAATAAATAAACTCCAAAAACTTAAAATATATGCATATATATTATATATGAGAGACAAAAAATATGTCCAAAGTGTTATTGTTATTTATCAATGAAACAAAACACAAAAAGCCAACTAGCAAGTTTCAAGCTCTGCCTTGCTGTCCATTAATTTCAAGATCTCACCAATTTTCTGTCGACTACAGCACAGTAAGTGCGCTATAACTATGTAGAGACCCTACCCAACAAAGGCTTGTCCAGCCTCACTGCGTGCTTTGTGCTAGAAAGACACATGCCACGCATCATCTCCCAGAACTCTGTCAGGGGACGCAGCAGTCTGTTTTCACAAGTCTGGTTCAGTCACAAAACTAGAGCCAGTTCAGGAATTCTGGGAAGGAAAACAACAGGTTACCACGGGAACTAACGGTTGTCAGAATCTTGGCATACTCTGCACAGAAACGGAGGAGGAGGGCTGCCGGCGTCAGGGGAGACTGCAGCTGAAGAGACGAGGCTGCAGATACTCATTACCTCACTGTGCAGAAGGGGCGGTTTCTCAGAATCACACTGAGGAGCCGCTGCAGTTCTCCTATATCTCTGAAAAACCTCACACCAACCGTTTCAGGATACTGCTGCGCGATGAGTGGAAAACACTCAGTGAGGATTCTCTGTCAATGTCGTGTTGGCTGCTGTTGCCTCTGCTCTGCTCCATCTCATGCAAAGCACTTGCATTTGATGATGGGGTATCGCTGCACACCCCCAAATTTGTGGCTTGCTGTGTCTGATAACATCCAATTCATGATGGGCTTCTCTAAGTGTCATGGTGCCTTGAAAGCTGTCAACAAGCATTTGGTCCCTGCAAGGCAAGGCCCAGCAGTGAGCTTTAGCTGTCACTCACAAGGTAGGTGGACATCTGCAGAAGAGAACATGGGTTTGCTTCAAAATACAAAGTATATTCGCCATAGATACTTCAGGCTCCCTTGGATCTGGTGGGTCAAACAGCGAGGGCAGAGTACGTAGCGCAGAAACTTAGACCTATTCCAAACTGATCATTGAATTGGCAAATGAATCAGGGTAGTAAGTCCACATAAAGTGTAGGTTTGTTGCTGAAATTCAGGGACCCACTAGGTGTGTGTCTTTTCTGGGAATATGTAAATAAGGTGTTCATCTTGAAGACAATATATCAACATGCCTTATACCATAGTCTTTTAATGCCCCCCTAATAATCATGTGATAGATTTCTGAGCCTCTCGCTTATCTTCTAAGGTTCTATTCTGTATGATGACTCCAACTCAACAAATCCAATCAGAATGATTTTGTCAAAATAGTGGACAAGCCCGAATAATTTGAGTGAGGTGAAGGGTTGATATAGCCCTGACATAAGACACTAAAGCTTTGATTCTGTCCCTGCCAAGAAAAGACAAACTGACTTTAAAACTCTTTAAATTAATATGGAGAAAAGAGCATTCTCAAGATCAACACAATAAGTACTTAGCACTCTTTATTTGCTTCGGAACAGCATCTGCCATTTGAGTCACCAATTGTTTCCTTTTATTGTTGAACCATATGAAAAGGTGAAGAAAAGTATGATGGTGAGGGCAATACAAGTGAATAAGCACCACATCCACTTGTAGTGGAGGGTAAGAAGGTGTCAGGCAGACATGGAGAGAGGAGAGTCAGAGATAGACGGTAGAGTCATACAGAGATTTTTTTAAGTTAAAAATAATAAAATTTGTTTTAGTATTATGTTGCACTTAACCCATTAAAATATTATCTTAAACATGTCATATAATAATTATTAATAAAATAGTTTACATTCTTTTTGATAGTATCAATACTTTAAATGCCAGTGTATATTTCATAGTTACAAAGGACATCTCAAGTAGAATACTAACTTTTCAAGAGAAATACTTTTCTGTATTCAATACTATTTCAGGTTTTAAATTTAAGTTCCTTATTATTAAAGAAAATGGAGGGATGCCTGGGTGGCTCAGTTGGTTAAGCATCCAAAGTTGGCTCAGGTCATGATCTCACAGTTTTATGAGTTTGAGCTCTGCATTGGGCTCTGCCTGCGTTGGTTCATCTGTCTCCCTCGCTGTCTGCACCTTCCCTGATCTCTCTTTCTCGCTCTGTCACTCTCTCTGTCACTCTGTCTCTCTGTCACTCTCTGTCTCTATCTCAAAAAATATATATATTTAATTTTTATATTAAGTATATAAATATTTAAATATGTAAAAAATAAATAAAATTAGGGGCGCCTGGGTGGCTTAGTCGGTTAAGCATCCGACTTTCGCTTAGGTCGTGATCTCACAGTTTGTGGGTTCGAGCCCCGCGTCGGGCTCTGTGCTGACTGCCGGCTCAGAGCCTGGAGCCTGTTTCAGTCTGTGGCTCCCTCTCTCTCTGACCCTCACCTGCTCACGCTGTCTCTATCTCTCTCCTAGAAATCAAAAAAAAAAAAAAATTAAAATTTTAGTTCCTCAGTTGGACTAGCAACATTTCTAGTGCTCAGTAGCCACAAGCAGCTGGTGTCGGCCATATTGAATGGTGCAGCACTAGAATAATTCTTGACAAGCCTCTTACAGCACCTTTGCTCAGGCTGTCCATAAGATACAGGTTTTTGTTTTGTTTTGTCTTTAAATTATGACCCAAAGTGTGAGTTTGTGTATATATAAACTCATATTAGATATATTTTAAGTTATGGAAATATACCTCCCAAAGTTATTTAAAATCTCTTCAGCTATTTATAGATAAGTCCACACATAAACTGACAGAAACTTCATACAGAAACAGATTCTTCAGCTGTGTGGAATGTGGTTAGAATATGGTTTCATTGTTACAATTATTGTATTTTCATAAAGTTCAGAACACAACACATAAGTTTTATCAATTCCATACGAGAATAATTTAAAAGAATAAAATTGCACATTTGTGTAGGTTTCTGTACATATACACACAATGGTATGTGTATTAATATGCACATTGTCTTCTTAGACATCTGTGATATATATAAATTATCATCACTAGTGTTTCATATACCCATTTTGATTGTAATTCAGTTGTACTAACTTACCCTACATTTCCCTGCAACTGTTTACTTTCTTTTTTCTTTCTTTTTAAATGTTTACTTATTTTTGAGAAAAAGAGAGACAGAGTGCAAGTAGGGCAGAGAGAAAGAGAGACACAGAATCAGAAGCAGTCTCCAGGTGCTGAGATGTCATCACAGTGCTAGATGTAGGGCTCGAACCAGGCACTTAACCAACTGAAACATTTGAGTTATGTGAGAAGACATGAAACATAGAAAACTTTTGAGTAGAATTTTTTATGTAAGTTTATACTGTTTTGTATAAACATCACCAAATGTGAAATTAAAACTTGGAGTGGTAAAAATATTATTTTTCTTAAGATAGAGTTATTAACTTGCCTCCACACAATGTACACTCTTTATAACTAGTATATATGCTAAATATATTATAAACACACACATGTACTACATATATATTTATTTAATTTTCTGGATAGTGCAAACAACATCTTAAGAGAAAAAATTAGCAAATTACTAACCCAGTAGTTACAGCTATGCATGTGCAGTTTGAATTTACCTAACTTGAACTGGTGTTGAATATTCATCATAGTTTTTATGATGTACAAATTGCAAATGCCAATTGGAAGCCAAAGCATACAAACAAAACAAAGACCCGGGACTCCTGGATTCATGTACTAATTGATATGTTAATTGTGTGAACTAGATTTTAAAATTCCTCACTTTAAACCATTAATATTTAAAGTACCTAAAAATTAAAGAAAACATGTCATAGTTTAATAATCTCTTTCTTTTTAATTAAATAAATTATTTTGCAAAATATTAAGATAATTTTATAGAGGTAATATACTTAAAAGGCTTGCCTAACTAATTAAAGATAATATTATATGCCCTGTTTGGAAGTATACTATCACAGACATTGAAGAGGATTTCAAGAGTCTAAACAAACTTAAAAGAAAAAAAATACAGTATTTTAATAGAAAGTTTTTTAGGCTAAAAATAACTTGAAGGAATCATTTATAGGTGAAACAGATACACATGAATTAATTTTCAATTGCAATTCTTATTGTAAAGTTTCTAGTATATTATATTATGTGTATAACACACCCATCAATGAAAACCCATATATTGGAAGGGTATAGTAAAACATATTAAGTAAGCATGTGTGACTTAAAATAAAAATAATAAATAAGTAAGTAAGTAAGACATCCATTTATTATTAAGCCCATAGTTTAACTAAATTTTTCAGAGGAATTCAGTGTTTTTGGTTCAGGACTTCAACTATGCTACATCAAGCTGATTGAAGGATATCAATTTGTTTTGTGTTACCAAGCAAGAGAGATATCCACATTTGTATCCTCAGCCTATCTGCATTTAAGCCATTGTTTAATTCAATATAATCCCTGATTATCTCATTCATTCAAATATAACATCTCTTTGTAAATCTCCCACATTTTATCAGCAATGTGACTTTTATTTTCTAGAACCCATCAACTCCTATACATTTCTTGTTTGCCCTCCTATAATCTTCAAATGGAATTTGTTAACACACACACACACACACACACACACACACACACACACACACACACACACACACACACACACACCTGCAAGACCAAAACTACCAGCCCCTCAAATGAGAGTGTCTTAATTATTTTAATTAGAAACCCCCACCTCTTCTTGTCATAAATAAGCTTCATTTTTACTTCAGCGTGTGGAAGATAACGTCATTACTCGCTTCACATTTCTCATTTTTAGAATAAACTCTAAACATTTTCTTGATACATGGCTTTTGCCCAGTCTAAATGATTCACCATTCTGCTGTGATCAATCTCTCGAAACTTCCACAGCATCATTTTCCAAATACTGCCTTTTAGTTTTCCTTCACCAAACCCTCTGCATCTGCTGTAACTTCTGTGCTCCTTTTTTGCCTATTTTACAAATCATCTTATTTAAGACTCACTTTAAATTAAACTTTTTATTACACCTTTTTATTGACCACCAAATGTGAAAGTAATTTCCCTTTACTCGAGAATCATACAGAATGAAAAATAGGTTGTTCATTTTATTCTCACCTTTTACAGCATTGAAATTGGCAAGATTTAAACAGAACATATGGAACGAAGACTGCTCATCACACTGTTCAATCTATTCTCTGTCATGGAAGATGAAAAATCAGGTGTACTTTGTGTCTCTCTGAATTTTAAAAGAATCTGCACATCCAGCTACAGGGTGAATTATACCTAGGCATATGGACCCCCAGGCATATGGAAAGACTCAAAGATGGCAAACGCTTACACCAATGATCCTCAAATAATTATTTTGATGAGGGCAGGGAAAAATGGTTTTCTATTAATAAGATATATTTTTTCCTCTTATATCTAAATTAGCCATTTATAAGTGCATTTATTATGTGATTTTTCTGAAGCAGGCATTTTGTTGGAGAAAAGGAGTATTAAACTATTTTAACATTTATATAATAAACTGAAATAAGCCTTTGCAGATGAATAGCATACTGATTTGTAATATTCAGAACCAAAACTTCAGCTAATGATTGTTTTGGGTTGTGATTGATTTTTTTTTTTTTACTAATAGACTATATATGTGTGTGTGTGTGTGTGTGTGTGTGTGTGTGTGTGTGTATTTAGAGAGGAGATCTCATGTGCGCGTGCACACACATGCACACAAGTGAATGGTAGAGGGCAGAGAGAGAATCCCAAGCAGGCTCCACATTGTCAGCACAGAGTCCAATGCAGGACTCTGTCTCATGAACCTTGAGACCATGACCTAAGCCAAAATGTAGAGTCAGGTGCTTAACCGACTGAGCCACCCAGGCTCCCCAGACTGTGTATTTTTAGAGCAGTCTTTTAGAGAAAAAAATAGATCAGCAAATACAGAGTTCTCAGATACTTCCTATTCTCTGACCCTCCTCCACCCCCATGTTTTCCCCTCTTATGAACACCTTTCCTTACTGTGTGGTATTGATTATTGGACTCAACAAATAAATAATGTCAGGTACCTGCCTTAACAGTATAGTACAAAATAGTTTTACTGTCTTAAAAAGACAGCAATGCATGTGATGCATTCTACCCTCCTTTCCTCCCCCTGACACTTTGGCCACCCCTGGTATTTTTACTCTCTGCATAGTTTTGCCTTTTTCAGAATGTCTGTAGTTAGAATCAGAAAATATGTAGACTTCGCAGACTGACTCAGTACTTTAGAATTCATCCTTTTAAGGTTCTGCATGTCTTTTCCCGGCTTGAGGGGTCACTTATTGTTATGATTTAATAACTTCCCATTGTGTGGATATATCATGATTTAATCACTTGATGCATTGAAAGGCATTTTGGTTGGTTCTGAATTTCAGCATATGAATAAAATTTCTGTAAATGTTCACGTGCAAATTTTTCGGTGGACAGAGATTTTCACCTCATTTGGATGATTATGTAGGAGTGTGATGGCTGAATCCTATGGTATGACAGAGTTTAGCTTTAGCTTTGTGAGAAACTGTCAAACTGCCTATCAACAGGGCTGGACATTTTGCATACCTGCCAGCAATGAATGAGAGTACCTGTTGCTTCACATCCTCCGAAGTATTTGTCACTGTGTGTGTTTTGGATTTTAGTCACTTTAATGGGTATATAGTGCTATCTCATTTTTTAATATGCCATTCCTGATATGTGTTGTTGATCACTTTTTATGCTGTTTACCATCCGTATATCATATTTGGTGAGATTTCTGTTCAGATTATTTATTGATTAGGTTTGTTTATTTTTGTTTGTTTTGTTTTCTTATTGTTGAGTTTTAAGAATTCTTTGTTTATTTTGGACACAAGTCCTTCATCAAGTATGTATTTTGCAGATCTTTCTCCCTGTCTGTGGTTTGTCTTGTCTTTCTCTGAAAACAGGTTTTCACATAGCAAAAGTTGTAATTTCAATGAGTTTTGTCTTATCAATTTTGTCTTTTATAGATTGTATTTCAGTATTGTATTCAAAAAGTCGCTACCAAACTCAAAGTCACCTTAATATTCTCCTGTGTTACTTAGAGAAATTTTACAGATTTATATTTTACACTTAGTTCTATGATGCATTTTTAGTTAATTTTTTGAAAGATGTGTTTAACTACATGTTTCATATTTAATAAGTATCTACTGATATTTTATTAAAATTACATGGTTATATTCATTTTTTTGCACACAGATTTCTAGTGATTCCAACACCGTTTGTTGAAAAGATACCTTTTCTCTCCATTCAACTGTTTTTGTTCTTTGTTAAATATTAGTTGACTGTGTTTGTGTAAGTCTCTTTCTAAGCTTGCTATTCATTGATCTTTTTGTGTGTTTTGTTACCAATACAACACTGTCTTGTTTAACACAGATTTATAGTAAGTCTTAAAGTATTAGCCTTTGACTTCTTAAAGATTGTTTTTGTTATTCTAGATTTTTTGTCTTTCCAAATAAATTTTAGAATTACTTTATTAATATCCACAAGGTAACTTGCTGACAATTTTATTAGGATTATATTGAATCTGTGAATCCAGTTGGGAAAAACTGAGTCTTCCGGATCATGAACATGGAATATCTCTACATTTATCTAGCTTTTCTTTGACTTATCTCATCAGAGTTTTGTAGTGTATCTCATATAGATATTATACATGTTTACTACATTTATTTAAAAAAATAATGTTTGTTTATTTTTGAGAGAGAGAGTGTGACAAATTGTGAACAAGGGAGGGGTACAGAGAAAGGAAGACATAGAATCCAAAGCAGGCTTCAGACTCTGAGCTGTTACCACAGAGACCGACATAGGGCTCGAACCCACTAACGACAAGATAATGACCTGAGCCAAAGTCAGACACTTAACTGACTGAGCCACCTAGGTGCCCCTTTCATAATCTTCTTTTATTATCTTTTCATGTCCATGGGATCAGTAGTGTTGTTCTATCATTCATTTCTGTTATGAGCAATTTTACTCTTCTATGATTATCTTCCCTAGCCTGCCTAGAGGTTTATCAATTGTATTGATCTTTTCAAAGAGTTAGGTTTTGGTTTTATTTGTTTCTGCTTCTGCTTCTTTTATGGTCTACAGTCTGGTTATTTTTTAGGCTTCTTTTCTTCAGTTGTTTGTTTTAGCTTACTTTGGATTTAAATAATTTTTTTTCTAGTTTTCTCAGGCAGAATTTTAGCTTATTGGTTTTAGATTTTCTTTTCTAGTAGATATATATAATGCTGTAACTTTTCTTCTAAGCACTGCCCTTACTTTAACCCACACATTTTGTAAGTTATATTTCCATTTCCATTTATTTCAAAATATTTTAAAAATTTCTTCTGAGATGTTGCTAAATTACTTTGATAGTTTTTAAAATAATTTTTAATGTTTTTATTTCTGAGAGAGAGAGAGAGAGAGAGAGACAGCGTGAGCAGGGGAGGGTCAGAGAGACAGGAAAATACAGAATCTGAAGCAGGCTCCAGGCTCTGAGCTAGCTATCAGCACGTAACCAGATGTGGGGCTTGAGCCCACAAACCGTGAGATCATGAACTGAGCTAAATTTGGACACTTAACCGACTGAGCTACCCAGGTGCCCCTACTTTGCCAATTTTTTAAATGATTTACCTTGAGTTCGCTCTATTCATTTTTTACTAATCTGTGTTCACTGTCAAATAACTTACTGGGTAATACTGGTATCTTAGAGTACTCCCAATTCCTCTCTTCTGTTTTTTTATTACATTGTTTCAGTTAATTTCTCTTACACATACACTATAATCATATAATACATCACTGCTATTAATATTTTGAACAAACTTATTTGTTACATAAAATAAGAATAAGAACAATTAAAGAACGAAAGCAATTACATATTTCATCACATTTATTTATTCATTCTTTAACACTGTTCCTTTCCTCATTAAAATCTGTTTCTGCTTTATATCATTTTTCTTCCCTATGAAGACATCTAACATTTGTTGTAAAGCAGGGCTTCAGGCAACAAATGCCTTTATTTTTTGTTGCTATGAGAAAATATTTTCTTTAATTTTGAAATGTAATTTCACTGAGAACAGAATTCTAGGTTGTTGTTTTTTTTTCTGTCCACAATTTAAATATTTCACTTCCCTCTCTTCTTGCTTGTAAGTTTTCTGAATAAAAATCTGACATAATTCTTATTATTCTTGCCCCTGTATAAGTAAGTAACCCCTCCCCTGATGACTTCTTTTAAGATTTTTAAAAATTTTATTTGATTTTTTTGCAGTTTGAATATGTATGGTTAGGTATAAATTATTTAATATTTATCCTAATAGTTCTTCGAGCTTTGTGAACCTGTGGTTTAGTGTCAATTATTAATTTCAGAAAAATTGCAGCAATTATGTCTCCAAATAATTTCTGTTCTGTTTTCTCCCATTCTTCCCCTTCTGGCCTGTTTATTATATGCATATTACACCTTTTGTAATTACCCTCACAATTCTTGGATATTCTATTCCACTTTTACCATTATTTTGTTTTTCTGTTTGCCTTTTAGTTTGGGAAATTTCTGTTGACCTCTGTTCATATCCATTGATCCTTGACTATGTCATCCTACTGATGAGCCTATTAAATACATTTTTCACTTCTGTTACAGTGTCTTTGATTCCTAATGTTTAATTTTTATTCTTTCTTACACTTTTCATCTCTCTGGTTATGTTAAACATCTGTTCTTACATACTTTCCACTTTTTCAATTAGATCCAATAGCTTATAAATCATCCTTGTTTTATTATTTTATTTTATTTTAAAGTAAATTCATCCTTAATTAAAATTCCTAGTCTGGTAGTTCCAGAGTCTTCCTTATTCATGCCTTGTTCTTTGTCTCTTCAATAGTATTTTTTGGCTTCTCATATGCATTTCATTTTTTTTTCTCCAAAGCCAGATATCACCTATCAGTTAAAAGAACTGATAGGAATAGGCTTTTAGTGTGAGATTTTATGTTTATTTGACTAGAAGTTAGGCTCTATTTACCATGTGTTATAGCTAGAGTGTCAGAGGCTAAAATTTCCTCTAGTGTCTTTTTTTTTTTTTTTTGCTCCTTTGTTGCTTTGGATTTCTTGTGCAATCCTTTCTTAAACACAGTCTGGGCATAGAAGTTCTTTCAGCTGTAACCCCTTATTATTACACGGCAGCCCTGTGGATGTGTTGAGAAGGTGAAAGGGGAGAGAAAGCATCCCATAATCCTAAAATTAAAACTCATTCTTTTAGTCAGTTTTTGTTCCTGGGCTGTGACCTTCACAAGTGCTTCTCAGCCTTTTTTTCACCCATTAGGTGAGACAGGAAGGCTTGATAGAGCTGAAATTGGGTATTTCCATCCTCTTACATCAAAGATCACAAGGCTGAAGTTAGGTATTTCCCTCACATAGGTTGGCCATGCTTTAGTAAAATAGAGTCCCTTGCGATCAAGACTTTGTAACAGAAGACAGAGTGCTTTCAGAATATCTCAATGTGGTTAATTATCCCATTTCCTGGCAGAAGAATAAGAAAATGGGGTCTTGCTTTGGCCATCTCACTGAGTACCTCACAGAGTTCCTAGAAGTATTATTCACAGAAGTGCTGAGGTCCCCCTCAGGATGAGCCTCCAGGAGTTTTCTCTCTCAAACTAGTCCACTCAGTCTCCAGATATTAGTTTCCTTTAAGTTTCCCCACTGGTGACTGGCTTCAGTGACATCCTTTGGTCCTGGTAAGTTGCAGTTCTTATTCACCAGTCTTTCTGGTTTTCAGGGTCAGTTTGCTTTGTGATCTTAATCATCTGCTGGGTCTAAAAAAAATTGTTATTTTCTGTTTCTTCAATGTCTTCATTATTATTTTGAGGCCCGAAGTGATAACTTTGAAGCTGTATACATGCCACTTTACTGTATTAGGATATTGGCATATCCATCAATGCCCTTGGCTACTGCTGCCTGTGGTTGGCTTATATGTGCATTTTTATATTTGCGAATGATTTTTATTTCAGCAGAGATGGGAATTATTTACACTTTACAAGCTATGTAAAATGTGTATGGTGTACATTGAATATTGCTACACAGGGTTTTTTTCATATTTTATTTTATTTTATTTTATATTTTTATTTATTTCTAGGAGAGAGAGAGACAGCGTGAGCAGGGGAGGGTCAGAGAGAGAGGGAAACACAGACTCTGAAACAGGCTCCAGGCTCTGAGCTGGCTGTCAGCACAGAGCCTGATGCGGGGCTTGAACCCATGAACCGCCGAGATCATGACCTAAGCGAAAGTCGGACGCTTAACCGACTAAGCCACCCAGGTGCCCCTTTTATTTTCATATTTTAAATAATGTTTCAACATCTACTAAAATTTGGCCCACTGCTTGGATCTTTAACCAAACATATCCCTTGAGTCAGGTAACCCCGAGCTTTATTTAACTATACCTTTATTACAATTCAGAAGGAGAGGAGAATTTTTTTGTGTGTGTTATTCCTTCATTCCTTTGACAAGTGTTTATTGAGAATGTATGAGGTATCAGACATTATTCTAAGTACCAAGGATAGAGGCCAATTCCCCCCCATGACCCCCAAGAAGTTTCATCATCTTTTTTTTATTCTTCTCCATGGTCCTTTTTTTGTTTTGTTTTCTTGTTTATCTGAAAATACTTATAACTGTTTATCATATGTCTGACTTTAAGTTCCATCATTCACTTGGCCGGAATTCTCCAGCACTATGTTGTTGTTTACTTGATTCTGACAAAACATTGGACAAAGTAGTTGCTCAATAAAAGTTTTGACAAGGCGCCTGGGTGGCTCAGTTGGTTAAGCGTCCGACTTTGGCTCAGGTCATGATCTCTTGGTTTGTGGGTCTGTGCCCCACGTCAGTCTCTGTGCTGACAGCTAGCTCAGAGCCTGGAGCCTGTCTTCACAGACCCTGGAGCCTCTCTCAAAAATAAATAAAATGTTAAAAATTTTTAAAATAATAAAAAATAAATAAAAAATAAAAGTTTTGACATCATTTCCTCAGGCTGTCTCTTCGTCTTCCTTGTCCACTTTTTTACATGTAAAGTATAACACTTAAAAATTATTTTTCCATTTATTTTATCCAGTTATCTCTATAAGTCTTCTGTATGTCGATTAATTATTCCACACTAAATTTAGACATGATTCACCCTGAGGATTTTTGAATATATCTTTGGTGTTATACTTTTCAAAGATTCTAACATGCCATTTTGTATTTTCACTGTTCGATTGCTTTTCTTATATTCTTTGGTTTTACCTATTGTTACTACTTCCATTTGTGATTTTGAAAAAGGAGATGTGGAGATCTGTCATATTAGCTCTTCTTCTTTTAGACTTTTATATTTATAAATTTTATTATCACCACTTTGATAAGAGCCTCGCAATTTAATTTTCTTTTATTTATTGATAACAAACTGTAATTTTACTCTTTTTATCTTTGTGCCTGGAACAATGGAGAACAGACTGTTTAAAACTTAAATTCCAGTGATTATGACTACTACATGCACAACACACATACATCACATTTCTATCATTGTTTTGAATATTGTGTGAATATTATTACCTAATCATCAAATGATATGAACTTTGTGATTTTTCATTTTCCCATAGATATCATGTGCCTAACAGGTTAAAAAAAAAACTCATGACACTTGTAAATAAAATGACCTTTTGTTATTCTTTATATCCTATTGTAAGTATGTTACTTGTATTATTCAATATCTCTTAATCATCACTATTTTTTTGTTAAATGTTCTATTTTATCAGAAATAGGTATTATATGTTATGTTGGGCAGAAAATGCTACTCCAACAAATGTCCACATTCTAATCTCCTGAAACTATGCATTACATGACAAGGGGAGGTTACGTTTGCAAATAGAATTAAGATTTATTTTCTTAAATAAGTGTTTTGTAAGTTTATTTCTTTTAAGAGAGAAAGAGAGAGAGCAAGTGAGGGAGGAGCAGAGAGGAGAGAGAGAATCCCAGACAGACTCCACGGTATTAGTGCAAAGCCTGGGGCTCAAACTTACTTATGACTAGATCATATCCTGAGCGAAAGTCAGGCATTTATCCAACTGAGCCAGTGTAGTCACAAGATCCTTACAACTGAAAAATTGAGACAGAAAAGAGAGAGCCAGTGAGATGGCAATGTGGGGAAGCCTTAATAATCATTGTTGGCTCTTAAGATGGAAGAAGGGATCAAGCACCAAGAGGTGTGGGCAGCCTCTAGAAGCTGGATAAGTCAGGAAAAATTGTCCCCTTGAACCTGCAGAAAGGAACACAAACTTGCCGATACCTTGATGCTAGCCCTGTGAAATTCATCTTGAACATCTGACTTCCTGAACTATAAGATAATAAGTTTGTATTATATTTAATCCCCTGATTTGGTTGTAACTTTTTTCAACAGCAAGAGGAAACTAATAAAAATGGACATCATTTACATTGTGACTGTTTCATCTCTTATTTTGTGGACTTTCATTTATATATATCAATATTTTATATGTTAAAGAACAATTATTAATGACTACTTTAAAATTTTGGTGGATTTAACATTATAGGAAGGAAATATTACAGGAGGAAATATTACTCATTCTTACTGATTTTTCACCTTATTTGGTGTAAATATTGACAGTATTGCTGTATTACCTCACTTTTGTTGATTTTAGCCTATATATATAAAAATATATATACACACATACACACACACATGCACACACACACACGCACACACACACACGTGCACACACATATACACCTTATTTATAATGATATACCAGGGCACCTGGGTGACTCAGTCAGCTGAGCATCTGACTTTGGCTCAGGTCATGAGTTCACAGTTCTGGAATTCCAGCCCCGCATAGGGCTCACTACTGTCAGCACAGAGCCCCGCTTAGGATCTTCTGTCACCTTCTCTCTCTGCCTCTCACCCACTTGTGCACTCTCTCTCTCAAAAATAATAAATATTACAAAAATTAGGTACCATTCTTTTACCCTAATCTTTAGGTGACATTGCATGTTACCATTACCTTTTTAAATATCACATAGCTTCTGGTAATGTGAACATTTAGCTCTCAGATTTTTTTATGCTAAATATATATTTTTGTATTATTATTTCTTAAAAGTTCATTTTACATATTCTACTTATCAGGCTTTCCTATTTTCTATAAATGTGTCCCTTGAATGTTGATGTTTACATAATTCATTGAGTCTTTCAAAAGGTGAAAATTAAATATTGATTTATTATAGCCAATGTTGATTAGTACTTAAATTTGATACTTTAAAAATACAATCCCAAATATGATAACAAAAAAGCAGGAAAGAATCACTGCATGTATGTTTTCTGCTCTATTAATCTCCATTTGGTAATAGCATTTAAAACATGTACTGAGTCTTCAGAACCCAAATGTTAGGAATCTGAGAATAGAAGTGCAGAAGGAACTATCAGTCACCTTTTTAAAAAATGTTGTACTTAGGACAACAATAAATCAGACCTTTCTCTGGGTTCAATTAAGCATAGAGTAATTTAAATGGTGCGTCCATTCTTCTTTTCACTTCTATATTTAACATTTCTTCAGAAGAGGACCACATTTTCTCTTTGTCTATTTCATTTTAAGTGTCATATAGCCTGGCCTGCATTTTGCTAAAATTACGTGAATATACACATTAAGATGAGCTTTAGATCAGTGTTCTACAAAATTCATAATAATTTGACATAATTTTATGTCTACTGGATCTAACAATCCATTTTAAAATAGTGTTCTGGTTCATATGTCATTGTTATTTTTTTATTTTTTCTACAAATTCAGAATTCTTTAAAAATATATGTAGGCATGTAATGAATTTGGAAAACTGAAAAACAAAAGCATGTCATTTTATCATAGTTTAAATAGCAATGTTATAGATTTCATTAGCTGAGGCCACTTGTCTGGGTATCATACACACTCACCCAATCCACAATATTTCTAAGTCTTTCATCTCATATGTGTTCCATCCTATATATTTTTTCATATGAAAATCATGACATGAAGCCAGGAAAATATTCATATATGCTTATTTGCAGCAAATACAAGTGAGAGTTACTTTCAGCCATGAATTTTTATGAAAAGCTGGAAAAATAAATGAGCATGCTTTCTATATCATTCGGCCTTTTCTGGAAGCTATTTCCTCTGTGAATGTGGACATTAGAGCAATCGTGGAAGATGTCAGAAAGCATATATAATGGTCATACGATACAGAGGTGACAGTACTAGCCAAGGGGGGAAAATCATGATGAGCAATAGCGACAGTGCAGTGTTAGCCTTTGGGACACATCCATCCACCCTCATTTATTCGGTATTCTCTTTCCAGCCACAGAAGCCATCTGTGACACACATCTGTCTCTGAATCATACTCTCTGGCATGTGGAAACTCTCACTTCTTGAACCCTGATTCATTGATTATTTTTATAAGGCTGAAATTTTGGCCCTGGAGCTTTATGATATTTTTGCTCTATGTAGTCTACTTGGAACACGTGTCTGCACACAACATGAAACTCTGCCACAATGATCCAGGCTGGCAGCTTTTGGCTTCCCTGCATTACTTTTTTGGATTCATGACTTGGAGCAGAATATGCCCTCAACTTATAGCTGCCATTCAGGAGATGTTGTGCTCTAATAAAGGATTCTCCGCCCACTCTTTTGCATTCTGAGAATATACTCAATGGCTAAAGCTGTGGTTTCCCAGTTAAGCTAAAATCAAACACACTATTAAAGTGCTATTTCATTTATTACTATTTCTTACCTTCAAAATTTATGGAAATTCTTCCACTAGTATGGCATCTGTAAGAATTTTTTAAAAATATTTTTAAGCTTTTATTTTAATCATCTAGTGCTCAGAATGACAAGTGCACTCCTCAGTCCCTGTCACCTATTTCACCCATGCCCATACCCATCTCCCCTCTGGAAACCATAAGCCTATTCTCTAAAAATGAGTCTCTTGGTTTGTCTCTCTCTCTCTTCCTTTCACTTCGTTCATTTGTTTGTTTCTTAAATTCCACATATAAGTGAAATTATATGGTATTTGTCTTTCTCTAAATGACGTATTTCACTTAGTGTTATACTCTCTAGCTCAATCCAAGTTGATGCAAATGGCATGATTTCATTTATTTAATTTTTTTGAGAGGGAGGAGAGGGCAGAGAAGGGTGCGGGCCAGAGGATCGAAAGCAGGCTCTATGATGACAACAGCAAGGGCGGCTCAAACTCAGGAACCATGAGATCATGACCTGAGACAAAGTTGAACACTCAACCAACTGAACCACTCAGGCACCCCTTTTTATGTCACAATAATATTATATTATATGTGTATGCTGCTGCTTCTTCATTCATTCACCTATTGATGGACACTTGGGCTGCTTCCATATCTTTCCCAATATAAATAATCCTGCTATAAACACAGAGGTGCATGTATCCTTTTGAATTAGTGTTCTTCTATTCTTTGTGTAAATACCCAGTCCAGTGTGATTGCTAGAAAATAGTTCTGTTTATAACTTTTTGAGGAGCTACCATATTGGTTTTCACAAAGGCTGCACCTGTTTGCATTTTCACCCACAGAGCAAGAAGTTCCTGTCTCTCCACATCCTTGTCAATACCTGTTGTTTCTTGTGTTGATTTTAGTCATTCTGACAGGTGTGAGTTGATATCTCATTGTAGTTTGGATTTGCATTTCCCTGATGATGAGTGATTTTGGGCATCTTTTCATATGTTGGCCATCTGTATATCTTCTTTGAAGAAATGTCTGGGGGCGCCTGGGTGGCTTAGTCGGTTAAGCGTCCGACTTTCACTTAGGTCATGATCTCATGGTTCGTGGGTTCGAGCCCCGCGTCAGACTCTGTGCTGACTGCCAGCTCAGAGCCTGGAGCCTGTTTCAGTCTGTGACCCCCTCTCTCTCTGACCCTCCCCTGCTCACGCTGTCTCTCTCTCTCTCTCTCTCCTAGAAATAAATAAAAAAATATTAAAAAAAAAAGAAAGAAAGAAATGTCTGTTCATGTCTTCTGCCCATTTTTTACTTGGATTACTTTGTTTTAGGGGTTGAGTTTATAAGTTCATTATATGTTTGTATACTAAGTCTTTATCATATATGTCATTTGTAAATATCTTCTTCCATTACATAGGTTGCCTTTTAGTTTTGTTGATTGTTTCTTTTGCTATAAAGATGATTTTTATTTTGATGTAGACATGATAGTTTTTTTTGTTTGGTTTTGTGTTTGTTTGTTTTTGTTTCCCTTGCCTCAGGGAACTTAGGTAGAAAAAGTTGCTATGGCCCAAATAACAGAGCTTGCTGCCTATGTTTTCTTCTAGGGTTTTTATGGTTTTAGTTCTCAAATTTAGTATTTAATCCATTTTGAATTTATTTCTGTGTATGATGTAGGAAAGTGGTCCAATTTCACTCTTTTGCATGTTGCTGTCTAGTTTTCCCAGTGCTATTTGTTGAAGAGACTCTTTTTCCCATTGGATATTCTTTCCTCCTTTGTCAAATATTTAAAAATGTTTTTTAATGTTTATTTATTGAGACAGTGAGAGAGAGAGAGAGAGAGAGAGAAATAGAGAAACAGAGAGTGAGCAGGGGAGGGGCAGAGAGAGGGAGACACAGAGTCCGAGGCAGGGTTCAGGCTATCAGCACAGAGACTGATGTGGGGCTCAAACCCCCAAACTGAGATCTGATGTGGGGCTCAAACCCACAAACTGAGATCATGACCTGAGCCAAAGTCAGCCACTCAACTGACTGAGCCACCCAGATGCTCCACTGCTTTGTCAAATATTAATTGATCATAAAATTGTGGGTTTATTTCTGGATATTATCTTCCATTAATTTATATGCCTATTTTTGTGCCAGTGTCATATTGTTTTCATTACTACAGCCTTGTAATATAACCTGGAATCTGGAATTGTGATGCCTCCCTCTTTGCCTTTCTTCTTCAAGACTTCTTTGGCTATTCAGGGTCTTTTTGATTTTGAAAACGATTTTAGAATTGTTTGCTCCAGCTTTGTGAAAAGTGCTAGTGATATTTTGTTAGGGATTGCATTAAATGTGTAGTATAGACATTTTAATAATATTTGTTTCTCCAAGCCATGAGCATGGCTCTTGGTTTTTCCCTAGTGAGGATGATGTTATCTGTGGATTTTTCATATATGGCCTTTATTATGTTGAGGAATGTTCCACCTAAACCTACTTTGTTGAGGGATTTTATCATGAGTGGAGGCTGTACTTTCTCAAATGCTTTTTCTGCCTCTACTGAAATGATTATATGGTTGTTTTCCTTCCTCTTACTGATGTGGTGTATCATACTGATTGATTTACAAATATTGAGTATTTGCAAACCAGGAATAAGTCACAGTTGATCATGGTGAATTATATTTTTAATATATTGTTAGGTCGGTTTTGCTAGAAAATTGTTGGGAAATTTTGCAGCCATGATAATCAGGGGTATTAGTCTGTAATTCTCTCTCTCTCTCTCTCTCTTTTTTTTTTTTGTGGTGTGTTTATCTGGTTTTGGTATCAGGATAATGTTGCCCTCACAGATTGAATTTGGAAACTTTCCTTCCTTTTCTATTTTTTTCTGGAATACTTTGGGAAGAATACATTTTAATTCTTCTTTAAATGTTTGGTAGAATTCAGTTGTGAAGCCATTTGGTCCTGGACTTCTGTTTATTGGGAGTTATTTGGTTGGTAATCAATCTATTCCAATTTTCTTTAATCCTATTTAAGTTTTGGTAGGTTATATGCATCTAGGAATTTATCCATTTCTTCTAGGTTGTCCAACTTTCGGGCATATAGTTTTTTCATAATATTCTCTTGTAATTATATATCTGTGGTGTTTGTTGTCATATCTTCTCTCTCTCTTCTCTCTTTGTGATTATGAGTCCTTTCTTTTTTTTTTTCCTTGATGAGTCTGGCTAGCCGTTTATCAGCTTTCTTGATTTTTTCAAACAGCCAGCTTCTGGTTTCTTTTTCTTTCTTCTTCTTCTTTTTTTTTAGTTTCTATATCATTTTTTTTCTGCTCTAATTCTTATTTCCTACTTATGATGATTATAGATTTTGTTTACTCTTCCTTTCTACCTCCTTTAGGTGTAAGGTTAGGTTCCTTATTTGAGAGTTTTCTTGCTTCTTGTATTCTTCTGTATTGCTATAAACTTCCCTCTTACAACTGATTTTGCTGTATACAAGAAGCTTGGGATCATTGTGTTCTCATTTTCATTTGTTTCCATGTACTTTATAAATTTCTTCTCTAATTTCATAATTACTGAATCAGTAGCATGTTATTTAACCTCCATGTATTTGTGGTCTTTCCAATTTTTTTTTCTTGTGGTTGACTTCTAGTTTAATAGCATTGTGATAAGAAAAGTTTAATGGTATAACTTTGATCTTCTTAAATTTGTTAAGGCTTGTTTTAGACCTAATATATGATCTATTTTGGAGAATGTTCCATCTGCAGTTGAAAAGAATGTGTATTCTGCTGTTGTAGGATGGCATGTTCTGAATATATCTGTTAAATCCATCTGATCAAGTGTGTCATTCAAAGCCATTATTTGCTTGTTGCTTTTCTATTTAGATGATCTGTTTGGATTGATGTAACTGAGGTATTATAGTCCCCTACTATAATTGTATTATTAGGTTAGTTCCTTAAGTTTGTTATTAACTGTTTTATATATTTGGGTGCTCTCATGTTGGATAGATAAATATTTACATTTGTTATAATTTCTTGTTGGATTGTCCCCTTTAATTTTATATACTTTCCTTCTTGTCTCTTGTTACAATCTTTGCTTTAAGGTCAACTTTGTTCAGTATAAGTATTGCTATGCTGGCTTTCTTTTTTAAAATTTCTTTTAAGTTTATGTATTTATTCTGAGAGACAGAAAGTGGCATAGGGGCAGAGAGAAGGGGGAGAGAGAGAATCCCAAGCAGGCACCACTATGTCAGTGCAGAGCTTGATTTGTGACTTGAACTCACAAATTGTGAGATTATAACCAGAATCAAAATCAAGAGTCAGATGCTTAACCAACTGAGCCACCCAGGCACCCTTACACCAGTTTTCTTTTGACATCCATTTTAATGATCCATATTTCTCCATTCCCTCACTTTCAATCTGCAGGTATCTTTAGTTCTAAAGTAAGTTTCTCATAGGCAGCATATAGATAGATCTTGTTTTTTGGGGGATTTTTTTTAATTCATTCTGTCACCCTGTGTCTCTTGATTGGAGCATTTAGTCCATTTACATTTAAAGTGCTTATTGATAGGTATGTATTTATTGTCATTTTATTACTTGTTTTATAGTTGTTTCTGAAGACTTTCCTTGATCCTTTCTTGTTTTTCTTTCATGGTTAGCTAGTTTTCTTTAGTGATATATTCAGATTTCTTTATCTTTATTCTTTGCATATTTATTAGTGTTTTTTTGATTTGTGGTGGCCATTAGGTTTGTATATAACATCTTCTACATATATCCATCTGTATTAAGTTGATGATCATTTAAGTTTAATCTCATTCTGTACTCCCCACCTACCCACTTTTTAGGCACATAGTGTCATATTTAACATCCTTTTATTTTGTGAGTTCCTAGACTGATTTTTTACAGAAATATTCATTTTTACCACTTTGGTGTTTTCTACATTTATATTGTCATTTTTCGTCTTTCCTTTCTACTCAAAGTATCCTCTTTAATATTTCATCCTAGGCTGGTTTAGTGGGGTGTTTTTGTTTTTGTTTTTGTTTTCTGGGAAAATCTTAATCTCTTCTTTATTCTGAATGATAGCCTTGCTGGATAGAGTTTTTTTGACTATAGTTTTTTTTATTATTTTATTTTACTTTATATTTATTCTATTCTATTCTATTTTAATTGTTATTTAGAGGACAGGAAAATCAGCACATTGAATATATCATTCCACTTCTTTCTCGCTTGAAAAGTTCTGCTGAAAAATCCACTGATAGCATTATGGGGTTTCCATTGTATGTAATTTTCTTCTTTTGTCTCAATGCTTATTTTTTTTCTTTATCACTGTATTTTGCCATTTTAATTACAATACGTCTCGGTGTGGTTTTGCTGTTAGTTTTCTTGGGGGTTCTCTGTGCCTAATGGATCTAGATATGTGTTTCCTTTCCCAGATTAGGAAAGTTTACAATTATTATTTCTTCAAATAAATTCTCTGCCCCCTTTTCTCTCTCCTTTCTCTGGGACTCTTATAATACAAATGTTATTATGTATTATGGAGTCACTAATTTCCATAGGGCTGTTCTCATTTTGCATAATTATTTTTTTCTCTCTTTTGTTCAGCTTGGTCACTTTCCATTGTTCTGAATTCTAGATCATCAGTTTGTTTTGTACTTCTTTCATCCTACCATTCATTCTGTCAGTTGTGTTTCTCATTTATTTATTTAGCCTTTTCTCTCAGCTATGTTCATCCTTTACCTGTGTTAATGGTCTCATTGAAGACCTCCACTCTTTTCTCAAGTGCAGTGAGGATCCTTAAGGTCATTGTTTTACATTCTCCTTCAAGCATGTTACTTGTATCTGTTTTGCTTAGAACTCTGGCCATGACCTTATTCTTTTATTTCATTTGGGACCAATTCCTTTGTCTTTGTATTTTGTTAACTCTCTGTACTTGTTTCTGTGTTAGGAAAGTCAGTTATGTCTCTGTTTTTTGAGGATAATGGCTTTACGAAGAAGAGCTCATATAGTGCCCCGCAGTGCGGTGTCCTGTATTATACAGGGCCTGGTGCTTCCAGTTCTGTCTCCACTATGTGCTGTGTGTTCTCCGCTGTTTTGTCATGCCTACTTTATCCTTCAGGCCAGCAGTCTGCAAAGACTCACTTTGCTTCTTCTGGGCAGTGTGCGGTGTCTGGCCTGAATATAGCTACTTTCAACTAGATGTGCTCTGATCTGCTTGGGAGACAAGACCTGGTGCCACTGTCACTGAAACCAAGGCCTCTCAAAACTCTCAGGTAGAAAGAAGACATGGTATGGGCAGGGGTTTGGGCTGGTCTTCTGGAGGAGAGGGCCCAACATGCTGGGACTAACACAGAATGACAGGACGGGTGAGTCTTCCCCAGTACAGAGACAGAGCTTGGTGCAAGTAAGTTAGGCAGCAAGTGTCAGCCCTCCTCTGGTTCCAGAGGAGGTGGTTCTGTACTTATGCTGAGGGATGAGGGAAGGAAATGGCATTGGCTAAATCCTTTGTTCCAGAGTGGTCTCTCTGTGAATCCTGCCTCTCTGGAACATACTCTTAAGTGAGCAACTAACCTCTCCACTTTTTGTTCCAGGTACTCTTCAGATTCTTGTTTCCATACTATATGCCCCTGAGCTGTTTGCCCTCTGTTTTCTCCAAGAGCTGCCCTGATGTCCTCTGATCTCTCCCAGAGCCAAGCTCTCTAACCTTTAAAATTCTAGGCTTCAAGTCTCACTATTTGCAAGAACTCATGGAATTTGAGCCTTCTGAAATTACAAAGCAATTGCAATAGGGATTTATTTTCCCCATGTACTGCTTGGTGTGCTAGTTTATCAAATCTCACCCTTTGCAATCAAGGGTCTCTCCCTACCATAGGGGCTATAATCCATTTCTCACAAAAGCCATGTCTCCACACTTCCTACCTTCTTCCAAGTGGCCTCTTCTCTACCTTTAGCTGTGGAGTTTGTTCTGCCAGTCTCCAGATTGATTTATGGGGTACATAGGATTATTCGATAGTTACCTAGTTGTGTTCATAGGGCAACATGAGCCTGTGGTCCTCCTACACTGCTCTCATCTTCCTCTCTCTCTTCAGTTTGCAGGCATCCATGACCTTTTGATTCATGACCATATTTATTCCATTCCTGCAATTAAAAAAAATAAAATAAAAGAGCATTCCAAAAAGAGTTAATCATTAGCTTTTCTCTCTTAAACCACTTTGTACTAGTAATATTTTAAATCGAATTTCTCTTACTTGTTATTTCTATATCTCTCACTAGCCTCAATAACATATTCTAGGTCTTATCTTTGTAAAGAAATTTCAAGATACTGTTTACAAATTTATTGTTTATACAGGCTCAGGTGAAATCTTGAAGGTAATGACTATTAATCTACTGATGGCCATGTAAAAATGGCTATAAAAAACACAATACACTTCTCAAATTGACATTAACATACTTTGTTAAAAGTTTATTTATTTATTTATTTTGAGAGAGAGAGAGAGAGAGAGAGAGAGAACAAGTAGGGAAGGGACAGAGAGAAGGAGAGACAGAATGCTAAGGAAACACTGTACTATCAGCGCATAGACCGATATGGGGATCAAATTCACCAACTGTGAGATCATGATCTGAGTTGAGATCAAGAGTCAGATGCTTAACCAAATGAGCCACCGAGGGCTTTGACATTAACATACTTTTTTAATGAAATGCTAGATAGTAAACATTTTATTAGACAAAGCTTTTGTTGATAAAATCACTGTTTTTCAAGAGGTTGACAACAAAATTTCCCAAAAGAAGAACCCATGCAGCTTCTGACTGATTATAGAGAATTAATCAATTAGACAGAAACAGTATGGAAACATGATTTCACAGTGCAAAAAGATAGAAGCGTGCCATAGACATCTGTCTATACCACCTACTGCATATGATCCATTGATCCTGTTTTTTCTTGCCTCTGTATATGCATTTGAAATTATTTCTTTAAAACTTTTGGTTAAGATGGAAAATATATGATTTTTATAATTGTAACTCTTCTTACACTCACTTTTGACTATTGATTTCATATACACCAAAAATCTTTCCCTTCTGTGTAGTTGAACAAATTTTAAAGTGAACATAAGTAAATGATATTGAAAACACAATCATATTAAAGATAAAACTATTTGTGAGAATATTCATCACATGTTACTGGAGTATCAAGTCTATGCTGATCATTGAGTTACAAAAGTATAGGTCTGAAGATAAAAAAGATATATCTAGTATTAATGTGTGATGTTAGCC
The DNA here is from genome assembly GCA_017311185.1 of Proteles cristata cristata. Classification (NCBI taxonomy): domain Eukaryota; kingdom Metazoa; phylum Chordata; class Mammalia; order Carnivora; family Hyaenidae; genus Proteles; species Proteles cristata. The sequence goes on from JAESUZ010003403.1 coordinate 118,654, forward strand.
TCAAATTCACAGAATCTAGTGAAGAATACATTAAAAATACCATGTAATTTTACAAATGCATGTTAAGTGTAAATATGTAGATCATTTTATTATCCTCTAGATTTTCTGTGAATCAGGAATTCAGTAAGGACTCAGTAGTCCTGTTCTAGTTTAGGATCTCCTGTGGGATTACAGACAATGGCTTGGAGCTGAAACATGTCACCGTTTCATCACCTCTTTCTCCTTTCATGTAGGCGTGAGGATTCATGTGTGCTATTTTGTACTTGGGCTAGTTCAGGCTTCTTCATCACATGGTGACTTCAGGGCAGTAGACATACATGCCAGTTAAAGGTGCTTGACTGAACAAGTGGGTATAGGACCACTTTTTCTAATCTAACCTTGTAGGTATGTATATATGTGTGTATCTATATGTATATAAACTACATATACATATGTGTCTTTGTATACATACACACAAACACAAACAGAGAGAGACAACACTAGGATTCATACATATAACCTAATTTATTCAATTTGGGGAAAATACATAGACAAAATAAAGCCTAGTCAAATCTTAGAGAAGTATCACACTCGTTTTTTAAATTATTATAAAACGTTTTATATAATTATGAATTTACATGTGGTTTTAAGAAATAATAAAGATCCTGTGTACTCTTTTTGTTCATTTATTTTTTAATTTTTTTCAATCTTTATTTATTTTTGAGAGAGAGAGAGAGAGAGAGAGAGACGGAGTATGAACCTGGGAGGAACAGAGGGAAGGGGAGACACAGAATCTGAAGCAGGCTCCAGAGTCTAAGCTGTCAGCACAGAGCCTGACATGGGACTCAAACTCATGAAGTACAAGTTCATGACTTGAGCCAAAGTCTGATGCTTACCCGAACTGAGCCACTTCAGTTATTTTTGAAGGAGAGAGAGAGAGTGCAACTGAGAGAGGGGCAAAGAGAGAGACAGACAGTCAGACAGACAGAAAATACCAAGCAGGCCCCACACTGTCAGTTCAGATCCCTGTGTGGGGCTCCAGCCCATGAACTGTGAGTGAGATCATGGATGCTTAATCAGTTGAGCCACCCAGGTGGCCCAGAGATCCCATGTACTCTTTAACCAATTACCCCCATTTGGAACTTCTTGTAAAACTTTAGCACCTTATCACAATCAGAATATTCACATCAATACAGTCAAAATACTGAGTATTCCTATAATGCAAGGATCCCTTACATTGCCCTTTAATGGTCATACCACATCTTTCCTACCCTCATCCCATTGTTAATGCCTGGAGAGCACTAATCTGCTCTCCAGTTCAGTAATTGGTATTTCGAAAATGATAGGGTAAATGGAATAATATGTTTTGTATTTAGTGATGGCTTTTTTTTAAAGAGTGTAATTCCCAGGAGATTCATCTGGCTGTTACATGTATCAATATCGATAATTTTTTTTTAATTTTAATTGTCGAGTAGTATTCCTTGATATAGATGAACTACAGTTTGTTTAACCAATTACTCATTGAAACCCTTCTGAATTGTTTCCAGTTTGGGGCTATTATGAATAAAGCTGCTGTAAGCATTCAACAGAGGCTTTCTGTGAAAATAAGTCTTAATTTCTCTGGGATAAATGCCCAGAACTACATTTCCTGTACATGTTTTGTTAGACTTACACTTAACATTTTATCTTTTTTAAGTGATTGCAAATTGTACTGTACTTATAATTTCATTGTCCAAATATTTCTTTCTAGTATATAGAAATACATGTGATTTTTGCATGTCATGTTGCAACACCCAACCTTTTTAAACTCACTTATTTTAGACGTTGCTCTTATATATTCTTTGGTGATTTCTATGTAGATAAACATTTCATCAATAAGCAGGGTCAAGTATTTTCTTTGTTTCTGAGATCTACAAATTTTATTTTCTAACTTGCCTTATTGTACTAACTAGAACTCCTAACACTATATTAATTAAGAATAGTGAGATTGAATAATTTGCCTTGTTTCTGATCTTAGCAGGAATACATTCAGTCCTTTATCACTAAATATTATATAAGCTGAAGACTTTTTGAAGATGTTCTTTCTTAATATTTTTTCTTAGAGTTTTTATCATGAACTGGTAGTGAGTTTTATCTGTTGCTTTTCAGCATAGATTGATATGAACGTGTGTATTTTCTTCTTTAGCCTGTTAATATGGTAGATTGCATTGATTTTAATATTGAAACTTCTCTGCATCTTGTTATAAACCTTTTTTGCTCATAATGAATAATTTTATATGTACTCCCCTAAGTTTATAATAAAGCACTATTTTGAGGTACTGGAGTTATATTCCAAGTACGGGTGCAGTTGCTTTGCATGTAATAAAGCTAATATGTTCACCTAGAAATCACTGTTTGTTTTCATTTGTATTTGTAAACTTTATTTATTTAAATTCAAGTTAGTTAAGATACAGTGCAGTATTGGTTTCAGGGGTAGAACCTAGTGATTCATCATTTATATATAACACCAAGTGCTCATCCCAAGTAGTGCCCTCCTTAATACTCATCACCCATTTAGCCATCCCCCAACCACCTCACTTCCAGCAACCCTCAGTTTATTCTTGTATTTAAGATTCTCTTAGGGGCGCCTGGGTGGCTTAGTCGGTTAAGCGTCCGACTTTCGCTTAGGTCATGATCTCGCAGTTCGTGGGTTCGGGCCCCGCGTCGGGCTCTGTGCTGACTGCCAGCTCAGAGCCTGGAGCCTGTTTCAGTCTGTGACTCCCTCTCTCTCTGACCCTCCCCTGCTCACGCTGTCTCTCTCTCTCTCTAGAAATAAATAAAAACATTTAAAAAAAATTAAAAAAAAAAAAAAAAGATTCTCTTAGGTTTGCCTCCCTCTCTGTCTTTATTTTATTTTTCCCTCCCTTCCCTTTGTTCATCTGTGTATGTGTATATGTATTTTTGGGTGTTATTTAGTGATGGCATTTTTAAACAGCGAATCTCCTTAGAGATTCATCCAGATGTAAAAATGTATCAATACCTTTTTTATTTTAATTGCTGAATAGTATTCCTTGATATAGATGTACTACAGTTTGCTTAACTGCTTACTCATTAAAACATATACATGCATATGTATATATACATATACACACCACATCTTCGTTATCTGTTCATCACACAATGGACTTTTGGGTTTTTTCCATATTTTGATCTTGTTGTAAGTGCTTCTCTAGACATTGGGATGCTTGTGCCCCTTCCAATCAGCATTTTTATATCGTTTGGATAAATACCTAGTAGTGCAATTGCTGAGTCATAGAGTAGTTCTATTTTTAATTTTTCAAGGCACCTCCATACTACTTTCCAGAGTGGCTGTACCAGTTTGCATTTCCATCAAAAGTACAAAAATGTTCCCTTTTTTCTGCATGCTTGCAACATCTGTTGTTTTCTGAGTTGTTAACTTCAACCATTCTGCAGGTGTGAGGTGATATCTCTTTATGGTTTTGATTTATATTCCTCTGTTGATGACTGATGTTGAGAAACTTTTTGTGTGTCTGTTAGCCATCAGGATGTCTTCTTTGGAAAAGTGTCAATTAATGTCGTCTGTCCACTTCTTCCCTAGATTATTCTTTGGGTGTTCAATTTGATAAGTGATTTATAGATTTTTGGATACTAATACTTTATGAGATATATCATTGGAAATCTCTTCTACCATTCCATAGGTTGCCTTTTAGTTTTGCTGACTGTTTCCTTCTCTGTGCAGAAGTTTTTTATCTTGATGATGTTCCAATAGTTCATTTTTGTTTTTATTTCATTTGTCCCTGGAGATATAGCTAGTACAAAGTTGCTGCAGTAGAGGTCAAAGAGATTACTGTCCATTTCCTTCTCTAGGATTTTGATGGTATCCTGTCTCACATTTAGGTCTTTCATCAATTTTGAATTTATTTTTGTGTATGATGTAAGAAAGTGGTCCACTTTCCTCCTTCTGCATGTTGCTGTCCAATTTTCCCAGCACTATTTCCTGAAGTGGCTGCCTTTTTTCCATTGGATACCCTTTCCTGCTTTGTTCAAGATTAGTTGGCCATATATTTGTGGGTCCACTTATGTGTTCTCTATTCTATGCCATTGATTTATGTGTCTGTTTTTGTTCTAGTATCATGCAGTCTTGATGATTACAGCTTTGTAATACAGCTAAAAGTCCAGATTGTGATGCCTCCAGCTTTGGTTTTCTTTTTCAACAATACTTTGACTATTTGGGGTCTTTTCTTGTTCCATACAAATTATAGGAGTGTGTGTTCTAGCTCTGTGAAGACCACTAGTGTTATTTTGATAGGGATTACACTGAATGTGTAGATTGCTTTGGGTAAATAGACATTTCAAACAATACTTATTCTTCAAATCCATGAGCATGGAATGTTATTCCATTTCTTTGTCTTCAATTTCTTTCCTAAGTTTTCTATAGTTTTTAGCATACAGATCTTTTACTTCTTTGGTTAGGTTTATTTCTAGGTATCATGGTTTTTGGTGCAGTTGTAAATGAGATTGACTTCTTGATTTCTCTTTTTGATGCTTCATTATTTGATGTATAGAAATGCAACCAACTTCTGTATGTTGATTTTATGTTCTGTGACTTTGCTGAATCCACACATCTGTTCTAGCAGTTTACTTGTGGTGTCTCTCAGGTTTTCTGTGTAGAGTATCATGTCATCTGTAAAGAGTGAAAATTTGACTTTTTTTTGCCAATGTCTTATATCCCCTTTTGTTGTCTGATTGCTGAGGCTAAGACTTCCAGCACTATATTGGACAACATTGATGAGAATGGGCACCCCTGTTGTGTTCCTGACCTTAGGGGGAAAGCTTTCAGTTTCTTTTTCCCATTGAGGATGATATTAGCTGTGGACTTTTCATATATGGATTTTATGGTGTTTGGGAATGTGCCTTATATCCCTAATTCCTTGAGGGATTTTTACCAAGAAAATATGCTGTATTGTGTCAAATACTTTTTCTGCATCTACTGAAAGGATTATATGGTTCTTAATTATTTTTGTTAATGCAATGTATCACATTGATTGATTTGTGAATATTGAACCAGCTCTTCAGCCCAGGGATAAATCCCACTTGATCATAGTGAATAATTCTTTTAAAGTACTGTTCAATTTTATTTGATAGTATCTTGTTGAGAATTTTTGCATACAGGTCCATCAGGGATATTGACTTGTAATTCTCATTTTCAGTGGCGCTTTTGGTTTTGGAACCAAGGTAATAATGGCTTCAGAGAATGAGTTTGGAAGGTTTTTTTTTTTTCCCCATTTCTATTTTTCGGAACAGTTTGAAAAGAATAGGTATTAACTCTTCTTTAAATGTCTAGTAGGATACCCCTGGGAAGCCATCTAGCCTAGGATTCTTATTTCTTGGGAGGTTTTTGATAGCTGATACAATCTTTGCTGGTTATGGGCCTATTCGAATTTTCTTTCTTCTTGTATGGGTTTTGGTAGTGTGTGAGTGTCTAGAAAATTGTCCATTTCTTCCAGATTGTTCAGTTTGTTGGCATATAATTTTTATAGTATTTTCTTATAGTTGCCTGTATTCTTTTGTGTTGGTTGTGATCTCTCCACTTTCATTTGTGATTTTATTATTTTGTTCTCTTTTCTTTTTGATAAGTCTGGCTAGGGATGATATATCAATTTTGTTTATTCTTTCAAAAATCAGCTTTTAGTTTCATTGATCTATTCTACTGGTTTTTGTTTGTTTGTTTCTATATCATTTATTTCTGGTCTAATATTTATTACTGTCCTTCTTCTGCTGGCTTTGGCTTTATTCGTTGCTCCTTTTCCAGCTTCTTTAGGTAGAAGGTTAAGACATATATTCGGGACCTTTTTTGCATCTTGAGATAGGCCTGAATTGCAATGTACTTTCCTCCTAAGACTGCCTTTGCTGTAACACAGAGGGTTTACACTGTTGTGCTTTCATTTTCATTTGCGACCATGTGTATTTTTAATTTCTTCTTTTATGCGCTGGTTAACCCTTTCATTCTTTAGTAGAATGTTTTTTAACCTTCATGTATTTGAGGGATTTCCATTTTTTTCTGATGGTTGATTTCAAGTTTCATAGCATTGTGATATGAAAATACGCATGGTATGATCTCAATCTTTTTGTACCTCTTGAGGGCTGATTTGTGACCCAGCATGTGATCTTTTCTGGAAAATTTCCATGTTTTCTCAAGAAGAATGTATATTCTGCTGCTTTAGGATTAAATGTTCTCAATACATCTGTTAAGTCCATCTATTCCAGTGTGTCATAGAAAGTCATTGTATCCTTATTGGTTTTCTGCTTCGATGATTTGTCCAGTGCTGCAAGTGGAGTGTTGAAATCTCCTACTATTATGGTATTTTTATCAATGAGTTTCTTTATATTTGTGATGAAATGATTTATATATTTTGGTGTCATCAAGCTAAGGACATAAATATTTATAATTGTTAGATTGTCTTGATTGAAAGACCCCTTAATAATGATATAATGCCTTCTTCATCTCTTGTTACAGTCTTTGTTTTAAAATATAGTTTTTCTGATATAAGTATGGCTACTCTAGCTTTCTTTTGATCTCCATTAGCATGATAGATGGTTCTCCATCCCCTCACATTCAATCTGCAGTTGCCGTTAGGTCTAAAATGAATTCTTATAGACAGCATTATAGATGGATCTTGTGGTTTTGTTGTTTTATTTTTTATGTATTCTGAGACCCTATGTCTTTTGATTGGAACATTCAGTAAATTTACATTCAGAGTGATTATTGAATGATATGAATTTAGTGCCATTGTGTTGTCTATAGAGTTGGTGTTTCTGGTGATTTTCTCTGGTCCTTTTGTAGTCTTTGTGATTTTGGTCTTTTTTTTTTTTCTTTTTGCCTCCACTTAGAGGGTACCCCTTAAAATTTCTTGCAGAGCTGATGTGTAGTCATGAACTCCTTTAGATTTATTTGTCTAGGAAAGCTTTTATTTCTCCTTCAATTTTGATTGACAGCCTTCATGGATAGATAATTCTTGGCTGCACATTTTTCCTAGTCAGCACATTGAATATTTTCTGCCACTTCCTTCTGGTATGGCATATTTTGATGGACAAAACATGGTTTCTCTTTATCTTTGTATTTTGCAAATTTCATTATGATATGTCATGGTGTTGACCAGTTTTGTTTACTTTGAAGGAAGTTCTCTGTGCCTTTTAGATGTGGATGACTGTTTCCTTCCCTAGATTAAGGAAATTTTCAGCTAGAATTTGTTCAAATAAACCTTCTGTCACTTTTCTCATGCTTCTTCTAGGACTCCTATGATATGAATGTTGTTTCATTTCTTGGAATAACTTAGTTCTCTATGTCTCCCCTTGTGACCTAGTATTTTCCTTTCTTTTTTTTTTTCACCTTCATTATTTTCAAAAATTTATCTTATATTTCACCTATTCTCTCCTCTGCTTCTCCAATCCTCATTGTTAGTGTATCTAGTTTATTTTTCAACTCAGTCATAGGATTTTTTTAAATCATCCTTACTAGTTCATAGGTCTTTGATCTCTGCAGCGTGGCCTTCTCTGATTCTTCTATGCTTTCTTCAAGCCCAGCTAGTAGTTGTATAACTGTTCTTCTAAATTCTTGTTCAGATATATTTCTTATATCTATTTTGAGCAAGTTCCTGTCTGTGATTTCTTCTTGACCTTTCTTTTGGGGAGAATTCCTCTATCTTGTCACGTTGGCTAAGTTTCTGTCTTTTGCATATTTTAAAAGCTTGTTCTATTTCCTGCGTCTGAGGGTACTGTTGTATTAAAAAGGGACCATATACTGTCCCAGACCTGGCATTTCGGAGAGTGTTTCTGGTGTATCCTGTGTGCACTCTGCTGTTGTGTTTTTACTGCTCTTTCCCACCAGTCAGTACTCTTTAGAGCTCCTACTTGCTTACAATGGTGAAGTGCCTGGACCTGTAAGTAGATGTGCTTTGGTTTGTTTGTTAAAGTAACTCTGGGAAAAAAAAGGGGGGGGGGGAGCTGATCCCCTCAAAAAAAATAAAAGGAAAGGGAACCAAAAAAATCCAGAGAATTAAAAACTATAAGGCTGATTGAAACAAAAATTAAAAAGAAAGGGAAGAAATTGAGGAGAAAAAAGAAGAAAAAAGAAAAGCATTAAAATCCTGATCTGAGAGTAAGAGAGAGAGAGAGAACAAAATGAAACAAAACAAATGAAAATAAAACAAAAAATGAAACATAACAAAAAATATGAGCCTGATTTCAAAAGAAGAAAAGAAAAAGGAGGGGGGAAAAAAGAAAAAAAAGAGTTGTCTGCTTGGGGGTGCTGGCTGTGCTTTTCTAGAGGAGAGGCCAGCCGCATTGGCTCAGAATCAGTCTTGCCTAAGTAGTAAGCTGTTGTCAGGCCCAGAGGGGCAGGGTTTGGTGTACGCAGACCCACCTCCACTGAGGGCTGCTGTGTTGTTCTCTGAAGCCCCACCATGTTGGGACTTGGGGATGGAAATGGCAGCACCACAATCTCTAATCCCTTTCCAGGGATATCAACCCCTGCTGTTCAGGCAGTGAGGGAAGTCAGCTTGCCCTGTGCCACAACTCTTCTACAGTAATTTTTGGCATGTGACTGGGATTCAAAACCCAATGTCTTAAAGGACCCAGCATATCATGGATCTGCTCTCCTCCTCTGGAGTAGAGTAACTCTGCCCTGCTGATAAAAGGCTTTTGGTTGGCATCTGCAGGATCTTTTGTCCTTGGGAAAGTAATAAACCCTCTTCCCACAGTACTCCAGGAAGGTGACTGTTCTTTTCCAGTGGATCCTGAAGATCTCTATACCACTATGCATTTTGGGGTCCCCCTCCTCCCCAGAAGGATGCACCTCAGCTCCATTCCAGAGAAAGTTGTACACTTCCAAAACCTCAGAGTTTGAGCTCCAAAAGCTGTTTGCAAAAAAGAACCAAGATACTCAGTACTTCCCGCTTCCCAGTCTGTGGTCCAGAGTGGTTTTCCTCTTGTACTAACTCAGTGCTACACTATCTCGATACTTTTCTCTCTCCCTGCTTTGTGTCTCCATGGAAAGGCTTACCTCGTCTCCATGCTGCCACCATTCTTGTCTCCCCCAATTCACATCCATGCACCTCGCACCTGCCAGGCTGCCTCCCTCCAACTGTGAAGTTCCTTTTGGCATGCCACAGATCAATTTCCTGGTTGTTCCAACCAATCCCACCTCGATATAGCTGTGTTTGAAGTATGAGGAAAGCCCAGGGTCCCCCTACTTCTCTGCCATCTTAAATCTTCTCTGGTTGGATTTTATTTGGCACAATATGACCCAAGATAGAACCCCAAATTTAATAGATTCATATACTTCTTACACATTTTTGAAAGTCTGAGTTGATGTGCTTTAGCAAATACTATTTTTGGTTAATTCATTTAAATTAAGAATGGTTTTCAAAAACAAAAAAAAACATAAATTAATAAATAAAATAATTCAAAATGGTTTTCAAACTTGCCAAGATGGCACCCTCATGCCTTTAAACCATTATCAGCATTAGACATTTTTTCCATTTCTGCTATAATATGGTATTTCCTTAAGATCATTGAAAAAGAATAAAGCTATTTTTTAAAAAGCTCCAGTTTTTCTCATTTTTCAGTTACGTTTAATTTTATACACCATTTGTGATCAAACTCAAATTTCTTATTTCCTTCTTGCTACTGTGAATTTTGCGTTTAAGAATTTCATCAACAAATCCATGATTTCAGTGTAGTAAAATCAATGACAAATATTTAATAGTATGGTGTTGGTAAGATCATTTTTGGAATTTCAAAATAATTTATATTGGTTAATTTATTTGTAAGTGTTATTTATTTACCTGACATTGATTAATTATCTCTACTTCAAGAAGCCTTGCTATGAACTTGAAATGAGGTAGTTTTATGACACTGAGATTTCATGCATCCTTCATATGCCAGAACAAAGGCTAGAATTCACTGGGATGTGAGAAACTCATCAAAACAAACCAAGTACCAAAAATACATGGAACAAAATTGTTCCCTTTAGACGTTATATGCAGAGGGATATTTCAGCTCCTGAATCTGGGCTTTGCTCATATCCAAGCTGGAGAAATCCTGCAAGGATTCAGTGCTAAAAACATGCAGTCACATACTCTTTCCAAATACAGTGTACATCACAGATATTTTGGGGACTAAGAAACAGAGAGCAGTTTGCATCAGAATGAAAGCTATATATTCAATAAACATATTAACATATTTCTCTGTGATTTTTAGTTCTCATTTTAAATTTAGTACTCTAAATTAATGATATTAAAGACCTTGATATGCTTTCCTATGTAATATATATGCAGCCCAAATTATCTGTTTCTCATTTAGAGCGCAGCATTTTCAATTAAGTTTGAAATGTAATTCTGAACTTCTCAATTGACCTGATGAAAAGTAATGAGAAAGATGATGTGTGAGGGATATCATGGACATTGACCATTTTATTTCAATAATTATAAAGTATCGTCTGGCCTTTTCCTTTTTTGTTTTGTTTTTGGTGTGCCAACTCTAGTTCAAGGAAATTTCCTCAAATAAATCGTATGGCATATAATTATATTTATCAAATTGATGATGTGATTTGATTTTCTCATTTACAATTTTGGCATTTTCTTTAAAAATCAGCAATTTAATGGAGTGTGATAATCTAATTAAATAGCCTTCTTTCTTCTCACAGTGATGCTAAACCAAAGAATAAAGTAACTTGAACTTATAATAATGATCTGGAGACTCTGAAACATTTTTATTTTCCACATGAAATTCATTTTATTTTCCACAGATAAATTTATTTTTTTAATTTTTTATTTATTTTTGAGAAAGAGATAGAGACAGCATGAGCAGGGGAGGGTCAGAGAGAGAGGGAGACGCAGAGCCCGAAGACAGGCTCCAGGCTCTGAGCTAGCTGTCAGCACAGAGCCTGATGTGGGGCTCGAACCCACAAACCATAAGATAGTGACCTGAGCTGAAGTGGGACTCTTCACCGACTGAGCCACCCAGGTGCCTCACCACAGATAAATTTAAAGATACATAATTAACATTCGTTTGGATAGACATTGTTTCTAATGACTTCTGGATTGGAAAATAAATATCATTTAATCTTTATTTATAAATAATAAATTTATGCATTGCCTGTTAATGTTACAGTTAACAAGAGCACTGGCCATTTATTTTTAAAAATTTCCACCTAACATTCTTCTCTCAATGACAAAAGTTTTGTTTCATTTTAAATCCTTATCTTTAGAGCCTGGTTTTAAGTAAGTCTTCCTTTTGTGTATGTGTAAGTGTTTTGTGGAATTAACTCAATCTGATATGCACAGGTGATATTTGTTGGAAGTTTGGGGAAGAGATTATGATTTCCTATGATGTACAGTGATATAAACTGCCTTAATTAATTCAATAAATATTTACTTTGCATAGGTACCGTGCTCAGAATAAGAGTATAACAGTGACAAAAACTGTATAATCTATTAAGGTAGACAAAATATTATTCAGATAATTCAGTAAATAAAGTAAGCTTGGAGGTGGTGTTAAACTATGCAGAGAGCATAACTTTCTACCTGTAAATAACACTTGAAATTTGAATCATGTGAGATTTGTAGATAAACAGTGTAATTCTGGCAAAGGAAATAGAATGTCTAAAATCCTTGTTGTTGGAAATAAAAGGTGCAGTCAGATTGCTAAAAATCGTGTGTTATGGGGCCTCAAGTGTGAAGGTGATGGTGAGGGAGGTTTGAATGAAGATGGGTATGAAGTCATGGATTTGGTCATACCCTATGGGACACTGGCTTCTAAACTTAGGAAAAAAATAAAGCATTTTAAAAAGGTAGTTAATAATAAAATAATTTCACTTGAAAATATATAAGCATTATTGACCCATAAAGACTTCATTGGATTTTGAGAGTTTACTTAAAGTTATTGGAGTAGTCTAGGTATTGGTTATGTTGTAGCGGAGGAGGCATATTGGCAGTGGATATGGAGAAATCACATGTATGGTTTATGGATTAGATTTCACTTAAGTAGTAAGTGGTGAGGAAGAGGAAGGTGGTAGGAAGGCAGACATTTTTCTGGTTGGCTCACCTGCATGGATGGTGTTGCACTGAATTGGAAGTCTTCCAATTTGATAAGGTGAAGGGAAAAAGAAAATCACAATTTTGTTTTTGATGTATTGATTTTTAAGGCAAGGCACTTCTATGTTAAAAAAAAAAAAAAAAGAGTTGTTTCAAATAGACTTTTACTGTATGAATCTGTAGAATAGAGAGGAGTAAGCAGTGGATATGAGATCAGGAATTTCTGTAAATAAATAGCCTTCAAAGACGTGTTTGGGAATAAAATTCCTCAGGGAAAATACTCAATGTAAAGCTGGTAAGTGAGCACACATGTAGTTTAATGAATTTCAAAATTTATGTTGGAGAAAAGGAAAATGAGCCTGAGAAAGAAACAAAGGACATCCAGGGAAAAAGGAAGACGAGCTGGGGAGTGGGGTGCACAGAAATCTCTGTAAGAAAGTGCTTCAGTAAAAGAGTTGACAAGTGTTGATAGAAGCTTATATAAGGTAATATAAAATAAGAAACATGAATTCCATTGAATTTAGTCACGTGGAGGTCATTAGTGAACATTATGAAAGCATGCACATCGGAGGTAGGTTTCAAGTTACTTTTTTTATAACTCACATGTAATTCAGAAAAAAATTCTGTTAACTTTATTTACAAAACTCATCTAGAATCTGACTATGTCTCATCTCTCCACTGTCACTTCCCTGGTCCAAGCCTCATCATCTCTTTCCTAGACAACTCCTTCCCAGTGTTCTCTTAGAATCTGTCTCCAACACAGTAGTATGAATAATCCTTTAAAAATATAAATCTGATTGTGTTGTTACTCAGTTCAAGATACAGAAATGACTTCCCACTTCAACCAAAGTAAAAAGCAAATAAATTTACAGTTTACAAGGCTACACATAAACTCGCTCTTGTTACCTCCCTGACACCACTTCATTCTCTTCCCACTTTATTCCCTCTACTCCAGCCACAGTGCCCTGCTATTCGTTGCTCAGATAACATGGCCACAGTAGGTTTCTTTGGCTCTTAACTCAGGGAGCCACTCTGACAGAGCAGCTTCTCCCTCGAACTTTGGTGGGGCTAAGGAAGAGGGAAGCAAATTAGGCCAAATCAAAATGCCGTGTGGCCTGTGATAACATCAAAAGACTAGGGAATGGAACATCTTGATAGAAAGGGATATCTAACATTTGAAAATAATATAACCTATCAAGGCCTTAATATCACCCCAGACTAATAATACACCAATATTTACCTAGGTATCTGACACCTATTTGATAATAGAATGCCTTAATATTATTATTGTCATTTAAAAGATAGTGATGTTTTTACATTGTTTTCCTTTTATTTTTATTTTAACTCTTGTTAGCTATTGTACTAAATATTTTTTCTCATATATTTCTAGGAAGAGATTCCCTATTAAAAATATTTTGGCTTTTTTTTCTCACTTTCAGTGGCATTTAAGTTTAGTTCATATTTTTACTTTCTGACTCCAGAGCCAAAATTTAATTTTAAAAATCCCATAAATGTAGTCCTGTGTTTGCATTGAATAGCAAACAGCACCAGATAAAATAATGCAAATTCATAAGCTTCAACTTGCTAATAAAAAACTCTAGTTTTACCAGTCATATTGAGTTTTCCTTTCCTGAGTGGCAGACAACTAGAGAAAGATTAAAGTCCTCTTTTGTGCCAGTGTGCCCATCCTGAGCTGACAGGAGAAAGGAGTGAACTTTTTAGCACACCAAAAAGACTCCACCTTGTAAAAAGCGTAAGAAATAGGAAAAAAATATTCTTGAAACCGTGATATGATTAATTTATCAAGTTAGTATAGTAGTTTATGCTTCAAAATGTACTTACTTTGTAACTAGTAAGAGAAAAAATATGTTTTATGAAATCTGAAAAGCAAAAGACATTGCTGGTACAAAGTAAAAAAGGAATGTCTCTGTGAACCAGAAATGGAACAGAAATGCTTAACAATGAGCTGGGTTGAAGCCATGAGCTTTCTGTTTTCCAAGCCCAGAACGAGGGAGTGTAGTTCTTGAGGTATATTAAAAAAAAAAAAAAAAGAACCAACAGTTTTTACTTTATGAATGTCACAATGACCATTACAAAAGACAAGAGATAGCAAACCCTGCATGTGGAGAAAAGCGAACACTGTTGGTGAGATTGTAAATTGGTGGGGCTACAATGGAAAGCTGTATGAAGATTCCTCAATAAATTAAAAATAAAACTACCATGTGATCTAGCAATTCTACTTCTGGGAATATATCCAACGGTAACAAAAACACTAACTCAGAAAGATATCTGAAATTCCCTGTTCATGACAGCATTATTTATAGTAGCCAAGACATGGGAACAATGTAAATGTCTATTTATGGATGGAAGGATAAATAACACACACACACACATGCACACAACAGAATATTATTCAGCTACAAAAAAATGAGGAAATCCTACTATTTGTAATAATATAGATGGCACTTGAAGTTACTATGCAAAGTGAAATCTGTCAGAGAAAGACAAATACTTTATGATCTTGCATATAGTGTAATCAAAAACACACTCGTAGAAAAAGAGATCAGACTTGTGGTTACTAGAGGTAGGGGTGTGGGAGAAGGGGGGGATTGGAAGAAGGTGGTCAAAAGGTATAAACTTCCAGTTATAAGATAAATAAGTGATAGGGATGAGTGATAATATATAGCGTGATGACTACAGCTAGCACTGGTATTTGATCTACAGGAAACTTTTTAAGGGAGTAAATCCTAAGAGTTCTCATCATAAGGAGAAAAAATTTCCCCTTATATTTTATTCTTTTCTTTTACTGTATCTATATGAGGAGATGGATGATGAACCTGTTGTGGTAGTTATGTCACAACCTATATAAATAAAACCATTATGCTGTCTGCCTTAAACTTATACAGTGATATAGTCAGTTACTACTCAATAAAATTGGGAAAAAATAAAAATAAAATAGAAATGGTAAATTTTTTTTTAACACACATGGTTACATGGTACCAGCTAGACTTAGTTAAGATGGATTTCTGGAAGAGCTCCTGAAAGGTTAGGGAGGCAGAAAAGAATATCTATCTGTACATATGCCAAATGGGATGTGTCTCTATCTGAAGGGTCAGGGAAAAGGAAGCAGGGGACAGTAATGTCATATGGCTTTCATGGGTGAGTCACAAACCCACTGAATTTATGATGAGATCAGACATATTCTCAATGTTAGTCATAGAAAATATTACTGACTGGAGATTTAAAACCTGGTGCTTTTGGGGCGCCTAAATGGCTCAGTCGGTTAAGCATCAACTTCAACTCAGGTCATGATCTCATGGTTCATGAGTTCAAGCCCCACATCGGGATCTGTGCTGATGGTTAGCTCAGAGCCTGGAATCTGCTTCAGATTCTGTATCTCCCTCTCTCTCTGCCCCTCCCCTGCTCATGTTATCTCTCTCTCTCTCTCTCAAAACTGAATAAAAGATTAAAGAAAAAACCTGGTGCTTTTGTGTGAGCTCAGAAACAAAAATCACTAGACAGTGAGGATGGAAACTAGAAGGAGAGAGAAATACTAAGAAAACTAACAATCTCTCACCTTTCAAAGAAAATATTTTAAATGAACTTGAAAAAAAGAAATGTCAAAACTCATGAAGAAATCCAGTGGTAAAACAAACAAACAAAAACAATACATTCAGCAATTAGATAGTAATTTCTAAGTTTTCTAGAGAAAACTCATTTTATATATCAATCTAACCAGGATTTTGAAACACATATGTTAAGGATAGTCAAATATGGAAAGATACAATTTTTACTTAAAAAAGCAGCACACATTTATAAAATATCAACAGGGAGGAGTTTAACAAAGTCTTGTAAATAGCAAATAAACATCGAAATTGCTGAATTTCTAGTTAAGGAGATCTGGAAGCATGAAGTTTGATTCTCCTGGATTACTGCCTCTCCCATTTTATCCAGAAACTCAATCTCCCTAGTTTATGACTATTATACACTCACTCCTATTGGTCTTTCTGAGGCATGGCATATCCATGGAGTTATGAAATACTTGGAATGCCCTCTTCAAGTTGTTCACTTGGTTTGCTCCCTCACCACCTCCAAATCTGTTAAAAAATACATGTGTATAGTGGGGACTATCTTAACCACTCTTCTTAACTTCATAGTCTTCTATCACATACAATTTCCTCTCAGTTCCCATTATCCTGATATTTATTTTTCCATGTTATTTATCATGTCTTAGGATTCTAAAAAAGAATTCTAGTTTAATATGCTTATTACTTCACTTCACTCTCTAGAATATAAGTTCCTGAAGATACTCTGTTTTTATTCATGTATGATATTACAAGTTTTAGAGCTCTGTGTATTTTATAGAAATGTATGTATAAATAAATACTAATAAGTACTAATTAAGAACAACTAATTAATAGTTGTGTTAATAATGAATTACAATGTGTGTTAATCATATACAGTAAGAAATATTGATTGGCTTGTTGACCTGAATTTCACATGTGAAAGAGAGATTATGTGATTTATGCAATAATGGGAAGATGATAGAGTCTGAACTTGGATTAGAATCATTCCTATATCCACATTAAGTCTTTGTTCTGCAAAATTTAGGTATCTAGGTATTATCTAGGTATCTTTTATATTGAGATATCCAGACCCAATTTCCAGAGATACTGATTTTATCAGGTTTTGTCCTGGTAACCTGTGCTCTAAATAAATACCCATGTGGCTTTTGATGTAGCTAGCTAAATTCAACTTTGAAAAACACTGAATTGTTGAATTGTAACAATGCCTAATTTCATATTTTCTCCCCCATTTATTCCACATTTTGCATAAATTTGGATGCCCTAGAACTGTATTTATTAATCCTGCTTTTGTATTGAAGTGTAAAGCATACTGTCAAGCTGGAGGAGAGGGCAATGTAGCAGTGAGTCACACACAGAGAGTCAGGACACTGAGGCTTTTCTTTCAGAAAGCAGCTTTATTCATGCTAGCATGGGCTCAGCAGGCTAAGACCCAAAATTCTGAGCCCTTAGCGCAGCACAGGGTTGCCTTTTGTACAATTTTTACTCCTTTGTCTCCCATATATGGTAACATACAGTCTGAATGTACGGTCTATGATATAGATCTATGAGGAAAGTCGCTCACATGCATATAGTCAGGTTGCTTTCCCTTGTCTTGAGGTTTTCACCACATTCCTTAGGGAGGAGTTCTACCACATTCTCCCTCTTTGATGGTTGGAACCCCTATTTTGGGTCAAAGAGCATCACCTTGGTTTAGAGGTTTATATTTCCATACCATCATCACATGTGTGGGCATTACCTTTCAACCATTACCTCAAGGAGGCTGGAGACAGACCGTATAAAGAGGGGAGCTAGAATTAAGCAAGCTCCCAAAATCAAGAAGATAACACCTATGAGGATTTTGAATCCCTCAAGAATTGTAAACTAGACTCCAAATAATTCCCCAGGGTCCCAATCTTTCCCCAGGGACATAAGGAACCTTTCTCATTTAATCTGTGATCTCTTCTATGGCTTTTCCGTCATCACCTATCTGTCGGCAGCAGTTGCTCAGGTGAAACTTTCTACAAACTCCTCCCTCAAAAACAAGCAAGTAATCTAAGGCCAAGCAATTTTGATAGATAGCATTGAGCATTTTGGTCTGCTGCTTAGCTCAGTAAGTTAAGAGGTCTGGCAGTTTCATTGGTTATAATTTCTACAACTGCTTGCTGATTATGTGGTTTATCATGTAAATAAGAATGCGGTAGCCCTAGGACCCATCCTCTGCCCAGGTGGCAGAGCTGTAGTATTGGATTATTTTACAGGAGGCTATTCATCATCATCCAATTGCCAATTTGCAGAGCATGTCATTTCCTTTGAGTCTTCCTCTCTCCATACACCTGGAGTCCCAAATGTTCTCCTCTGGCAACTAGGAGCAAGGAAAAAGATGGGCAAATAGTTCCCAGCACACATGACCCTGATAAGGCTGAGGGAAGTACTGTATAGGCTGTTCTTCCACATTTCCAGTACAGTCCACGTAGGACCCACCACTTGATGGCTGCATCGACATTGTCCCAGACCTCATGGAGATGAGAGAAAGACACGGGGTGGGGATCTGGCTCAAGGTGATCTAGGGACCCCCACCATTGGATTTCCTGGGTGGTTGAGTTATAAAATCTTTGGCCTCGGCATATTAAGCTTCCAACAGAGATGGTGAATGTTTTTCCCCATTGGGCAAAACAATTTTTCGCAATAATTAAAGTTTTGAGGAGCCAAACCCTGGTAGTAGTACTGGAGTATTCTGTTTCATTATAAGGTTTACAGGGATCTCATTCTCTAGCCTCCCCTGACCATTGACCCCCATGTTGGTTTCCCTGCATACATAGCAAAAAGAGATCTTCAGAGTCTGGTCTATAGTCTCTGTTAGGTCTAGAAACAAGTTCCTTGCTGTGACTGAAATTGGAGGGGGGCTATTCTTACTTCTTCATAGAAAAAGTGGAAAATTTGATGGGATTTGTTTGGATGGGCAGTGACTCTTGAAATACAGCACAGTCCCTGGGTCTCTGACTCACCCATGGATCTGAAGACCAATTTGGGTGTGCCCCATTTCCATTTGGAATCTTCCAGGTTAATGATGGTAAAACTAACAGGAGAGTAGGCCTTTTATTGACAACCCAATGTAGCAGCTGCCTTCTGAAGGAGCACTATTGTGCCTTCTTTTTTCCAAGTAGCCCATGAAACACAGCTCCTGCTGTGGCATAAAAAGGTATATAGACACATAAATTGTTTTCCTCACACATGTATTTGTCACTGAGTCAGTATTCTCATTCCTGATCTAAGCCTCTGCATGGTATATCAAGAGTCCTTGGGCCCTCTATGACAAGTGCCTTTTTTTTTTTTTTTTTTTTTTTATGACGGATGCTGCTGGGCTCATACCGATAACTGCACATATGTCAAACAGCATTGACACCAGTCGTTTGTGTTAGTAATTTGTGTCCAGCTGACCAAGGCCCCTCCCTTATTGGTAGGATCAGACTTCTAACCAGTCTTTACTGTGGGAATGTTGTGGGTCAAGACAAGTGTATTGACTCTCCCATTGGCAGATAGAATAGGTGGTCTTATTGTGACTGTAGGTCCCCAGGACTTTTCCTTGACATGAGAAGTGGGTATGGTATAGTAAGGTGCAAGTGACTCCCTGGCCTGATCTGGTTATGTGAATACATGGGTCACATGGTGTGAGATCTAGGTCTACAGAAGGGGTCCAGATTAGAAACAACCAATACCATAAGGGATCCTATCCTCAAATGGTAGGTGAGTGCTAACAGAAACCTCTCACCACACTTCCAGGCAGCCAGGGCAGCCTTTAGAGGCAAGGCATGACCCAAGGGGTGGCAGTGCATCACAGTAAGGAAATATATATGGAAAATAAGGACAGTCTTTTTGTTCCACTGGACCATAGATTCCTCAAGCTTCTGCTGTACATAGATTAGTCAGCTTCCGGAGTGACTAAAGCAAGGCTGCAGTCTCCCAGAGCCTCTGGAATTGCAGATTACTTCTTCTAAATAGCCAGCTTGCAGCTTGCACTAATGGATCACGAATGCATTCCCAGTTCTGGGATGTTGGCTTCACTCTGATGTGGTGAATGCAGGGACCCACTTTGGCTACCTTTACTGCAGTAGGGGTGCACAAAATGACAGTGAAAAGCTCCCTCCAGAGAAGTTTTAAGGGTTCAACATTCCACTCCTTCACCCATACAACATCTCCTGGTTTTCAGGGCTAATCATCTGTGGTCAGACTCACAGATAATTGCTCCCTAACCCAGTGGTGTAAGGTGGTTAGGACAGAGCCAAGGGCTGGCATCTGTTGCCTTGGGGTTAGATTACCTATGTCATTTAAATCCCTCCTTACACCCCTGTGAATGTGGGGAGGGTGCCAATAAAGAATTTCATAAGGGGAGAACCCCATCTGCTTAGTGGGGCTACACCTGATTCTTAACAAAGTCATTGGCAACAGTTGATCCCAGTGTAGGTGAGTTTCCTGACATAGTTTACTTAATTGCAGCTTCAGAGTATAGTTCATTCATTCTACCTTCCCGGAGTTCTGGGGTCGGTTTGCTGCAAGAACTTCCAGGTGATCTTTAACCCCTTTGCCACCAGCTGCACCACCTCAGCCACGAATGCTGGCCCATTATCTGATCTCATGGTAATAAGAATCCCAAATTGAGGAATGATTTCTTTTAGAAGAAGTTGGACCACTTCCTGTGCCTCAGTAATAGAATTCAGAGTCATCACGAAGAACCCTGCAAGGCCTTCTTCCTCTTTCACAAAACTGCTGCTGTTGGTGAAATACTTACTCATCATCAGGGTCCTTGAGGGGCTGGTCCCTCAAGTCTGGTTGGCTGGAGAACACCTTATCCATGACTTCCATGCAATCATAATCTGGTTGATCTGGCCTGACAGGCAGTAGGATTGAAGGATTTAGGGTTTGCACTACTTCTAGATGGATGCTCAGGTTTTCACATAGCATTACCTGATATCTGATATTTCCAGCTGTTGATTAGCCAGTATTGTCCCTTTTATTCCATTAATATCAATACTGAATGTGGCACTTGGACTGTCAATTCTTGTCCCATAGTTAACTCATCGGCGTCAGGCACTGAGAATGCCATGGCTGTAAGTCACAGAGTCAAGCTGCTTGGAGGGATATGCCACTGGGTGATGCCATGACCCCAGCATCTGGCTTAGGACTCCCACTGTGATGCCAGTACATTCATGAACATACAAGAAGGACTTGAATGTTTCTGGGAGTCCCAGACCAGGCACATTGGCAAGGGCCCATTTGATCTCTTTAAAGGCCCTTTGCTGTACTTGTTCCCATAACAGAGATTCCCATTCTCCCTGTCTTGTGGCCTCATAAAGGGATTTTGCCAAGATAAGAAGTTAGGTGTCTACATTCAACAGAAACCTGCAGCCATGAGAAACTCTTGACCCTGAGGTCAGGGCAACAGGACTGGGATGGAACAAATGGCCTTGTTTTCTCTATAGGCCAAGTTGGTGCTGGCCCTAAGAGAGGTAGAAGCCAAGGTGTTTGACTTTCTTTTAACAGATTTGGGCTCTTTACCTTGAGACATTATAGCCAGTTTCCCATAGAGGGGTAAAGGAGCTGCCAAGTCCCTTCTGTGCAATCATCCTAAGACCTTCCAGCTAGCAGTAAGTCATCTACATACCGAAGCAAGACACAGGCATGTTGATCCACTGGGAAAGCTCTTGGGTCTGAGGCTTAATGCAGTATAAAAAATAGTTGGGGAATTTTTGAACCCCTGAAGAAATCTGGTCCAAGTTAACTGGACCTTGTTACCATTTTCAGGATTCTCCTCCTGGAAGGTGAAGATTGGTTGACTTTGGGGGGGTGACAGGCAGATGCAGTAGAAGGCATCCTTGAGGTCTAGACATGTGAAGAAGGTAGCTTTGGTGGGGATAAGACCCAAGAGAGTGTATGAGTTCAGGACAACTGGATGCAGGGTGAAGGCATCCTGGTTTATTGCATGCAGGTCTTGGCCTGGCTGGTAGTCATCAGTGCCCAGCTCCTGGGTTGGCAGGAGAGGCATATTCCAAGATAACTGACAGGGTCAGAGAATCCCCATTTTAGAAGTCTCTCCAGGTGCTTCTGTATCCCCATCTGTGTCTTACGAGGGATGAAATATGGATTTCGGTGGATGAGGCTGCCCTTGGGTTTAGTTCTACAATTACAAGATATTTGTTCTGGGCCAGTCCTGGTGGGTTGTCCTCAGTCCACACACCTGGTACTCTGAAGGGCAGCTCAGGTCCCTCTGTGGCTCCTCCATGAGACTGTAGAGGCACCACCTCTTGGGGAATTGTGATAGTCATAATCTTGGCTTCGACTTTCATAGGGTCAGAGCAGCTTGTCTGTGGCAGTTGACAATTATCTGGGCCTTCAGCTTTCCCAACAGGTCCTGGCACATTAAAGCCACAGGGCAGTTGATGAGATACAGGAATTCATGGATGACTTCATGGTCTCCCAAATTTCATTGCTGAGGCAGCAAGAAGGGATGGCATGTCAGATTGCCCCTGGCCCCCACAGTGGTGGCTTGTCCCTGTGAGAAGGGCCTTACAGGTTGGGTCACCACTGAATGTTCTGCCCCAGTATCTACTATGAACTCGATGGGTCAACCCTGCACATTCATTCAGATCATAGACTCTTGGAGGCCTAACAACATAGAGCCCGGTCTGTCCTAGTCATCGTCATAGTCCTCCATGGTAGTTAGCCCCACAGAATCATCTTCAGGGGACCTCTGAGGCCATGATGCTGGTTGGTACTAGCCGTGGGCCACATGGCCTCGTTCTTTCTGCCTGGGGCCCTGCTGAGAATCACCCAGTCATAGGGGGAAGTCATTTTTCCAGTGGCCCCCCTGATGTCAGTGAGCACACTGGTTCTGTCCTAACTTTGGTCCTGGGTGAGATGATACTGTCTGCCGTCCCCTTTTTGGCACTGGCCCTATCCCTGTGGGACATCTTTCTGGGAGCATTCGGACTGTTCCACCAAGGCAGCAGCTAAGAAGTTGGCCTTTTTCTGTATCTTCCAGAGTTCTTCCCTCTGCATTGCCTGGTTATGGTTGACAAACACCTTAGTTCCAACTTCCAGCAACTGACTGGCATTCATGCCGGCAAAACCCACAGCTTTCGCAGCTTGCACTGGATGTCCCCTTGGACCTGACCTACAAAAGTACACTGACCATCCACTGGTTAATGGGTGCCTCTGGATCAAAAGAGGTATAGAGACAAAATGCCTCACATAGTCTCTCATAGAACTGGCTCGGGCTTTCCTCAGGTCCCTAGAATAATTTTGATGTTTTACTCATATTTATGGCCTTCCCACCCACCTTCCTCCATGTCATTAAAATGGCTTCTTGATACTATTCAGTCCTTCAGAGCCCTCCATCTACACTTGAGTCATTTAGGTCTCATTTGGGCTCCTCCTCAGGGTAGTGGTCCAAGTATAAGCCTGGGTGTCTTTCCCTGCTGGGACATTCTCCTCTAACCATTTTATGGCTGCCTGGGTAATTCAGTGATGTTCTTCTGTGCTGAAGAGGGTCAGGAGGAGTTGGTGGCAGTCCATCTAGGTAGGCTTAGGGGTTTGAATTATGGACTACATTAGTTCAACCATAGCCTGGGACATCTCTGTGTAGGAGGAAATGTAGTGTTTCCAATTTAGAAGGTCTGTAGTGGTAAAGTCTGGCCACCTCGGATCGGACCTTCCTGATCATTACAGACGGGTCCCCTAGTTTCCCTCAGTGGCACTGGTAGGTCTCCCCTACTGTAGGGAGGGACTATCTCTACTGGCTGGATCTTCCAGTAACCTTGCAGCAGGTGTGTATGGGGTTAGGACCTGTGGTCTAGATAAGCTGGTAACATCTGTAGAGACCAGAGGTGCTAGAGGTGACAAGTCCCCCAAACTAGGGGCAGGCTCTGCTGAGGTTTCAGCAGCCAGGGCGGCTAGAGGCCTAGGTGACAGTGAGGGATACAGTGGGGCATATGGCAATGGGGTCCTCTCGGGCTCTCCCAACACTATGGGTTTTTCAGTTTTTGGATGGTATTTGGAGGAAGCTGTGACATGAGCCTTCATAACTTTACAGTTCTCGTTAATAGAGACTTTTAGCCAAGGTGGCTGGGATAGGAACAGGTCTTATCAACAGATAAGGTAAGGAAACTGGTCAGGATTTCCTGGATCCCCAACAATGACCCTGAATACTCAGCTAACTAGTTCCTTATCAAGTGAAACCTTGGAAGGCAAGCCTACCCAATGGCCAATCAATTTCAAAGAATGTCTGGTGCTTTCTGGGAGTTAATTTCACACCACAAACTCCTGACTATCCCTTTTTGAAATTCCTCAACATACACTCTAGGGGAGTTAGTTTACTCTACATTCCACCCATTTCCTCCTTCTAATGGATAACTTTCATGCACAAGAGAGGAAAAAGGGGGAAAGGAGGGATTAATTTGGAGAGGACACAAACTTGCTTCATCATCCATCCACTTTCCTCTTAGAGATATTTCAGGCACCTCTTAGCATTAGTAGGTTTAGTGTCAAGCCCTGAGGAAGTCTGATGCTGCCCTAAGCTATATGAACCAAGGTTCGGGACTCAACACTCATTCGGCCTACTGGTCAGGTTGGAAACTTTCCACTATCTGTCTCATTCACGCACAGTAACTCAGCAACTCCAACCTACTGCCCAGTGCCCAGTGCCTCAGAGGTGGGAAGTGATCAGGCTCCCCTTCTGCTCTTAGGAGAAGATCTACCCAAATGAACCTGGGCTCTTACCAGTCTGATGGGTGCCACTCCCTGAACTAGTTCCTGGGCCTCACCAGGTTTATTTTTGTGTCCAGGGCCCTCCCAGTGGGCACAAGAGGGACTAGTCTCCTATGGAACGAGTAGTCCATTGGAGTCAGGCCAGATCACCTCTCCTGGTGCTCTGATGTTTCTACCCCAGCAAAAAGGGAGGTGAAATACTTTTCCCACATACTGGATGAACCCTCACAAAATGTAATGGTGAGTCACACACAGAGAGTCAGGACACCAAGACTTTTCTTTCCAGGAAGCAATTTTATTCATAGCAGCACAGGCTCAGTGGGCTAAGACCCAAAAGGCTGTGTCCCAAGTGCAATGGTAGGGGTGGGGTGATTTTGTACAGTTTTTGTTCCTTTGTCTTCCATATGTGGGAACATAAAATCTGAATGTGTGGTCTATGTTACAGAGTCATGAGAAATGTCCCACACATAGCCAGGTTGCCTTCCCTTGTCTAGAGGCTTTCATCGCATTCCTTAGGGAAGAGTTCTACCATAGTAGATTCTAGCTAAGGTGGAGTAATCGAGTCCACCTTGTGTCACCTACAGAATGCAGTAATTAAACCTTGACATAGTAAATTTCACAGTTATGCATGGTGTCAGAAAAACAGACAGTAACAAGCAGATTAGAGTAGAAGACTCAACTGTGAAAATAAGAATGAGTTTACCATTTCTTTCCTGAGTGAATGAAATTTGCTTCAAAGGTTGCATACTGCATGATTCCACTTATATGGCATCCTGAAAAGAAAGAACTAGAAAGAGAGAGAACAGATCAGTGATTACCAGGAATTAAGGGTGGAGAAAGATGTTACTCCAGAGAGATAACACAAAGTAGTAGTTTTGGGGATGATGGAACTCTTTTCTTTTTTTTTTTTTTAATGTTTTATTTATTTCTAGGAGACAGAGAGACAGACAGCGTGAACAGGGGAGGGTCAGACAGAGAGGGAGTCACAGACTGAAACAGGCTCCAGGCTCCGAGCTGGCAGTCAGCACAGAGCCCGACGCGGGGCTCGAACCCACAAACCGCGAGATCATGACCTAAGCGAAAGTCGGGCGCTTAACCGACTAAGCCATCCAGGCGCCCCAGATGGAACTCTTTTCTACCCTCACTGTGGTTGTAGTTTAACCAAACTGTGCATGTGTTATATAATTCATAGGCCTGTACACACACAAAGTTATTTTTACTGTATTAGCAATTAAAATAAAATAATACTGATGTTTATTCTGTGCTTCAAATAATTGATCTGATGTAGGGACTGGTGTGGCTTTTGGAATTGTGGTGGGAATCTGGAGCCAAAAGCCAAGAAATTTTTGAGATGTCTTTGTGCAAAAAGATGCTCTTATTACAGCACAGAGACAGGACTCTGGGCAAGAAGAGCCACCCCTAGATGGTAGGGAGAGACTGATTATATGCTTGGGAGTTGGGGAAAGTAAAGTCTAGGGGAAAGTTACAAAAGGATTTTCATATGCTAAAGGATCCTGGAAGCCTACCTAAAGTTGTTTTTACCCTCTGGCAAAACATTAGCATTAAGACAGTAGGGAGTTCCTGGAGGAATGTTTTACTCACCTGCCTCAAGTATTTGTCAATGGACTGCAGGTTTTAAGGTAATTTAATTTTGTCTACATTTTCTTCTGCCTTTGCTTCCCACATCAGGGACCAGATAATTTCTGAAAGCACCTCATACAATTTCAGTACAAAGCCAAGAATGGAAACCACTACAGTAGACCCTGTTGTAATCACTAGATGCATCTCTAATTTTTCTTCTGTTAATTTTAGGTAGCTTAAATTTCTGTGGAAAGCAAATACCTTATTTTTATTTAATTTCCTAGAGAGCTATGTGCTACAGAAGGAGCGTTGCACTCCATTCTGGCTCAGGTCTTGATCTCACAGTTCATGAATTCAAGCCCCTCATCAGGCTCTGTGCTGACACCATGGAGCTTGCTTGGGATTCTCTCTCTCTCTCTCTCTCTCTCTGCCCTTCCCCCTTTCAAAAATAAACAAACATTAAAAAAATAAAAATAACTCAAATACTAAAATTTTAGGCTTTTTCTGCCTTTCCCAATTTGTCCCCATATTCTTGTCATTGTAATAAGAATGACAATAAACTGCCATGATTATTACTATTGTGCAAATATTATAGGCCTTAGATCAGTTTTCAGACTCCCTGCCATTAAAATGCCTCCCTTCATGCAGTTAGAACAGTGAGATCCTTTAAAACTTCACACACCATCCATTTGGTTTTCCTTTGTTAAGCTTAACTAAGTGTAAAATTAAGTGTAAATTAAGAGCTAAGTGTAAACCTTTTCTTAAGGAAAAGTTAAAGATTCGTTCTCTAATTTTCTAGAATAAATAATATGAGGTCATTGGGAAAATTTATTACGCAGTTCAAATGAGACCATTGTAAGAAAGAAATGTTTAGCAACGCTCCACTTCAAAACACCTCAAAGATATTTACAAGGCAATGTCAACAGGAGAGATTATGAATTTACATACTCTTGAGTTGGGACATAACAATCTCTGCTTTTCAAAACCCATAGTGATGTTGATTGATGCCAATTTGGAGAATTAATGGTCCCTTTACATCCATTCAAAATCCTGTTGGAGTTCTTTATCATATTAATCCAATCACCCACAAAATTAGATGTTTATATAATATGTTGTGTTTGGTGATGCTTTTGGTAACTACCTATTATTTTTTGTACCTACCTATTATTAATTGCATTTTATATGCCACACACAAGACCAAAAAATATTTTAAAAACCCTCTAAAAAACATGATAAAACTAAAGTTGGGAGGTTTTGCATGATTTACTCATGATCTCAGAGCTAGTAATTAGCCTGTCTTGACTCTAAAGCCAATGGCTTAACCCACAGTAATATATTTTACCCTTGGGTCAATACCCTACATGTCATCAAAAAATGAGTTTATTTAACAAATTGTCAAGATCTTCTGCCGATATTCCATTAAATAGAAGTATCACCTATGAATATAATAGGCCATTTTATAGTCATTGATAGTGTAAAACTCATTACTTCTTTCTTCATGCAAATCCTGAATAACAATGTATAATCTGAATAGAAATTTATCAAGCAAATTGTTAACAAATGTATACTGAAGAATAATGTATCACTGATCTTTTTATCCATATATGAGAAATAACACAAGTGCATTAATAACATAAACACATTGAATATACTTGAAAAATATAATTTGGCAAATATTTAAGTCTAGACAAACGTCCAGTTAATATAATTTATGCCAATAATTATTTAAACTGAAGTGTAACAAATTAATTTTATGTTCAGAAGATAATAGCCAAGTATTTTCACATATTTTCAGCAGTATGTTATTCTCTTTCAGTAATATGATAGATGATAAATATAATCATGTAAGATCAATGAGGCTGATAGCTTTTAAACCTTTGATGTTTTCTTTTCAATATTAAGGATTGTACTGACAAAATTTAGGTATAAGAGATAAATAAAGGAAAAACAAAAATAAAGGTAGGAATTCAATATCATATCTGTGGACTAAAGAAATGCTATAAATTCCTTTTATTGAGACATTAATAGAAAAATATGAAAGAACTGTCATAAATAGCCTGTGAATTTTCTCAAATCAACTATAGCATTATACAAAGATTTTTCATCTTTAATTTAATTGAAAAAGTTATCATTTCACCTGAGGATAATCAAGTTTCTTTAATAATGAATATAAAGCTTAAAATACTATAAAACTGTTGATAAATTCTTTTTTTTTTTTAACGTTTTTATTTATTTCTAGGAGAGAGAGAGAAAGACATAGTGAGCAGGGGAGAGTCAGAGAGAGAGGGCGTCACAGACTCTGAAACAGGCTACAGGCTCCAGGCTCTGAGCTGGCAGTCAGCACAGAGCTGGACGCGGGGCTCGAACCCACGAACCGCGAGATCATGACCTAAGCGAAAGTCGGACGCTTAACCGACTAAGCCACCCAGGCGCCCCGATAAATTATTTTATTAAAAAATTCATCGAACTATTTTGTCCATGTAACGGAAATATTGAACTCAATCACCAAGATATTCTAAGTTAAACCATTTCTCAATATTTTAATACTCCATTTTATCATTTTGCTTGATGTATATAATTGTAAGGGAGGTAAAATAAAAATCCTACTCCAACAAATCCCTATCTGTGTCAAAGGAATTTAAATCTCACAGATTTTATCCCAATATGAATATTGTTTTCATTGCAATAGTAACTAACACTGTTCCCAGGCCCTGATGCATAGACGGATATATTCAGAAATGTCATAAACTGAATTAGACCAATATATATTCAAGAACAAAAGAATTCTCTAAAGATCCTGAGACCATGCTAATCCAACAGTAAAACTCACTCATACCTGAGTATATTTCACTAGCATATCTTTAAATTTAATTGAGCAACGAATCTTTTGTTGCTATTGCAAATGCAAAACAGTTACCTGTCTTAGAATATACTTTTGCTTTCATTTATTTTTGTTTTTCTGCTTTGTATTATCCTATAAATGTGTAATCAGTGACTTGCTATTATTGGGTTTATTAGCAAATAACTTGATACTATATCCAAAATATGTGAATGATTTATTTCTAAATATTTTAAAGTTTAGAAAAATCATTTGCATTTTCCTTTGTATTTTGATCAAGTTAAGTCTTTGGAAAACAATGGGATTGATAACAAGAAGTCTTTGGAAAACAGAGAGGTCAATTCTTTAATGATTTTTTTTTCAGTTCTTGGTAAAAAAAGAACCTATGTGTCCTAGGGCCATTTTTTTCATAAAATATACATATTTAGTCCATTGTCTAGGAATTGAATGGTGCTTTTATGCTCATCACCTTCCTTTTCTTAAACTAATTTCCTTCATTTTTAAAGCTATGGGCTTAACAAAAAATAGAGAGAGAGTACTGGATTTTATAACAAATGAAAAAACAGGTAATTATCTTTAAGCAATAGAAAGATAAATTATGGGGTACCTGGGTGGCTCAGTCAGTTGAGCGTCCGACTTCACTCAGGTCATGATCTCACACTTCATGGGTCCCAACCCTGCATTGGGTTCTGTGCTGACAGCTCAGAGTCTGGAGCCTGCTTCGGATTCTGTGTCTCCCTCTCTCTGCCCCTCCTCGCCTCAAGCTCTGTCTCTCTGTGTCTCAAAAATAAATAAACATTAAAAAAAAGAAAGATAAATGGATAAATTATTTAGTCATATATTATAAAATTAAGATATATCTAACAGTGAAGATATCCTTTTATTCTGAAGATTCAAATCCTTCTTCTAGCATCAGGAAATACAATGTTACCTCCTCTCTAATGCTTTCTCAGCCAACCAAAACAAATTAAAAATGAGCTTTTTTCCCCTTTTCCTCTGGATGGATCTATATCATCTATATCGATCTCGATATCTATCTATCTATCTATTTATCTTATACATATGTGTATATATAGAGGTTTCTAATCCATTAAAAAGAACTATTTGCTATATGACCCAACAATCCTAATTCTGGGCATATATTTTAAAAAATGAAAGTAAGATATAGGACAGATAGATACACTCTTGTGTTTATTGCAACATTATTCACAACAGCCAAGATAACAGAAACAACCTACTTGTTTGTCAGAATGGATGAATGGGTAAAGAAGATGTAATGTATATACACAATGGAATATTATTCAGCCATAACAAAGAAATAATTCTACCATTTGCAACAGGTGTATAAAAGTTGAAGGCTTGTTACTAAATCCGTCAGAAAAGGATAAGTACTATTTGATGATATCACTTATATGTGCAATCTGTAAAAGCCAAACTTGTAAAAACGGAGAGTAGAATGGTGGTTATCAGGGGCTGGGGCTTGGTGGGGGAAATGAGGAAATGGCCGTCAAAGGATACAAACTTCCAATTATAAAATGGGTAAGTTCTGGATATCTAAAGTGAAGCATGGTGATTATAGCTAATAATACTGTATTATATACTTGAAAGTTGCTGAGAAAGTACATCTTAAATGTTACTACTATAAAAAAAACAATAATTATATTATATAATGGAGGTGTTAGCTGAGTATGTTGGTAATCATTTTCCAATATGTAGGTGTGAAAAATCACATTTTAAAGGGGTTTTATTATTCTTTTTAGAGCTGGAGGGAGACTGGGAGAGTTTTCTGCAGGCTTTTGTGATCTCTGGGGACAATCATGGCAGACCCATAGTGCCATCTAAATTAGGAGTCACAGGAAGCAGCTTTTTCACTGCAGATAAACTTCTTTCAGGCAAAGCTGGAGACGGGGGATTTTGCCAGCTCCCTCCGCACAGACCTGGGAAGATGGCCGCAGCAAGCACTCTCAGGCTTGTCCAGAATTGTTTCTTTGCATCCTATAGTTTTGTGGTCTTGGGGATACAACCCCCATTACCTTGCAGAAGTGGGTGTTTGGGAGCCTATCCCTCTGGTGACAGTCTTATGTTGGAACGTTAGATAAACAGTCCAAATCCTTTGCTCCTCAGGAAGAAGACAGGAGTGATAGGTGCCCTGGTTGTGTGACACCGTGTGGAGGTGGGGTTTATGGCAAGAGTGGGTCTCAGATTTTCCTACCTTTTGATGTGGATATTGTCTCCTCAAATGAGATGTGGGAGTCAATCAGCCAGGATCTGGATCTCTTTCAGAGGGAATTCCTTCCTGTGTAATTACATTTGGAACATCTATGGGAGGAGAGGAGCTCAGGGACCTCTAGTGCTGCCATTTTGGTTGCTCTCTCAAGGCCTTCATTATTTTGGTCATATAATTTTGTTTATACTTAATCTCAGTCTTTTGAATGGTCTGTTTTGACAGTTGACATTTAAAGTAACTATTGACAGGGGCGCCTGGGTGTCTCAGTCTGTTAAGCGTCCAACTTTGGCTCAGGTCAGATCTCACAGTTCGTGGGTTCCAGCCCCGCATCAGGCTCTGTGCTGACAGCTCAGAGCCTGGAGCCTGTTTCAGATTCTGTGTCTCCCTCTCTCTCTGCCCCTCCCCCACTCATGCTCTGTCTCTCTCTGTCTCAAAAATAAACTATAATTAAAAAAATATAATTATTGACATGTTTGAGCTTCACATTTATTTTTAAACATTTGTTTTTAACGTTTATTTATTTTTGACAGACAGAGCATGAGCAGGGGAGGGGCAGGAAGAGAGGGAGGCACAGAATCTGAAGCAGGCTCCAGGTTCCAAGTTGTCAGCACAGATCCTGAGGCGGAGGCCCAAACCCATGAACTGTGAGATCATGACCTGGGCCAAAGTCTGACGCTCAACCGACTGAGCCACCCAGGCACCTCTGAGCTTGACATTTGTTATAGTCTTCTCTTCCCTCTATATCTTGTTTCTTTAAAAAATTTTTTTCTTGCCTTTCCATGAGCTAATTGAACCTGTTTTACAATTCCATTTTGATGTGTCTATAGTGCTTTTGAATATATATTAGTGTGCATTTTTATTCTTTTTGTGGTTGCTCTAGTTATGAAAATATACAGATACAGTCACTGCCTTTTCTCTGTGGATGACTCCCAGTGGATGCCTGAAACCCCACATAAATACGTAGCCCTATATAGATTATTTTTTTATATACATACATAGCTATGATAAAGTTTAATTTCTAAATTAGCCACAGTTAAGAGATTAATAATGGAACTAATAATAAAATAGAATGATTGCAAAAATATAGTGTAATAAGTTCCATGGATGTGGTCTTTCTCTCAAAATATCTTACTGTAGCGTCCTCACCCTTCCTGTGATGCTGTGAGAGGCTTAAAGGCCTGTGTGATGAGATGAAGTGAGGCAAGTGATGCAGGGCTCACCTGCTATTTACCTTCTGATAATCTGTCAGAATGAGGGTCATCTGCTTGTGGACCGTGTGTAACTGAAACCACAGAGGATGAAACTGGGGACTTAGGAGGAGCAGCTGCGGTTTTCATGCAATAACAATGTCTTTATTTTCCCTTTCATTCTTCCTCTTTTTGATTGATTGATCAATATATAGATAAATTTGGACATAGAATCCTAACAGGGTAGCTCCTTTCTTTTAATATTTGAAGAAAAATGTGCCATTTTCTTCTAACTTCCATGTTTTCATATGAGAATCATCAGTCAATAAAATCATTGTTTCTTATTTCATGATATGTTTTTTCTTGTTTTTATTTTACTGCAATTTGATTAGTTTATGTCATCATGAGGATTTTGGTGATTTTTTTCCTGTTTGTGATTTGCACTGTTTCTTGAGACCGTTTGCTTATGACTTTCATAAAACATGTGAATTGTTAGCCATTATCTTTTCTAGTACTCTCTCAGCCCCACACTTTTTCTCTTTTCCTTCTAGGACTCTGAGGGCATAGATTTTATGTATTTTATATTATCTTATAAACTTTGGGGACTGTTTTCTTTTCCTCTCCATTTTTTCTTTCTTACTCAAGTAGGATAATATTTACTGATGTGTTTTCAGTTTACTGATTATTTCCTATTTTGTTTCTAATGAGTCTGTACAATGAATTCTTAATTTTATTTTATTATTCTTCCATACTTTTACTTGTTTTTTTCATAACTTCTATTTTTGCTGAACTTTAAAAAATGTTTTGATTACTTTCAAGAGTGTAATTGCATGTTGTGTCATAATTAAAGTGGCTTGTTTGACATAACTGTTCTGAATATCAGAATTGTTTTCAAATCTAAATATTCCACATATCTATTGATTAAAATATATATATTTTTTAAAAGTTTATTTGTTTTTACTCTTTAACTTGAGAATTACTAGAGTCCTATCATGGAATAATGACTTTGATTTTCTATATTGTTTTTTTACTTATATATATAATACATAATTCTGGTGTACATTTTGTCTTTATACTGAACAACTTGTTTTTGTATAAATCATATAATAGAATCCTTAATTTTTTTCAGATCTCTTATTAATAATGATAGAAAACATAAAGCATTGTTAATGCTTTTGCAGTAAGTGATATCTTCTAGGTAAAAACCTCATAATGATGTAAATAACTATAGTGACTTAAAAATTTCATGCCTCTAATAACCAATGCTCTCTTGTCAATTCTTACTTTGTAAATATTCTTCATTTCTTATTTGGTCTCCTCCCACTTCTTTTCTTTGTGATGTGGGATTAGCCTGTAGAAGAATATGATATGCTTTGTTTCTTTGGAAATGTGCATAGGGTTACTGATCATCTCGAATAATGAAACTAGTATCTCTACTGAATAGAAAACAATATGATGTTCTTTTATCAAGTAATACTAATAAACATTGTCTCTGCTCAAGTAGCTAAGGATTTGGCTTTTTGAATACTTTTTACCCATTAATATGCTGGTAATGTGTGAAAAACTTAGTATAACTTGAAGAAATTCATTTTTATACATTGTTTTTCCATTAATAAACACTTATATGGGTGTGGAAGTATTTGCTCTTAAATTTTACAGATATTTCATAGGAAAGCAACTATAATGAATTTGTGCATATAAAATATTATTTTTGTTGACTATTTTAAATAACTTCCCTTTTTTTCTGACTGAAATAGTATTTATCTTGATGTTTTATGCAAAAATAAGATGTAACTTTTCCTGGAAATGGAGAAACTTCTTAAATATTTAGAAACTAAATCTTTCAAGAACTATCTTTGCAAGATTTTTTTTTACTTGATCACAGCTACTAGGTAATTGGCAAGACATGGAATTTAAAAAATTAATAATATAGGCTAAGAGGCTAGATGTTAATTTTGTTGAGTTTAGTAGTATCTTGCTTTAGTAGCTTTTGCTACATACCAAGGCTTTTGCTTAAAGCATGCTAAGTTCAAAAATAAAATGACCGTTAGTTCACTGCTGATGGCAAGATATTTCACTATAGCTATTAGGCATGCTAAAGCTTTTACAAATTCTTTAATGTATTTCATTGCTACTTGGAAAATACTTATTTTGTAAAGAAAACATAACATCTTTCTATTATTAATTCCAGTGTAGTTGTGTGTTATGATCACTAATAAGTATATGTGTTGTATCACAGTTAATGGGAAACTTTACATACTTGTTTTGATATGTATCCACTTGTCAAAAATGTTCATATATTCAAGCCAACATATATATAGTAAGAATAACTTCATAAATTTTAAAGCATCTAGTAATGTATAACTTTTTATAGGGCCAGTCTGTTTTCTCTTTCAAATTGACTTTCAAGGTACATTCTCCCCAAACTATCTCGGAAGATAAATCCGTAGTCTGTTGGTTTCTCTCTGTCTCCATATAGCTACATCATTCAGTACTTAACTTTTCTCTGAGTTATCTCCAAGTATTTCCTATGCCTTTCTTTTTTGTAGTAAGTCAAAACTTATTTCTAGTCTTTTGGGACAAGTTTACCATAATCTTGAAAATAAATAAATTTATACTGATGCATTACAATTTTCAATTTTCAGCAAGAACTTCGGTATGACTTTGCATTCATAAAGTCAATGACATTTGCAATTTAAGTAGAATTAATCTTTAAGATATATAGCTAACTTTGCATGATAATTAACACTCAAGGGTAAATGCTTTGAAGTAGGTCATTTTCCTAGGCCCCTCTGTTTTCATTACAAGTCACATTGCTTTTAATAGAAATGTGTATGTGTTTAAAAATTGCAAATGTAATGAACTTGTTTGTAGCATCATATCTAGCAAACTGTTTGAAATAAATTGAAATTTACTGAGATGTATGTTTCCTTTCTGAAAACTCAAATAGGAATATTGCATTTTTGGGGTGGAAGAAGAAAACTAGTATCATTACTTTTCCAATGCAGATAAGGTGCTATCAGACTGATTTCAAAATTTTATTTTAACATTTGCTATACTTGAAATTCAACTTACTATGTTCTAACTCTTTTAAATAATTGTACTTACTATATTATTTATAAGGTAATATTAAATCTGCATAGCTGCACCTTTCTGTAAATAGCATTCTTTTTCATCATTAATTTGGAGTTTGGCGAGGAATGTCCTTGGCTTAAATAATGTATGCACTTTTGGTTCACTCTTCTAGTTTATATAAAACACTCAGAAAAAAATAACCCATAAAAATATATAGTGTATGCAGTATAGAGACAGATTTAAAAAAATATATATATATGCATATATTTAGAGAGTTGCAACCAGGGATTTGATGGTTTGATATCCAGAATTTTCTGCATGCTAAGGAGGCTTGCATTACTTATATAACCTTTTATGAATGGGAATGAAATATGGATGGAATGGAAATGATCAATTTTGGCTTGATTTTATTTGCTTCCTCTTCTGGATGACCTTTTGCTTACTATCCAGAAATCTGAAACCTTTTAGATGTAGTTTTGTTTTGTTTTTTTTTCCCCACATAATATATACAGGAGTCCCATATAAATATACTCATGACTAACCAAGTTTAGATAAGCAGAAAAGCTGTGTGCTGACGCCAGATACACTGGTTGGGACCCTGGTTGCAACTCACATTTTGATTGTTTTGATGATAAAATCCTGTCATATATGTAATAAAGAGAAATACCATCTGATACACTCGGAACCTAAACTTCACTAGTGTCCCAGACCAGTATAAGATATTGAGAAATTTGGTGGCTACTGCTTTGCCTTCTTCCAAAATGAGTTAATAAGTTGGATAATTAACTCTTATTTTTCAAATAACTGTATTCTGTTTACTCATGGAATTTAATAAGCATTCATAGGAAAAAAATTCCTAGGGAAATTATATCTCTAATGTTGGTAAGTGAACTGCCCATTAAGAGTAGCATCTCAGAAAAATGCTAGCAAAAAAAAAAAAAGAAAGAAAGAAAAGAAAAAGGAAGAAAAAGAAGAGTGTTTGAGCTGTGTTAATGAATAATTCAAGGAGAAGAAAAGAAATGCAAAATAAATGTGAGGATAGCAACTAATATATTTTTATTCAACATACCTTTTATTTATGCTATAATACATATTTTATATACTGTTTTAAAGATGCATTAGGGGCGCCTGAGTGGCTCAGTCGGTTAAGCGTCCGACTTCGGCTCAGGTCATGAACTCATGGTTCATGGGTTTGAGCCCCGCGTTGGGCTCTGTGCTGACAGCTAGCTCAGAGCCTGGAGCCTGCTTCGGATTCTGTGTCTCCCTCTCTCTCTGATCCTCCCCTGCTCACACACTCTCTCTCTTTTTCTCTCAGAAATAAATAAAACATTTTAAAAAATTTAAAAAAAAAGATGCGTTAATTGACACTTGACATTTGGTGGAAAATAAAGAAAATATTTTAAAGATCTAAGTTTTAGATATTAATCTAGGTCACAGTGAATCTGAAGCAAAAAAATCAAAGCTTATTAATTTGGCTCAAAACCTTTCTGATTTGATTTGAATATTAAGAACTACAATGGAAATTTAACATTTTCTTTTATGTGAAACAGATTTTCCCATAAAAGCAGAATTATTTAAACTCTATTTCCCACATGACTCTGTGTGTCAATTTATTGTTATTTTCACAAATATATGTGATCATAAAATATAAACATATATTTATTAAATTATGAATACTGATGTACTTTTATTTATTTATTTTTTTTACTGATGTACTTTTAAATGAGTATTATAAATTTTGGGAAATGCTATAAATGTTATGTGTTTGCTCAGTTCTTTTACACTAACTAAGAAAGCTTTTAAATGTCATGTGAAATAGAACAATGACTGAGGTTCTCTATCATGGCAACTTAAATATAATTTCCAAGATTATTTTTTACCTTAAAATTTGGACTTACAGTAAATTGTGTTAATGAATAAC
This sequence comes from Proteles cristata cristata, assembly GCA_017311185.1. Lineage (NCBI taxonomy): Eukaryota > Metazoa > Chordata > Mammalia > Carnivora > Hyaenidae > Proteles > Proteles cristata. The sequence continues at coordinate 155,884 of JAESUZ010003403.1, forward strand.
CCCTTGTTACTTGTAAACCCCCTAAGGAAATTAATGTATTTTCTGTGCATTTTTTTCCTTTTATACCCTTATCTATAACAATTGTAATGACTTTTTGTAAGATTTTAATATAGAAGGTTATTTCACTGCGGCATAAAACACTGATACGAAAATAAATTCTTCAACAGTATTAGCATATTTATAGCTAAATTAAGAGATTTAAATCTGTTGGTTAGTTATATACTTATAAAGGCATACATTGTTATATAAAAGCTTATAAACAGTGAAGAGCAAAAAGAACAAAATGCTCAGAATATAAAATGTGTTTTTACATAAAACATAAGTGTATATATTTATCAGTATATATATATATTTTGTTTTTTAAACAAAATAATAATTGATTTATTTTTAAGTATAAATATATAATTATGTAATAATTACATTAAATCTAAATTATAGATATAATTGTACATTATGTATATATAGCATATATAATTAAAAGCAAAATATATATTCTATCTGATTGCAGAATTTCCTTATCTCTTACAAATAGCTTTTAACTATATGTGCTTTTGTGCTGATTTTGCTGTACTCTGAATTAATTTTAGTAAATTTTTCTTACCTTTAAAAATATGATAATTTTGGGGCGCCTGGGTGGCTTAGTCGGTTAAGCGTCCGACTTTTGCTTAAGTCATGATCTCGCAGTTCGTGGGTTCGAGCCCCGCGTCGGGCTCTGGGCTGACTGCCAGCTCAGAGCCTGGAGCCTGTTTCAGTCTGTGACTCCCTCTCTCTCTGACCCTCCCCTGTTCACACTGTCTCTCTCTCTCTCCTAGAAATAAATAAAAAACATTAAAATAAATAAATAAATAAATAATGTAATTTCTTCTAGATGCTATTTCAGTTTATTTATTTAAAATAATTTTTCTAATGTGTTATTTATTTATGAGAGAGAGAAAGAGAGACAGCGTGAGCAGGGGAGGCACAGAGAGAGAGGGAGACCCAGAATCTGAAGCAGGCTCCAGGCTCTGAGCTGCCAGCACAGAGCCCAACACGGGGCTTGAACCCACAAGCTGTGAGATCATGACCTGAGCCGAAGTCAGATGCTTAACCAAATGAGCCACCCAAGCGCCCCATAGATGCTACTTCAGTTTAAATGTTATCACTTTAGATGCAATTGCAAATTCATAGTTTTATATCACCTTGCATATCAGTTAATTATTGTTAATCTTGATGTAAAAGCCAACACTCAAAAAAAACACTTTCAACATTGTTTTCTTAAATGAAGTTTTTTTCTGAAGTTTTTGTTTGTTTTTGAGAGAGTGTGAGAGAAAGCAGCGGAGGGGCAGAGAGAAAGGGAGAGAGAGAATCCCAAGCTCTCCACCCCTATCACAGAGCCTGATGCAGGGCTCAGTCTCAAGACATCAAGACCATGATCTGAGCTGAACTTAAGAGGTGGATACCCAACCAGCTGAGCCACCCAGGCACCCCTCTAAATGAGGTTTTATTGTGGACATCAAATTCAGTATATTATATATATGAAGACATCCTTTTCACCTAAAGAATTTTTGTAATTCTCACAGTATTAACAAGAAATACTTACTCATTCACAGTATAGCCTACCTTGACATGATACTCATCAGTAATGAAGAATAGAAAAATAGTTGTTTTTATATATTTTATGTGCTCCATGTTTAAATAGACCAGCATTACTGTGATAGATGTGCAGTTTATGAAGCACATGGTTTGTAAAATAAAAAAAATATATCACCAAAAGTTTAATTATATTCCATTAAAACTGTACAAAATGAATGCATTTTAGCAGTTATATACTTTTCAAGATGGATAGCTGCTTATTCCTGTTCAGGTGAAAAGATAACACAGTAACATTCAATAAGTTAACTTGTAAAAAATCTGATTTTTTTAGGTTGAAAATACCTTGTAAAGAGGGAGCAGTTTAAACACACACTTTATAGCATGACCCCATAGAGTTGTAAATGCCTTTCCTTTATAATATGTTCCTATTCTTAGGATAATAATTGAAAAAATCCTTAAGTAGGTCTTCTGTGTGTGTCTCACTGGTGGTTATAACATTCCTGATTATTGTAATAAATTAGAATCATTTGGTCTTGTTACAAACAGATGGTTTCTGTTCTTCCCTCTGAGTTTCCAACAGGCACTCATTATAAACTAAATGCCAGACATAGAGCCCTCTAAAAGAAAAATAAAGGCAGTTTGGAATCTCTCAAATTCAGGGCTTCATTGAGGGCTCATCACTGTTAACACTTGTGAGTACAGGCTTCTAGTGTAAATGAAATTGTCATCACAAACTTACACTTGACTGTTCCAAGGGAATTAATCGGGATCTGGAGGACAATTTTGGTCCAGAAGTTGACTTCATGAAGGTATATTGCTGTTCTAAGATCCAGCAGAATTAAGTTTCATCATGTAGGAATTAATACAGCTAATGAGGGAAATCTAAATGCTTTTATAATATCAGCTATTGCTTTTAGATTAATACTACAATAGTTTTTTAATTTATATGTTTAATGATGGGCAACTGAAAAAGCCATTGGTCTTTCATACTGAGTTCTCTCTAATCTTCACTGAGCAGGCAGTACTTGTACAATACAGAATACAGACATTTCTGAATGAACTCACCACTCAGAATGTAGGAAAATATCTGTAAGAAGGCCTAATATTATAGGCTTATTAATTATAAGAGATATACAAGGATGATCATTCTTTAGAATCATGTCACATATTTAATAGCTTGTTTTGAAAACGTCCCACAATATTGGCCAAGATATCTTTATCGGGTCTTTTAACTCTTAATCTGCATGGTCCTATGATAGAAGGAAACTAAGAAATAATTCCTGGAATGAATTAATGTTATTCAGCTAGTCTATTTAACACCAAAAATAAAATATTAATACAGGAGAGACTGAAAAGTTTCTCACTCATAGTACTGGATGCCGTCTTTGTTTGGTATACAGAACTCCAATTTGACCTTTCAGCTGAAAATGTGCGCCACACTTTGTAGCCCTTAGAGAATCACTATGTCAGATTTGATTGATCAGTAGAGTTTATATAAAATTCACAACTTATCATGCCAGCAATCAGCCTAAGTCAGCAAGAAGGACACAGCACTACAGTACAGTGATTTAACCAGTTACAGAATCTGATGATTCAAGAATTTGAAAACAGGAGCAGCTGAGTGACTCCATTTGTTAAGCTTTCAACCCTTGATTTAGGCTCAGGTCATGATCCCATGGTTCCTGGGATCGAGCCCCACCATTGGCTTCTGCACTGATAGCATGGAGCCTTCTTGGGATTCTCTCTCTACCTCTCTCTCTTTCTACCCTTCCCCCACTCATGTGCACTCTCTGTCCCTAAAATAAATTAAAATAAGCATAAAAATAACTTGAAAATGAAACAAAATAAATAAACTATGTAGCTTTATTTTCATACAAAAATGTACATATTTGGTTGCTATGTGTCCTGGCTATGCTTTTATTTGAATAGACAGTCTTCATAAACACACTTTTGTCTCATATACAAATATAAACTGTCTATTCCTGTTTGACTATGATCCTATGAGACCTATTACATGCCTAACATATGTCAGAAACTATACTAGGTATTTGACAAATATTATTTCAAGATGCATGCAAGCTTTTCAAGATAGGCATCATCATTAATTAAAGGAAAAAGAAAAGGGCTCAGAGAGTAAGTAACTTGTTCATGTTTACATATCTAGTAACTTGTAGTATGAAGTATTAGATTTTATTTGCTCACATTCCTTTCATTCATCAGTATCTTTCAATTTTCCATTCACTTGACATTTATTTCTGTTCTCTTTTGGAAAAGAACTTCATATGAGTGTTGTATAATGTAAAATCTATTGAAAGTGCTCTGTATAACACATAATAAGATGTATTTTGAAGCCAAACTAATAGGCTTGGAATCCCGTCTCCACCACTTTTAACTTCTGTGGCTTTAAGTTCCTTAACCTCCAATTCCTCAGCTGTAAAGATAGAAATAATTCCATCCTTGTGGCATTTTTATGAGGATCAATTGAAAACATGTAAAGAACTTCGGAATATGTCTTACATGTGGGGAGTGCTGTATGATCATTGTTCATTGTTGCTTTACGTCTTGTTAGTATCATAGCATACATTATAACATACATCAGTAGTGATGTATGTTGGTACATCTGCCAAGGAATTCATTTGTATTTCCTTGGAGCATGGAAAGGAGACCTTGTTAGGACATATTTTGCTCTGAGATTTTCAAATCCAGTATTTGTTCTAGCCAAGTTCCAAAGAATAACTTGTTTAACAACATAAGAAAAAATATATTAAACACACTGTTGTTGTTTTTTTTAATTAAATAAGCTCTATGCCTACTCAGCATGGGGCTTTAACTCATGACCCCAAAATCAAGAGTCGGATGCTCTACCGACTGAGCAGGCCAGCTACCCCTAAGAAAAAGTATCTTGTAAAGGTGAGTTATTTAACCTTCTAATTTAATATCAACTAACTAAAACACCTAAAAATCATCTGAAAATATTCCCTCTTGAAGTAAATACTTTCTAAAATAAATGTGTACCAGCAAATTTGGAATTTGAAAGCAGGTTATTTAAAGTAAGAATCTCAAGGTAGTATTTTAAACTGTCTTTAGGTAAATAGAATATAAATAGTCTTCCTTTTTCACAAAGGCACACTATGGCTTCTCATTGCCCTTATTTCAAAAATATATATTTTTAAACTTATTTCAGTTTCCCAATTCAACCAGCTACATAACCTTTCCATTCAGTGCTCTGCCTCCTTGTCTATGCTTATATATTTATATACTGTTGAAACAACACTGTGGACAATTTGCCACTAAGTGTAGACAAACATGTGCAATTTATGTTTGATTCATGGAGGATATATATTGTTATGGGCTGTGACAAAGGAAGCTTTTTCTGTAGACTGTGCAGCAGGGTTTACAGTTGGCAGCGACACTGTCCTAGTCCAAGATAAAGAAATATTATGTATATAGCAACATAAATAATTTTTGTGTGTGAATATGTAAGAAGTCATGATCAAAGCATATGAAATGGTATATAAAATCAAAGACCAGCATGATAGTGGTATATTGCATTTAAGTTTCAATTATTCCAAATAAAGAATGTACTGCACTATACACACAAAATTTTGAAAACTACAGGTTTTTTTTAATAGTTTATTGTCCAGTTGGTTTCCATATAACACCCAGTGCTCATCCTCACAAGTGCTCTCCTCCATGGCCATCATCCCCGTTCCCCTCCCTCCCACCCCATCTGCCTTCAGTTTATTCTTGGCATTCAAGAGCCTCTCATGGTTTGCCTCCCTCCCTCTCCCCCACTATTTTTCCCCTTCTTCTCATCCATGGTCCTCCGTCAAGTTCCTCCTAATCCTCCTATACGTGCAAACATATGGTATCTGTCCTTCTCTGCCGGACTTATTTCGCTCAGCGTAACACCCTCAGGGTCCATCCATGTTGCTACACATGGCCAGATTTCATTCTTTCTCATTGCCATGTAGTATTCCATGGTATAGATAAACTGCATCTTCTTGATCCATTCGTCAGTTGATGGACGCTTAGGCTCTTTCCATGTTTTGGCTGTTGTTGAAAGTGCTGCTAGGAACATTGGGGAACACGTGCCCCTATGCATCAGCACCCCTGTGTCCCTTGGGTAAATTCCTAGCAGTGCTATTGCTGGGTCATAAGGGAGCTCTATTGTTAATTTTTTGAGGAATCTCCACACTGTTTTCCAGAGAGTCTGCACCAGTTTACATTCCTACTGAAAACTACAGTTTTTTTTACAATCTAAGAACATTAAATTTCATAAATATGACTTGTAATCGTTCAGTTAATTCTCTCTCTTAACCTGTTCTCTTTACCAGAAACATGACTCCTCCTGACCTACTTACCCCTCAGTGATGTTCTCAGCTTAACTATCATGTCTTTCTATTTCCTTTTCCCACAGCATGATAGATTATATACCTTATTAATCTATGTGTTTACTTGTGTTTTCTACTGGACTGTATTATGTGTAATGATAAAGTCTTGTTCACTTTTCTTTCCCCTTGATTATCATGTAATGCATTCTTTAAACTGTGTATTTGGCTGCGTAAAAATGGAACTCTATTTCTATAACCAAATCGAATTCTTATATGATTAGATTTTCAATAAATCAGTTTTCTCTATTCACACTTGCCCTTTTATTGATCCATAAGCATTGCTACAGCCTACCAAGAAGGGGTGGTCAGGTCCTTAGCTGTTTATTTTATATGTGTAGGCATCAGTTGTGGCATTTGCATTTCCCAAAATCTTCAATAGGAAACTTCATGTAAATGCATCAGAAGAAATATATATTACATCAAATCATAGATCCATAAAATCTTTTAAGATATAAAATAATTAAAAGAATTAATCACCTGTGAGTTACACTACAAGAAATGTTAAACCAAATCCTCAGGCAGAAGGAAGATGACACTATATGAAATACATGTCTACACAAGGAATGGGGAGTGCCGGAAATGGAAACCACATAAATGGATATGTCAACTTTGTCTTATAATTTAAAACCCACTTAAAGATAATTGTTATTTAACTGAAAACAATAACAATGTAGTTTGTTGTTTATATCATGTATAAAATTAAAAGGGATATAGCATTAATAAAATTTCAAAAATATATAAATGCAAAGAAAACATTTACTTTTTTTAAATGTTTATTTATTTTTGAGAGAGAAAGAGAGAGAGACAGACAGAGCATGAGTAGGGGAGAGGCACAGGGAAACACAGAATGAGAAACAGGGTCGAGGCTGTGAGCTGTCAGCCAGAGCTTGACACAGGGCTCAAAACTATGGACCGTGAGATCATGACCTGAGCCGAAGTTGAATGCTTAACTGACTGAGCCATCCAGGTAGCCCCAAAACATTTTAAGTTCTTATAGTATAAGTAAAGTCATATAATATGACATAGCTGTAATAAGTTAAATGTATATAATATAAACCCTAAAGCATTAAAATGTAAAAGTTATAACAAATTCACCAAAAAGGAAGGTAAAATTATAGTCAACTAATCTAAAAGACAGTACAAGAGAAAAAAGAAAAAAAGAGCAGATAATACAAATAGAAGAAAAATAATAATATTATATATTTAAACCTCACAATAACATAAATATAAGTGTTGGGAAAGCCCAAATTAAAATCAGAGATAGTTAGATAGAAAAGCAAGACGCAACTATGTTCCCCCTGAACAAATACACCTCAAATACAAAGACATATATAGTTTAAAATGAATGAATGGAAAGAAACATACTGTGTTCACCCTAATCTTTAAAAAAGCAAAAATAGGGTCACCTGGATGCCTCAGCCTGTTAAGCATCTGACTCTTGATTTCAGCTTGTCATGATCTTACACTTGGTGAGATTGACTCCTACACTGGTGAGATTAACTCCCACATTAGGCTCTGCACTGAACAGGGAGCCTACTTGAGATTCTCTCTCTCTCTCTCTCTGTCTCTCTCTCTCTCCCTATCTCTGTTTCTCCATCACTCATGCTCTCTCTTTCTCTCTCTCAAAAAAAAAAAAAACTTTAAAACAAAAATTAAAATATAAAGCAGAAACAAATAATATAAATTGAAATTATGTTATGGTCAGGTAGAATTTATCACAGCCATGCAGGTATAGTTGTGTTAATGTTTATAACCAGTCAAGATCATTACACATATTAGAAAACTAAAAAGAAAGATCATATTATCTCAATAAATTCAGAAAAAGCCTTTCACAAAACCCAACATTTATCTAGAAAAAAAAACGAACCTAAGCAAAGTAAGAACAGAAAAAAATTCACTCAATTTGATAAAGTCATCTAAGAAAAACCTAGAGTCAACGCCCAAACTTAATGATGAATGGCAATACTTTTAACATTATGCAAAAACAAGTGACCAACCTCATTATATCTGTTCAACATTTTACTGTAGCCAAATCAAGAAAAAGATACAAAAGGCATCCAGATTAGAAAGGTGAAGGTAAAATACTCTTTATTCAAAGACAATATGCCTGTCTACATAAAAGAAAATCCAGTGAAATCTACAAAATGCTAATAGAAATAATAAGGGTTTCTAGCATGTTTATAGGATACACTATAAACATACTGAAGTCAATTCTATTTCTTCACACTAACGTCTGACAGAAATGGACATTTTTAAAAGTAAAACTATGAAAATGGCAAGAGTATGACATTATGTAGCTATAAATCTAGTAAGTGATATGCAATCTCTGTGCAATGAAAACTATAAAGTATTTCTGAAAGAATATAACGCATATCTAAACAAATGGAGGGCTAAATTGTGCTCATGTACTCCAATTATAAAATTGCATTGCCAATTCTCTCTAAATTACCTATAGATATAAATCCAATAAAAATATCCACAAAACTTCTTTGTAGAAATAAATTTATTTTAAAGTTACTATGAAAATACACAAAAAAGGAAATAACCAAAATGACTTAGTAAAAGAGGAAAATTTGGAGGACTAATTTGCTTAAAAGATTAATTTAAAAGCTGTGTTTATTAAGACACTGTGGTGTTGGATGAGATTGAAAAGTATGTCAATGGGACAGAGGAAAGATTATAGAAATAGGCTTATTAAAAGTAGATTTTGACAAATATGTAATGGAAGTACAGTAGAGAAAGGAAATTAATTTAGGTAGATGGTGCTGGAAAATTATATATATACATACATATATGTACCAATTAAAAAAATTCTAAAAGGACCTCAGGACAAATATATAAAATCTTACACTAGTGATTCATAGCGTGGCCACCAAGAGGACAACAGTGTTGACTCAGGAAAACTGTCCAGATCAAAGTAACAGAGAAGGTGGCTGGGCCAGCAGACATGGGTCATTTTGAGGAAGGGACAGACATGCTTATGTGACACAGGATATACTGAAAATATCTAGGAAATGAAAAACATGGTGTGTGGGGAATACTTGCAACACTATATATAAAACCCTAGTACTGCAATGTATTGTGGCATGAGGTCACAGTGGCATGAGGACACAGATAAGTGGCAGAAAAGACAATATTTTGGAAGAAAATATTTCCAAGTGATACAGCTCATAAAGAACTTGAATCCTGTTTATATATTCTCAAAGAAGAAAAACCACTCAATAAAATGGATAAAGTTTTGAGCTGACATTTCACCAAAGTTTACCAAAAATATGTAAATTATTTGAAAAGACATCTTACCATATTTACCTTCATAAACAAGTACATAAAACATCTTTATATGTTAGGAATATGCAAACTGAAACTACAAGGAGATGCCACTAATCACCAATTACAGTAGCTGGAATTAGAAAGATTGACAATTTTACACAAATATCCATAGCAAGTTTATGAGTAAGGGTCCCAAACTGAAACATCTATCAACAAATGATTGGAAAAACAAATTATAGTATGTTAGCAAACATTATTCAGCAATAAGAAAGGGGGGGAAACTATGGATACATGCTACAAATGTGGAAGACTCTCAGAATCGTTACTCTATAAAAAAGGCCAATTAAAAAGAAGCATATATTGTATTACTCTATGTAGATTTATAGGAAAAGCCAGCTAAAACATCATGACCAAAACCATGAGTGGTTGTCTGTGAGTGAGGAGGATGGGAGGGGCATAAAGGAACAACTTAGAGAAGCACAAGGAAACTTTTGGGATGATGAATATATTTATTATATCTTGATTATGTGATGGTTTCATGGATTGGCTACATGTTGAAGGAGAGCAGAATATACCACCCATAAATAGGCCACTTTGGCATATTGATTATTTGCAATTAAAGGGCTTTAGAAAGAGCAAGTGTAAGAAAGACACCATGATCCTTCTTATTACCTCTGAAAGCAGGAGATAAATCTCCCCGGTGAAAGGTACCCTGCCTGTACTAGGAACGTAGAAGGCATTCTTACCACCAGAGATGGGGAATTCAGGGCTGAGAAGGCTGAGAATTTACTTCTTCACTGATTTACTACCCCAAGCACAAACTCTTTTATCTTGCCAATTCCACACAAATTTATTGTTTCTTTGTCTAAAAGGTATAAAAACTTCCGGTTTTCATCACTTCTTAGACTCTCATTTTTATGAATCTCCTATAAATATGAGCTTATATTTTTCTCCTGTTAATCTGTTTTATGTCAATATAATTATTTGACCAGCCAAAGAACCTAGAAAGGAAGAAGGGAAGAATTTTATTCCCCCTACAAAGTCAAAAAATATCAAGCATATATGTTTTATATATGAACAATTTATAGTATATAAATGACATAATGGTAAAATAAACTTGTCAGGTAGAAGGACAAATTATTAAAGATGACATTAAAATTTTAACAAACCTCAAAACCTGACAGAAAATGGTGGAAACAGTTAACATTCCAGGTATTGCTTCTTTGGAAAACAAACAAGAAAAATTATATAAAATATATCAGATAAGGGATAAAAGCTGAACGTGACAAAATAATATACAGATGAAATTATGAGAATAAAGCATAGAATTTTGTTCATTTTTGCAAACAAATATGAGAACACAGATGGAAAGAATCCTTTCTTAGAGCATATACAGTTAACAAATCTAACCATATGAAGATATAAAATTGACAGTAGACTGTAGACAAAACTGATAAGGTTGATAATTATCTTGATTTCTAAAATTGAAAATTTTCACTTAATACTGAAAAAGAAAAAATCAATTTGCAATACCCTCAATTTCTCTGTTTAATTATCAATATATAACATGTTATTTTTTGTTTTGTTTTATAATAGGAAGTGTTAATATATGACTGGGATATCTCTTAAATCATATACAAGGTTCGGGGCGCTTGGGTGGCTCAGTTGGTTAAGAGTCCGAATTCGGCTCAGGTCATGATCTCACGGTTCCTGTGTTCGAGCCCCATGTCGGGTTCTGTGCTGACAGCTAGCTCAGAGCCTGGAGTCTGCTTCAGATTCTTTGTCTCCCTCTCTCTCTCTGACCCTCCCTTTCTCACACTGTCTCTCTCTCTATCTCAGAAATAAATAAAAACACAATAAAAATTTTTAAAAATCATATACAAGGTTCCTACTAACATGAGTCACCTGGAGTCATGAACTATATGAGTGTTGGGCTAGGACAAAAGAGTAATGTATTATTTTAAATCATTATAAATTATGTAACATTTCAAACTTACAGAAGAGAATATATGTGTTTAAATCATAAAATGATCCCCTGCACTTCCACTAAAAAAAGAATATTAAGTAAATATTTTTGTAAAACCCTTCCAAATTATAGCCCCTCTGTCCTTTTATTCAATTACCTGAAAATTCTATTTAGCACATATTTGCCTTGCCTTATAGTTTTATCATATGTACAAGAATACATACACATTACACAGTGCAATATTAAATATTTCCAAAGTTCAGTGAAAATGTACTACATAAATTCATTAGCAAATTGTTTTGTGCTCTAAATACTATTTTTTTATCCTTAATTAATGTCACCATGTGCAGCAAAATTTGTCCAAAGACATTTGAGTTTTATTTTAGGTTTTTTGGTATTAATAGTTTTTATTATTGCTGCTTTGGATATTATTATTTAGGTCATCCTTATACACAACTTTTAAGGAATATGTTTAGGAAGCATATTTGGGGTAGAATTGCCAGATCCTAATTTATACTCAGATTGATATATACCAGGAAATTAAGTGGTTCTCCAACGTAATTTTATCAATTTATGCTCTTTCTGCAATTTTGGATTACCATTTGCTGAACAATCTAACAAAAGCTGTAGTTGTTGATAAATTTTTAAAGTCTTAACAGCATAGTGATACTAAATAGTTATGGAGTCATTTAAATTTCTATATCATAGATTATTTACCAGCTGAACATATTTTTCAAATTATTACAGACACTTGTTATCTCCTTTGTGAAATATCTGGTAATATGTTTTGCCTATTTTATCTATGAAATTGTATTCCTTTTTATTGCATTTTTTTGAGCACTCTTCGAAGATTAAATATTTTATAAATGTTTTCTGAAATTTTTTATTTACCTTTGGGATTTATGGTGTTTTTTTAATATGCAAAACTACTCAGTTTTAATAAGTTCAGTTGACACAGTATTTTCTATAATGGATTGTGCTATTTGTATCAAAACTTAAGTACAAAGTGGAATGGCACACTCAGAAAACACAGGACCCAAAACATGTTATTTTCAGATAAATCCTGAGATTATGCACTAGTGACAGACTTCATTAAAAGCATTCATTAAAGATGTATGACAGAAATAAGGAATCAGGACCTGAAAGTGAGAAAAACAAGAAAAATGAACCACATAGACAACTCCAAATAATTAGTCAGTTATGAAATTCTTTTTTTTATAAGTTTATTTTGAGAGACAAAGAGAGAGAGAGAGTAGTGGAAGGACTGAGAAATAGGGAGAGAGAGAATCCCAAACAGATTACTCAGTGTCAGCACAGAGCCTGATGTGGGGTTGGATCCCAAGAACTTTGGGATCGTGACCCGAACCAAAACAAGAGTTGGAAGCTTACACTAGTGAGCCTGCGTGTGCCCCAGTGATTTATGAAATTCTGAAAACAGTTCCTATGGAGTTAGTATATTCTGTGCAAAAATTATAGGTATAGGTGTATAGATGTTTACATATTATGTAAATTAGAAAGAGATGCATTTCAATGAATGAAAGTATTTTCAGTTTATGGAATTGCATGGGAGATTAAAGATTGTAATATATCTTATATTTTGATACTATAGTATATAACAGGGTAATCATTGAAGTAAGAAAATATTTCAAATTTGGAGAGGAAATAAAAGAAGTAATTAGGAAAATTTCCTTGCCCTAGAAAGGAACACAGAAAGAGATAAAAATGCACTATCAATGGGGCAAAGAGATGATGCAAAAGTACATAGCATAGATAAGTCCAAATCACTTTTCATATGGAAAGGTCCTTATTTGAGTTGCATGCTTTAAATATTAATCTTTTAGTAACTCATTTTTGACAATTAAGAACTAAGAAAGAAGTCACTGGAACCAACTCAGTGGTGAGTGAATGAATAATTCTAAACATAATAACAGCAAAACAGCTTATTACAGTGTTTAGCGACTACTTCACATCTTCAGCAGAGCGATCAAGGACTCAATGAGCATTCAAACTGAATAACATAGTTACTCCTAAAATTGGTCCCTCGGGTTTAGGGTTGAGTGAGCTTTGAATTGCCTGCATTTTATTGACTATTCAATTCTCTCAGTCAATTGATAAATAAAATACTTTAGTCATCAGAATTAATCCACTTTCATGACACTTGCTTTTCTTGAAACATTAGATTAGCTCTTTTTGTTTACTGAATTTAAGATTCAGGTCAAGTTAAACAGAGTTTATATCATTACAAATTGTCAGGCATAACTCCTGCTGGGAAATTTAAGGGTTTTTTTTTTTTTTTGTAGAATTAAGTCTTTCTAAAATCAGCAGAGAACAGTATGATTTATGTCAGCATGTTGACTTTTTTTCCTGTGGAAAATAATTATATCACAATAAGATACTTGAAAGTTGTTGATAATTAGTTGAATGTAGCCTGGGTGGACCATTTCTTTCTAGTGACTATAAACATGTCAATCTAGTGACTGAAAACATGTCAATCTAGCCTGAGTGGACCATTTTTTTCTAGTGACTAAAAATATATTTACATTGAATATGGGTTACTTTATTGTTTTTAAGATATATGTGTGTGTGTGTATATATGTGTGTCTGTGTGTATATATATATATATATATATATGTATATACATGTATTTTTGCTTATATTATTCTGTTGTCCCCCCAATAATTTAATCTTGAAGGATATGCAAATTGTTGTTTTGATAAATTCCTTTAGCCATCATTTAAAAGTAGGTAAATGATAAATTCTCTTAGTTTTCCTTCATCTGTGAATGTGATGATTCCCTCTTCATTTTTGAAGGACATTTTCACTCAATATAGGATTCTGAGTTGGTAGGTTTTTTGTTTTTTTGTTTGTCTATTTTCCTCAGCACTTGAAAAATGTTCTGCCACTTCCTTCTGAACTCAAGAAGGGTATATTATGAGAAACCCATTGTCATTTCATTTTTTTCCCCTTATAGGCACAATGTCTTTTTCTCTCTCACTGATTTGCAGATATTTTCTTTATTTTTCACAAGCTTAACTATGATGTTGTAAGGACACAAGTCTAAACCAGACTGACCCCCATAACATGCTTTAAGATTCCCCTCTAAGCTAGAAGGCCTAAGTTTCAGTTTCCCTGGAAGTATCAGGCAGCTACACATTGCCTGAGGCCAGAGAAACCGCCCACCACATCACTCCACCACACTACCTTGGCAACACCCAATCAAGAAAGGCCAGAAACTATAGATCAAACTCTGTTACCTAATGTTAACGTTAACCCGTTAGGCCCCGAGCAAGACCCTAGGCTGGCTCTGTAATTGGTTGAATTTAAAAGTTCTCTAAATGTTGTAATTGGGTCTCACCAACAGTAACAAATACTCTAAACAATGTGTATGGTTAAACCAGCTGTCAATGATATTGTATAATTATGATTGGATCACTGTTTCCATGCCACAACTTCTGTAACTCCCCCGTAACAAACCCCATAAAAACCCTACTCTGCCTTTGCTCGGGGCTCACCGCACGGATCCACTGCGCTGGTTAAGTCTGTGAACCCGAGCTCGAGCCCATAATAAAGCCCTTTGCCTTTGCATGCGTGACTCGGTCTCCCCGGTGGTCTCTGGTCCTTGAGAATACTGCAATCTGGGTATAACAATGTGCCTTGGTTTGTATGTCTATAGGTTTGTATTTCTATAGGTTCGTCTGCTTGGGGATTAACTGAAATTCTTGGACTGTGTATATATGAGATATTTTTTTTGCCAAATCTGAGGACTTTATTCTATTTTTTTGAGTGCTTTAAGCTACTTTTCCTTTTTAGCTCTAGTAACATGACCTCAGTTATCATATTATAGCTTCACTGTTTCTTAATTTTTAATTCTATTTCCTTTTTGTTATTCAGATTAAATGATTAAATAATATTTATTTATTTATTGGGGGGAGGGGCAGGGGGAGAAAGAGAATCTCAAACATGGAGCTCACACAGAGCTTGATATCACAACCTTGAGATCATGACTTGACCTAAAATAAAGAGTAGCCATTTAACGAAATAAGCGACCCAGGAGCCCCTAAATAATTTGTGTTTTTAATTTTACTAATTCTTCAGTCTTCTGCAGCTGAGCCTATATATTGAGAGTTGTTTATTTTAAAATTTTGGATATTATACTTTTTTATTTCTAAAATTTCCATTGGTTTCTTCTTTGAACTTTCTTTTTCTTTGCTAGGGTTTTTTTTTTTTCTTTCCCCCTTTCATTTATTTCAAGCATGCCCATTGAAGTAAGCTTATGAAGCCTTCTTTAAAATATATGTCAGTTAACTCTAATGTTTCTGTCATCATTTTGTTGACATCTCTTGATTGTAATTTTTATTCAGTTTGAGATCTTCATCATTCTTAGTTTGTTGAGTGATATCTAATTGAAACCTGAACATTTTGGATATTATGGACAAGACTCTGAAGGTTAAAATTCTGTCTTAGCTTGTTTTCTTTTGACTTGGTTCCAGGAGATAGATTCAAAACCTCATTGTGGCCTTGTGAAGGTGGACAATTAGACTCTCCACTCAGCATTTGCTGGCATGGATAAGGGTGGGGTTATTCTGTAGTGTTTGATCATTATTTTCTAAAAGTTTTCCATCTTGCTAGGCTGTCTTTGACTACTTTTGAAAGATCTTTTTTTTAATTTTTATGTATATATGTATGTATTTATTTTTCATCTATACAAGTCAGGTTCTTGGAAAGCTTTTACTGTTTGCACCTATTAGCGTTTCCAGGTTGCTAGATATTCCAGCATCCACTCTGGGGTATGGTACACTTTGTTTTATTGTGCTTCACTTTATTGTACTTCACATATTTGTGCTTTTCCTTTTTAATAAGCTGAAAGTTTATGGCAACCCTGCCTCAAGCAAGTATATTGGTGTTCTGTTTTGAACCAGGTTTGCTCACTTTGTGTCTCTGTGTCACATTTTGGTTAACCTCACAATATTTTAAACTTTCTTCTATTATTACTACATTTGTTATGGGGATCTGTCATAAATGACCTTTGATGTTACTATCGTAATTTTTGGGGGGTGCACCACAAGCTTCCCCCATATAAAACAGTGAAATTCATTGATAAAATTGTGTGTATTTGGCTGCTCCACTGATCCGCCATTTCCCCATCTCTGTCCATTTCCTCAGACCTCCCTATTACCTGAGACAACGGTATTGAAATTAGGCCAAATAATAACCCTATAGTAACTTTTAAAAGTTCAAATGAAAGGAGAGTTGCACATCTCTCACTTAAATCCAAAGCTAGAAATGATTGAGTTTAGTAAGAAAGATGTGTTGAAAGCTGAGATAGGCTAAAAGCTAGGCCTCTTATGCCAAACAGTTGGCCAAGTTGTGTATGCAAAGAGAAGTTCTTGAAGGAATTTAAAAGTGCTACCACAGTGAACATACTAATGATAAGAAACCAAAACAGCCCTAATTGGTGATATGGAGAAAGTTTTAGTGGTCTGGGTAGAAAATCAAAACAGTCAAAACATTCCTTTAAGCCAACGCTTTCTCCAGAGCTAGGGCTTAACACTCTTCGATGTTATGAAGGCTGAGAGAGATGAAGAAACTGTAGAAGAAAAGTTTAAAGTTAGCAGTGGTAGATTCAAGAGGATTAAGGAAAGAAGCTATCTCTATAACATAAAAGTTCAAGGTGAAGTAGAAATGCTGATATAGAAGCTGTAGCAAGTTATCAGAAGATCTAGCTAAGTTAAGTAACCAAGGTGGCTGCACTAAGCAAAGAATTTTCAATGTAGACAAAACCGAAGAATCTTCTAATCTTCCATTCAAGGAAGATGTCATCTAGAACATCCATAGCTAGAGAGGAAAAGTCAATTCCTGGCTTCAAAAGGACAACTGCTTCTTTTATCAGGGCTAATGCTTTTGGTGATTTTAAGTTGGTGTCAGTGTGTATTTACATTCTGATCGTGCTAGAGCCCTTAAGAATTATGCTAAATCTATTCTGTCTTTGCTCTATAAATGAAACAACAAAGGCTGGATGAGAGCACATCTGTTTACAACATGGCTTATTGAATATTTTAAGCACACTATTGAGACCTACGGCTCAGCAGAAAAGACTGCTTTCAAAACATTAGTGTTCATAGAAATGTACCTTGTCACGAAAGAGCTCTGATGAAGATGTACAACAAGATTGTTTTCATCCTTACTACCACAATATCCATTCTGCAGCCTGTGAGTCAAGCAGTAATTTTTACTTTTAAGTCTTTTTATTAAAGCAATATATTTTATAAGGCTACCACTGCCATAGATAGTGACTCCTCTAATGGATCAGGGCAAAATCAATTGAAAACCTTCTGGAAAAGACTCACCATTCTAGGTATCATTAAGAATGTTGATGATTCATGGAAAGAGGTCAAAATGTCAATATTAACAGATATTTGGCAAAAGTTGATTCCAGCCCTCATGGATGACCAAATTTTGAGGGGTTCAAGGCTTCAGGTGAGGAAGTAATTGCAGATGTGGTAGAAATAGCAAGAGAACTAGCATTAGAAGTGTAGCCTTGTGGTGCCTAGGTGACTCAGTCAGCTGCGCATCTGGCCCTTGATTTTGGCTCAGGTCATGATCTCATGGTTCATGGATGGAGCCCTGCATCAAGCTCTGTACTGATAGAACAGAGCCTGCTTGAGATTTTCTCTCTTCCTTTCTCTCTGCCCCTCCATTTCTTTCTCTCTCTCTCTCTCAAAAAAATTTAAATAAACATTTAAAAAAAGAAGTGGAGCCTGAATATGGGATTGAATTGGTGTCAATCTCATGATAAAATGTTAATGGATGAACAGTTGCTTCTGAGCAAAGAATGTGGTTTCTTGAGATGGAATCTACTTCTGGTGACGGTGCTATGAAGATTGCTGAGATGACAACGGAAGACTTAGAAGAGTACATAAGATTAGCTGATAAAGTAATGGCAGGATTTGAGACAATTGAATCCAATTTTGAAAGACATTCTACTGTAGGTAAAATGCTATTTAACAGCATAGCATGCTACTGGGGGAAAAAAGGTTATGAAAGGAAAGAAGCAACAAAGTTAATTTGTGACAGGAAGGATTCATCAATGCACCAAACTTCATTGTTGTCTTATTTTAAGAACCCTGTGCTAGGCTCTGCACTGATAGGTGGGAGCCTGGTTTGGATTTTTCTACCTCTTTCTCTGCCCCCCTCTCTCTCTCTCAAAAACAAACAAACAAACAAACAAACATTTAAAAAAAGAGACAGAGGGGCGCCTGGGTGGCTTAGTCGGTTAAGCGTCCGACTTTCGCTTAGGTCATGATCTCGCGGTTCGTGGGTTCGAGCCCCACATCGGGCTCTGTGCTGACTGCCAGCTCAGAGCCTGGAGCCTGTTCCAGTCTGTGACTCCCTCTCTCTCTGACCCTCCCCTGCTCACGCTGTCTCTCTCTCTCCTAGAAATAAATAAAACATTAAAAAAAATTAAAAAAAAATAAAAATAAAAATAAAAAAAGAGACAGAGAGGAGGAGGAGGAGCGGCCGCTGAGTGGCTCAGTCGATTAAGTGTCTGACTCTTGGCTTCGGCTTAGGTCATTCACTCATGGTTTGTGATTTTGAGCCCTGTGTCAGGCTCTGAGCTGACAGTGTGGATCCTGTTTGAGATTCTCTCTCTCCCTCTCTCTCTCTGCCCCTCTCTCACTCACTCTCTCTATCTCTCTCAAAAATAAGTGAACTTTTTTTAGAAAGAGAGAGAGGAGCAAGAGCAAGGAAAAATAAATCTATTCTATCTTATTCAGCACCTGTATCTTATTGTGAACAATATACCTTTCGCTCTTATAACATGTTTGCTTTGGTTTAATGATAGTACTGGTTGCTCCCAGGCTTGTTCTTTACTCCCCAAATAAGGTAGTCCTATCTTTTTTTTTTTTTTAACTTTCCTTGTTTCACATAGATTTTAACACTTACTATTTGAAGTTGATTGATACAGGTGATAAAGAAATTTATTAGTACTTTAGTTTAGATTCTTGTTTGTTTTTGCTTGTTTTTCTAACTGAAACTGTACTTGAGTCTGGCTCCCTAGGAATAACATCCTGTGTTGAGATAAGGGACTTAAAATTGTGGGAGCTGGGACAGTCACTTCAGTGAAGAGACAAATGTGAAGATCAATTATACATTTGGTCCTTGAACAACAGGGGTTTGACTTGTGCAAGTTGACTTATATGTAGATTTTTTATAGGGCAATACTGCGCATACATTTTGTCTTTATTATTTTCTTAATGCTGGATTTTATTTTTTCTAGCTTACTTTATTATGAGAACATAAGAACATAGCGTGTAATACATAAAGCACACGAAGAATTGTGTTAATTGACTGTTTTCATTATCAGTAAGGCTTCCAGTCAGCAGTGGGCTATTAGTAGTTAAATTTGGGGGGAGTTAAAAGTTCCATATGGATTTTCTACTTTTGGCACCCCTAATCCCTGTGTTCTTCAAGGGGGAACTATAATTATTTAATAAATAGCACTATGCTTTTCTCTACACAAGCTTCTCTTTTTTAGTTCATTAATGACTATCTCAATGTTTCAGCTTCACTCTTTAGAAAATAGAATCCAAGAGAAGAAATGAAAGATCTGATTGGCCAGGAGTAAATGGTTGACCCAGTATGGCCTCCCCATCTGCAGTAGCAGACTCTATTCTAGGATAAATACATCTGCTGTTACTTGGCCATCAGCCTTTTGTTTTTGGTTTGGTTTGGTTGTTATTGTTGTTCTCCCCAAACCTTTAAACAGGCATTTGAAGTGAGACCCTCTGGAATTTCCTAATATTCCTAGCAACACCACACTCTATTCACCAACTAGAAAAAGGTTGGCTATTGTAGAAAATGCCACAAGAAACAAGAGATACGTCAGTCTTTTCGAATTAGTGTTTTCATATTCTTTGGATAAATATCCAGTAGTAGAATTACTGGATCATATGGTAATTCTATTTTAAATATTTTAAGTTTTTACTTTAATTCCAGCTGGTTAACATACAGTGTTATATTGATTTCAGGTGTGCACTATAGTGATTCAACTCTTCCACACAGAGCCCAGTGCGCATCACCACAAGTGCCCTCCTTAATCCCCATCAACTATTTGATGCACCCCACCCCCACCCCCACCTCCCCTCTGGTAACCATCTGTTTGTTTTTTATAGTTGAAAGTCTGTTTCTTGGTTTGTTTCTCTGTCTCTCTCTTTCTCCCTTTGTTCATTGGTTTAGTTTCTTAAAATCCACATATGAGTGAAATCATATGATATTTGTTTTTCTCTTACTGGATTATTTCACTTAACATTATATTCTATAGCTCCATCTATGTCATTTCAAATGACAAGATTATTTTTAATGGGTGAGTAATATTCCATTGTTTTATATACACATGCACGCGTGCGGGCGCACGCACACGCACACACACACACACACACATGCACGTATATGCATACACCACATCTTCTTTATCCATTCATCAATCGTGGACACTTAGGCTACTTCCATAATTTGGACATTGCATATAATGCTGCTATAAACATAGGGGTGCATGTATTCATTTGAATTAGTGTTTCTGTGTTTGGGTAAATACCCAGTCATCTGAAGGCTGAATCATAGAGTCCTTCTATTTTTAACTTCTTGAGAAACCTCCATACTATTGTCTACATTGGCTGCACCAGTAAAAGAATGAAATCTTGACACCTGCAACAACATATATGGATCTAGAAAGGATAATGCTAAGTGAAATAAGTCAGTCTGAGAAATACAAGTACCATATGATTTTACTCAGATATGGAATTTAAGAAACAAAATAAAGAAAAAAAGAGAAAAACTGGAAATAATTTTTAAAGCCTTTGGTATTATCTCTTTTTGTATTTTGGCAAATATAATTATCTTCTGTTTTGGGAGGGTATTTATAATATTTATTTAAACTATTTTTCTTATTCTGTGTATACAGATTCTGTTTTATATGTGCTTGTCTGTCCCTCCTGTGAAGTATTATTTTACAAACGTAAGGTAATGTCATATTCAACATCATTGTAACAAGTATTTATTTAGCACCTTTGTGCTAGTCACTAGTCAATGACAATATAGAGATAAACAGTAAAAGGCTTCTCTGAAGGAGACATATAATAATTAAACAATAAAAGTGCATAATACAGTTACAGTTACTCTTAAATACTATTTATGCTAGGAGGTTAAATGATAATGGAGAAAAATACCTGCCTAACTGAGAATGGTTTGAAAGCCCACTCTGGGGACATGTTGTCCAAGTAGAGATACGCAATGAACCATGAAAGATCGCAGGCGATGGAGAAAGTATGTGCAAAGTCTCTGTGTTTGGAAAGAACATATTTGGGTACCAGGATCCACATAAAGATTATCAGGGGAGGCAGATGGTAGAGCAGTCAAGGGGATATTGTTTCAAAGATGGACAGGGTAGACCTTGATATACCATGATAAAAATACAAGATTTATTTAACCAGAATATTTACTATGCTTATTTTTGTGTATTTTTATCTCATACCTTATATATTACATAGGTTACATTAAAATATTTCCTGAGAGAAAGCAGGATTTTCAAATAGTTGATGCATTAGCTAAATCACTATCTAAAATAGATATGGACTGGGGTGCCTGGGTGGCTCAGTCAGTTGAGCGTCCAGCTTTGGCTCATGATCTCATGGTTAGTGGGTTCAATCCTTGCATCGGGCTCTGTGCTGACTGCCAGCTCAGAGCCTGGAGCCTGTTTCAGATTCTGTGTCTCCCTCTCTCTCTGACCCTCCCCTGCTCGGACTCTCTCTCCCTATCAGAATTAAATTAAAAAAAAACAAAACACAAAAAATAAAATAAAATAGATATGGACTAATATTTCCTTTATTTCATTTTCTTGCATAGAGTTGGGTTTTTCACATTTCATGAGGACTGTTATGTTGTATTCCAGAGTCTAGTACACTGCTGTAATACATGACCATTAGTACCAAAAATATTAGTAGTGAAATTAAGGTATTTTATTTTATTTTTAATTTTGAAAATTGTTTTTAAAGTTTATTTATTTATTTTGAGAGATCAACTATGTGGAGGAGGGACAGGGAGGAAGAGAGAGAGAATGCCAAGAAGGCTCTGCACTGTCAGCACAGAGCCCGATGTGGGGCTTGAATTCACAAATGTGAGATCATGACCTGAGCCAAAATCACGAGTTGGACATTTAACCAAATGAGCCACCCAGGCGCCTCCAAATTAAGATATTTTAAATATCGATAAAACATTAGCAAAAATTGTATTTTTGTGCCTAGATTCTGTGTAGATGAAATAGATAAACGATAAGATATAATCTGCACAAAATTCTGTATACTGTATTTGACATAGTATCTCTATTTATAGCACTATAGTCCACATTGCTGTTGAAAACAGATAAAAATGCAAAATGAAATGTTAAGAAAAGTTTTTAAATGCACCTATAAACTGGCAAAAAAAAAAAAAAGTAAGGAACACCAAGGCCAAAATCTAAATGAAAACCATAATTCAGAGATATAAAATAAATTGTGAAGCGGATATTCACCTTGAAAGCATTTGTCAAATTTAGTGAACTCATGAATAGTTTTTCATAATGTCTCAAGTCTTGGCGGCTCCCAGACAAAACTTGGGACCCACACATAGTAGGAAAACTAACAGGAAGCCCCAAAACTCCACCACTGCAGAGAGTGTTTCCTCCATAAATTTGAATTAACTCCTATATAACCTCTTTTCTCCACTTACCCCAACCATCAGTGGATCACTAGAATTCTATCTTTGGCACTGGCTGTGAAATGAAAAAAGAAATGCAAATATATATATATATATTTAAGATCTATCTATATATCTATTATATATAAGATCTATCTCTCTATCTACGTATGATATTATGATCTATCTATGTATCTAATCATAAGAAACTGTCAACACAAACCAGCCATAACCTGTGTTATTACACTAAACTCATATAACTTATGTAGTTCAAAGAAGCTGTCCAAGTATGGTTTTTTTTAGCATGACTTGACACTGGTGACCCTAAGTTCTTGACAGGAACAAATACAAATGAATTTTGTAAGAAATTATTCTCAAATTAGTTCTCAAAAATTAAAAAAAATAGATGTGGACATACACATTAACTAGACTAAATAATTTCTGAATGAATAGTAGTTCGATTCATAAGAAAAAAACTATAACTAATAACAGTCTTTTGTTTTGTCTTATGATGTACAATGTTATGATTTAAAACACACACTAGGAAATGAGTACTACAATGAAGATAATTGACCATCCATTACCTCACATAGTTACGTGTGTGTGTGTGTGTGAGTGTGTGTGTGATAAGTATGCTTATGATCAACTCTTTTAGCAAATTTCAACTATACAGCACAGTGTTATTAATTATAGTCAATATACTGTACACTAGATTCCCAGAATCTATTTTTTAAAAAAGAAGGAAATCTGGGGTGCCTACATCCCTCACTGACTCTTGATTTTGGCTCAGGTCATGATCATGGGATCAGGCCCCACTTGCTTCTGCACTGACAGTACAGAGCCTTCTCAGGATTCTTTCTCTCTCTCTCTGCCCCTCACCTGCTTGTGTGTGTGCTCTCTCTCTCAAAATAAATAAATAAGTAAAAATTTAAAAAATAAGGAAATCTTTTTGCAAAAATGTGGACGAACTTGGAGGACGTTATGCTAAGTGAAATAAATCAGACACAGAATGACAAATATTACATGAGTGATGTCACTTATTACTGGAATCTATAAAATCTATAAAAAAGTCAAACTTTAAGAAGCAAAGTAGCACGGTGGCTTTCAGGGTCTGGAGATGGGGAAAATGTAGAGATGGTCAAAGGAAACAAACTTTCAGTTTTAAGATGAATAAGTGCTAGAAATCTAAGCATGTTAATTACAATTAGTGTATATTTGAAAAAATAAAATAATATTTTATTTTATACATAAGGTAATAGTCAAATTCATTGGAACAAGAAAGCTTATTGTATCTGTTAATAATCAGTTGAATCTATTTAAAAACAACAGAAGTATACAACAGATTTGAAGAATGGAATTAAAATTGTTGATGTCTTAGTACATATAAAACTGTAAAACCAACAGTTACAGAAAAACATCTGGAACATTTGTGGAAATTATCTGAGCAACGTTTAGGATTTATATGTTACAGAACATACTCCCTCACAATAATACAATTAAATTATATGTTAAAAAATATAATAAGTGTGTGTATAGTATAGATTATCTCTTTTCATAACCCATGGGTCTATAGAAATTAGAAAATGTTTAAAACTAAAAAAAAAGAAAATTGTACATATTGTAACTTCTGAAAACCAACAAAATAATCTAATATCTGTGATCTTAAATGCTTATATTAACAAAAGAAAAAGAAAGGCTGAAAATTAGTAAGTAAAGTATCCACCTCTGAAAGTCAATGAACAGGGGTGCCTGGTGGCTCAGTTGGTTTTAAGCCTCTGACTCTTGGTTTTGGCTCAGGTCACAATATCACACAGTTGATGGGATCGAGCCCCACATTGGGCTCTGCACTGACAACATGGAGCCTGCTTGAGATTCTCTGTCTCCCTCTCTTTCTGCCCCTCCCCCACTCACACTGTCTCTGTCTCTCTCAAAGTAAATTAAAAATAAACTTTTCAAAAAGTCGATGAACAGAAAATTAAAATAGATTTTATGGGCACTAAAAGTTATCTGGCATTTGGTTTAGGGGTAGGTGTCCTGGGTGATTTGGGGGTAGGTGTTCCTGCCAGACAGTGGCTCTAGGAATTGTTTTTACGGGCATCCACCCAGTGGAGAGGAAAAGAAAGCAGAAGGAAAGAAGACCATCTTCTTATGTGCCTTGTGCTGAAGAGGGCGCGGAAACATTTGTTCATGTTTCCAAGTGTTAACTCTGAATTTTATATTTGTTTCCAGCTCTGCCACAGTATAAGAACGTGCAGTTTGTTTCTCAGTACAGAATCAGTTAAGAGAAACCAAATGTTAATGCATTACAGATTTTTTTATTATGAACTCCGGCAATTTTTTATCACAAATAATAGCAATAATTTGGAAGCTTAAGAAGAAGAGGTGACTGCCGCACACTCTTGCCTACTCAGAAATGCACCGGTGCTGAAGTTGAGCAGCAGCATCTTCTTTACCTAGGCAGCAATTGCAGGAGATTCTAGTACTTGATTAATAAAGTACAAGAATGGGAAGAAATCCAGCAATCTTCTGTTGAATTTAAAATGTATCAGTGTACTCAAAGAAGAAGAAAGTTTGAGAAGTTTATACTACTGATATTGGGATTTCTTATAAAGTTATGGTTGTGAGGGCGCCTGGGTGGCTCAGTCGGTTAAGCGTCTGACTTCAGCTCAGGTCATGATCTCACAGTTTGTGGGTTTGAGCCCCATGCCAGGCTCTGTGTTAATAGCTCAGAGCCTGCAGTCTACTTCAGATTCTGTTTCCCTCTCTCTCTGCCCTTGCCCCACTCACACTCTGTCTCTCTCTCTCTCTCTCAAAATAAATAAACATATTTTTTAAAAAATAATAAATTTAAAATAAATTTTAAAAGTATGGTTGTTAAAGTTAATGTAGTATCACAGTGGCTCCAAAAGAGGCTAGGCAGTGATGGAACAAAATAGAATCCAAACAGGTTTATGCAGATGAAGACATTAGTGTGTAATGAAGGTGGACAACAAAGTAAAAAAAGAAAAGAAAGAAAGCAAAAGAAAAGAAGAAAGAAAAGAAGCTTTTCAGTGAAAGTTACTAAATCAATGGGATATCCATATAGAAAAAACAAAAATAATGATTCCTACATCACATTGTATGAAAAAAACTATTTTAGCAACACAGAGAACTAAATAAGAAAGGTTAAAAAAAAGAAACTTTTTGAGGATGTATTTTGGATATTATCTTCGTGACCTGAGAATAGCAAAAGTTTACTTAAACTAGAAAGACTGTTTAAAAATAAAGTGATAAATTACTCCAAATTATGAACACTTCTCCTCATGAGAAAATTTAAGAGAATCAAAAAAATAGACACACAAAACCATTAGGTGGTAATACATATGTGCTCTATTTAGTAATAAAAGGTCACCAACAGATGGACAGAAGAATGAATACATCAGTTTGTTAAGCCAGAAATGGAATACTCTATGGCAATAAAAATAAATTAATTTCTGCTACATATGAATAACTCATAATAATTTTATTTGTTTTTAATTTTGAATGTTCATTTATTTTTAAGAGAGGGAGGGAGGAGGAGAGAGAGGGGGGGACAGAGGATCCAAAGTGAGCTCTGTACTGACAGCAGAGAGTCCAAAGTGGGGCTTGAACTCACCAACTCTGAGATCATAACCTGAGCTGAAGTCAGATGCTCCACCGACTGAGCCACCCAGGCATCCCCTTATAAGAGTAATGTTAGAGAAAGAAGCTAAACACAAATGAGTACAGAGTATATGAATTTAGGCATTTACAATTTTGAAACACGCAAAACCAGTTAACTTGTGAAAATCCAATATATTGTTTGCTTATGTATAGAAAGTAGAAGTTGACAGCGGTACCAATACATATTGAAGGTGCTGATGACATTCTATTTCTTGACCTGGATAGTATTTCCACAGGTGGTAATTGATTGTGTCATATATTTATTTTTGGGTGTATCTTAATAAAAATCATTGACTTATCTTATGCAGTTAAGAATTAGAGAGATTCAAGTCTGACTTCAGGGTACTTTGTTTATTAAATCGATTATTATTAAGAAGGAATTTTTTCCCCCTTTTCTCATCTCCACATAGCAGTGAATTACTGCTATGGCTAAGAATTCAAGATGCCAGTACTTCTGCTAACACCTCACAGAAGTGCACACTTCCTCCTTCATGTTTGAGAGAACGAGAGAATCTTTCTCCTAGCATACACAGAATAAATCCTGAGTTTCAGACTAATTGTTTGACTCATATCACATGCCCACCACTAAATGAAACCTGTGGCAAGGGAGGACATGAAGTGATTGGATTTCTGGAACTCAGGATCTGAGTGTTTAATCAACGTTAGCACAATTACTTGATGTCTTGGTAGGAATAGAAGTCTTCTGGGAAGGGAAGTAACTAGAATTCCATTGACAAATATCTTATTCAAAAATGAAACGAAGGAAAACAAATCTGTATTATACCAGTTACATTCTCATATCTAGAGTGAGCCAAATGATGATTGTTTTAATATATAGAATGTTATAAACTCGTCTACTTTAAAAGATGGAGTTCTAAGTAAGTACCAAATGGAAAAAAGAGCATGCTAACACTTGCTAGACGTGACTCCATTATGCTATTAAAATGACTCTTAGAAAATATACCACAGTGTTTATCCATTCACAATGCCATTAAATGGAAACTATTGCTACGGAAAAATTAAATGTGAGATTAACAAAGTTAATGCACATAGGGAGCATTTAAACTATACCAGATTAATGTAAGATTTAACATTTGGTGAAAAAAACAACCACATTAGAGGCATTAATGAACTGTGGGCAACTAAGCTCTCCTTTCACTCTAGAAAGTACTTCTAATTTTTTGAGGGCTGCAAGAATTAACTGGGAGTCACATCTTGAGTCGATTTGTGAGAAAAAACATGCTATTAATAATTTGGCCATGTTAAGTCATTGTTATTGGTTTCTACCTTACAAATATAATTATCATACATAATAAGACCAAACGGGGCTTTTGAGAAAGTGTAAGTAATGTATATTTAAATACATTGGGATATTTGAAAATTGTTTCAAAACAGGAAATGAGAGCTGATCCAGTCTACAATTTCCATATAATTGAGAAACCTACATGCTTCTTGGAAAATTCTTGAACCAGAGAGCATTTTCTTATTTCTTACTTTTGATCTTAAGTGAAATTAACTAAATACCACATTAGCTGTTAAGACCAGTAATCAATTATATGATCAACTAGTATATTGAGAATAAACTTAACTTTTTAAATAAAGTAAAATTTTATGACCAATTTTCTTTTTTAAAGTTATTTTGAGAGAGAGAGAGAGCACCAGGGAGGGACAGAGAGAGGAGAAAGAGAAGGAAAGAGAGGGTCCCAATCAGCCTCTACACTGTCAGCACAGAGCCCGATGCAGGGCTCTGACTCCCAAACCACGAGATCGAGACCTGAGCTGAAATCAAAGAGTCTGACACTTAATCGACTGAGCCACCCAGGTGGCCCTGTGACTAATTTTCTAACAGCTTTTTGGACTGGCGCTTTAGTTGTGAGAAAGACAAAGAAAGCAAACTCACTGTGATTAAATTTGCTGTAAAATGTGAAGAGGAAAAGTATAAACTTTTTTTTCAAATAATTCATAGAGAAATTTGTTGTCTTATCATTTTATACTTTTATCATATAATTTGCTTTTTTCTGTTTCAAATATTATCTATGCCTCTGTTGTGGACCTCACATAATTACTCTTCTCAACCAGTATAACAGCACTGCTTGTCTTCTTAAGTGTCATTTGATAGCAGTATTATTTCTTTTTACTTAATTAGACAGATGTTTGTAAATGGTTTTACTATTTATGGCAAAGAAATAAAGAATATATTTATAAAATTATACTTCTAGTAATGTAAGCACAATTGTTTGGACCCACCTTCAAACTGAAAAAAAAATGTACCAGATTAAACCACTGAAGAATTGAAATAATAATAAGAAATTATCATTATAGCTTCTGAAAAGGCAATATTCCAGGTAAATAGAGTAGCAGAGACTACATACATGAACACACACAAGCCCACACGGGTTTGGAGAGAGAAAACCACAAAGTAAATTTGGCAAATCCTTTAGTCTCGATAAAAAGTGTAATAGAGTTTCTTAAGCTATTTTTATGACTTAAAAAATAAATTTTAAAAGTTACATCTCCTACCAAACCAAACTAGAAAAAAACCCACTATTTTTAACATAGTCTCTGTGTTGCAAATTCTGCTGACCTTATATACTCTAAGAAATGTTATGTTTTTGATAAAACTTGAGCTATTTGCTCAAGCAAAAGAAAAAAGAAAAAAAAAGAAACAGTAGATAGTGATTTTTAGAATATATTAAACATTTATTTATTTATTTTATTTATTTCTAGGAGAGAGAGACAGCATGAACAGGGGAGGGTCAGAGAGAGAGGGAGTCACAGACTGAAACAGGCTCAGGCTCTGAGCTGGCAGTCAGCACAGAGGCCGACGCGGGGCTTGAACCCACGAACCGCGAGATCATGACCTGAGCGAAAGTCGGACGCTTAACCGACTAAGCCACCCGGGCGCCCCTAGAATATATTAAACATTTAAAAACATTAATGGCAATGCCAGAAAATATGTAAAATATTATATATATATATAAATAATATTTAAAATTTCTAGATCTGATAATAATGGATAAGTAAGGTGGGAGAATAGGTGATTCTAGAGTTCAACTATTCTTGAGCCATTTATTATGTAGGAGAGTAAGATCAAACTGCGTGGTCAGCATGGAAAACTTCTTCTCTCACAACATATTCAGAAAAATCACAATTTTAAAATCTGTCCTCTTGCCTGCAAAGATCAGGTTAATATTTTTTTCCCTTTCTTATGCACTGCAGTTTCACTCTGCCCAGATCCCTTTGAATTATCAACCCTTTATTTATGTTTCCCATAATGCCATCTAGACTATGAAGACAAGTCTACCATCCTGTCTCATCTTAACTATAACTTTTGGAAGAGTTCTGGTGCTCAGAAGAACATGAGCCTTCTGTAACGCCAAAGGGCATTTGTGTCTCTGTTGGAGGAATTTGCCTTCATTAGGATCCAGCCTTCTCTCACTTTCCCCCTTACTCTTCTTGATGTTCCACTCCAGCCATGGTGCAAGAAATCTGCCTGACGAAACCACTCTGCGATGGACAGGCTCAGAACAGCAGGTGAAATCAGAGAATCAGCACCCCCAGCAATAATAAGCAATGCCACACTTGATAGTATCTGAATTGCGAGGGTAATTATCAGGGTCTATTCCAGTGCCAGTTCTAGGTGGAAACAAAGAATGGTGGTTTTAAAATTGTTTGTGAGCTCTTCTGAGAAATATTTGATGAGAAGTTACTTCTCGCCTTCTAATGTGTAACCAGTCTGGGCATGGCTGTGCTGGGCAAGTTTGACTAAAAATCAGGACTTACACATGCTGAAAAAATAGTACACAAGTAGACTCAACTCATCTAACAGCTGTATTTCTAGCAACATCTATCTTTCTGTGTGTCTGGGGCGGGATGGAGTGTTCGGGCAGAGGGGGAAAGGAGCCAAAATAAGTAAAGTGATGAGTCATCCATGTTCTCACCTGAAAGATGCTGTTAGCAGCAATTCTTGAGCAAGTTCATCTCTAGCCCCTACCCCCTCTTTGTGTTGCCAGGGACAGTCATTAAAACCAGTCAAATAGTAGTGTCTATGCTGTGTGTGTGTGTGTGTTAAACTTCGGGTTCAACAGCTGTGGTAAACACGGCAGGCATTGCCAGTTTCTCTCTTTACAATGCTCCATTTTTGTTTCTCTTTCTCTTTCATCCCTCACACCAACTTTGACTCTCTAGCCTTGTAGGAACTCATAAAGTATGTTTAGTATGTAGAATTAAAATGCATATATCTAGGGACGCCTGGGTGTCTCGGTTGGTTAAGACTCCAGCTCTTGATTTTGGCTCAGGTCATGATCTCGTGATTTGTGAGTTTGAGCCCTGTAATGTAAAGCTGACAGTGCAAAGCCTGGTTGGGATCCTCTCTCTCTCTCTCTCTCTCTCTTTCCCTACCCCACCCCTTGCTTGGGATTCTCTCTTTCCCTCTCTTTTTCTGCCCCTCCTCTACTCATGTAAATGCACTCTCTCTAAAAATAAATAAAATTTTAAAAAATTAAAAATAAATGATTAAATAAAATGCATATATCTTTAAATTGTAGAAGTCCCAAGGTGTTTTTAATTTACATGACAAAAATATTCTTAAATTGCTTAAAATTTTAAATTTAAATCTACTTCTAAATTCATTTAAGATAGCTCTCTGACATAGCAAGTGGTTATTAAATTCCCAATAACTGATTTCTGTAATACTATTTTTTAAAGAATAGAGTAAGACAATGTTAGCAAACTAATATAACTAGTGTCTAAGTCCCTTACACTCAGCTTCTGCCTCCACCTCTTCCATGTAAGTCATTAACAAATTCATGATTTTTTATATTCAGTGACCTTTCCTGTGTCCTTATGTTTCACAACCTGTTTTTGGAACTTGACCAGGTTGACAGCTAGGAGAATATGAAGTTGATAACTTACGATGATTGATACAAGTGAGTGTTGCCAGACAGAAAAGCGGATATCCACATCCACATCAAATCACTGGTCTTAGAGCTTTTATGACTTTACCTATAACCTGAATAAAAGGAGCTCACCCATTGCAAAGCGAGAAAGAGAAATTCTTGTGGAGGATTTCTTTAGAGCAAGCTGTGCATTAAATCTACCGTGCATGGGGGTGGAGGGGGGGGACTCCCTGCACTGAACTCACTGCACTTATTTCTCCAGCCTAAGTTCAGAGGCGGTGTTGGTCATAGAGAATCTATTTGTCTTTTGGAGTTTGACGTCTGACCCCCAACCCCAGAAAATCTGGAAAACAACACTGAATGGCCTGTGAGATTGGTACAGACAGTCAAGGTGAGATGCTACTGTGTTTGCCGGTTAGTCAAGGATACGATGACTATTTACTTTGAACAGGAATTAATCATAAGAGAGAGCTGAAGAGAGTTGTGTTAAGTTCTGCTCAAGAAGACCACCTGCAAGCAAAAGAAATGAAATATGTACTAGTCTTCAGAGTGACCTGCAGGAGGTCTGGGGGTAGGGAGGAGTGGAAGCCTGCATAGTTCATTCACCCACATCATTTCTTAGCCACAAGTGCTCAAGACGGTAAACAGTGATGTCCTTACACAAATGCCAAACATGAAGTCAACAAGAGAACACAACCTCATATGTTTGTGAGAGTGGCCTTACTTCTTAGTCAGTTCTCACACTGGGCCCCCTGCTGAAGGGGGTTAGCCACAGTTACTAGCAAGTGAGGGACATTTGAGGAAAAATGAGATGAATAAGGATTATGACCATTCTTTTGGTGCAGATCTAAGGCTAGGAATAAAAAAAAGTTATCTATCAATTCTAGAGTTTTCCCTATTGTTAGGCAACTGGATATTTAAACTGAGATTCTTTTTGAGACCTGAAATGGCAGTAGCACTTTGTTCACTCTGTGTGAACAGAAAAGTCATTGACTTGACTCTTTTTTTTTTTAAGAAGGAAAGAATCAATGTTAAAATGAAGAGCACAAAATAAAGTTGTAATATTTTTACATCATGAAAGGGCATTGATTCAACATAATGATTACATCCGTTATTTATAGATTCTATTTCCTTTCATCCATGAATTCGCCTATCTTGTTTCTCTGTGTAATATTAATTTTAAATAGCTTCTTAGTGTTTAATTTATTATATCACATGCTAGATATAAGTATTCAAAACTTTTCTCCTCAGCTCTTTTTGCTCATTCGGATCATTCATATATGGTCTGTCAGTAACATTTCCTCAATTCTCACCATTATTTAAAGTATGCACATATTAAAAATGCCCCTATCTGTGTTCCTTAATAAGAACTTGGGGACTTTCCACTCCAGTATTAAGTAGATGTGTGTGTGTGTGTGTGTGTGTGTCTGTCTGTCTGTCTGTCTGTCTGTGTCTAAGATATAAACTCTGCAACACTCAACTATTCTTTATGGAAATTTTCAAGTTATTTTTAGTACTCTGACACTGACAACCAAAAGTTTTTAAACTGTATCTTGTCAATGGTTTGAAAAATCCATCATTTTCAGTTTGGCATCACTAATTCACTTCCTTTGGTATGAACCAATTCCTTTGTTCTATAGGTCCTTCCAATTTATGCAAATTTGTGTCCATTTAACCTATTTTGTACAGTAAGTTGCCACTTGTATTTTAAACACATGTAACATTTTCTATTTCATACCATTTATTTCCAATTGTGCCTCCAATGATATATTTAACTTTTCATTTTACATCATAATTCTCTCTGCGTTGGAGGTATCATACTGTAAAATACTATTTTGTTGTGGGAAACGTATAGCACACTACAAGATGATTTGAGGACCATTTTGGTTGCCAGAGTTGCTGAATGTTGCGCACTCATTGCATGTGACAGAACCACACAAGATACAGGAGAAATTAGGGAGAAAAGATTGAGAGAAATTTCCATTGATTAGAACAAAAATTCAAAAAAAGTTATGCAGAAATGCTATAAAATAATCAAGAATAGAGTTATAGTTATTGGGGAAAACAAAGAGATGTATAAAAATGAAATGTTATAGTGCACTACATGGCTCTCCTATCAGTGATGTCTACATAGTTACATATATATACCTCAAATTTTGATTTAACTAAAAATTATATCATAAATATATTGATAGGATATCAATATATCAAAGGAGTTTGTGCAACCTCCTTCAAGTCAATAATGAAAAATCCAAAAAATAATGCCTAAAACTGAAAAAAATAATAAGTAGCTATATAATACTGTTAATCAGAAAGATGGTAGTAAATACTGATTTTGAGGTAAAATATTTTATTTACCCCATGCAGTTTCATCATTTTGACATACCTTGGTGAAGGCTTTACTGTACTTACTAAATATACTTAGATCTTTTGAAAAATGCATGATATACATGAAATATTTGAAGAAGAAAATGCACCAGGCGAACAAAAACAGTGTGTTTATAAAGAGAGGGATTCAGGGATATCTGCATACCTGGATATATATAATATATATGATATTTTATACTATAATATATGATATATATATATGCCCATATATAAAATATTTTATTTTACTAAAACTGCTTCTTTGTTTATTAAAAATCAAAATCTGAGGACTATTACAATTTTCAGATTTCACTTCTTTCTTCTCTTACTATTTATAGTGGTTGTTAGTTTAATGCTCCTTCTAAAAGTAACTAGAAATGCTGGAATATGTCAAATGATATATGGTATTTTTGAAAATAAAAAAACACCATGAAATCCCACAAAGCCTATGGCATAAATTTAAAACAGGCTTCTCAATTTCTACAAAACAATCCAGTTGAGATTTTGTTTGGAATCACATTAAATCTATCGGTCTATATCATAGGAACTAATATCTATGTGTAGTTTCTTCTTTAACTAGCACAATAATATCATTACATTTATTTCAGTCTTCCTAGATTTCTTTAGCAGCATATTGTTGTTTCTGTCATGCAAGTCTTGAGTATATTTTGTCAGATTTATACCAAAACATTTAATATTTGAAGGCTGTTCTAAATGCACTTTATTTAATGCAAATTCTAATTGTTGATGTCTAGAAACACCATTGATTCTTATAGATTGACCTTGCATAGTGCAAAGTTGAAAAACATCATATATTAGGTCTAATAGCTTTTCATAGATGCTTTGAAGTTTTCTCCCATAACAAATCATGTTGTCTGTGAATAAAGACAGCTTTATTTCCTCCGTTATTCCCTCATGGCTTGTAGCGGGTACCGAAGAAAAAATTTCTTTTAATTTTAATAATGAATATATTTTCAGAGACCAATTTCCTTGTAATGTTGCAACTATACACATTCAGTCATTTGATATCTTTGGGGTTTTTTTCCACTAAAAAGCAAAATATCTTGACAGTGTAACTTTTTGTCCTTTATTATGTTTAGCTATAATTAGAATTTCATATTAAGTTAAATGCAACAATCCTCATCTATCAAAATGCAAGAGAGGGTTTTGGGCATTATGGAATATTACATTTTTCAATAACCCTTTTTTAATTTGTAAATCATATTTAATATAGAGTATTAATTTGGGGCATGTCTGGTAATTATAGTAATTTGGCAATAAGAATAAGCATGTTTAATACTGTGCTTAGGAGTGGCCAAAGGAAAAAATATCTAATATTTATTTCTGTAGGTGTCAAATGTGTATTTTCCTGTCTAGATTCAGTCCCCTCAGAAAAGGCCAAGCAGATGTCGCAGAAAGCTTCAGAGTGGCCTGTTCCCTACTAGAAAATTTAAATACTTTTTGATGTCTTTCACAGCATTGCTTGAGAGAGTATGCTTTGAGAGAGATTTTTCTCAAATTTCTGTGTCTCTTTAAAATACAACAAAACATTAAAATGTAAACATTTCTAGTAGCTTTTTATGACATATTTCTTTATATTTCACTGCTATTTAAAGTGGAAACCAATAACATACACACATGTTTGAAGTTATATTTGGCTCAGTATAAGTTATATGAAAGATCAACACTGTGTTTTAAAACTCTTAGATAATAAGCATAAAGTTATTATGTTTTGAATCTGTTCTAATTGGGTTAAAAATAAACCTGAAGTCAGATGTTTAGCAAATTTTGAATGTAATCAAATTATAAAATAAAAACTGCAATTATATTATTTAATAATTAAATAATTGTATTATTATTGCATTTATATGGAATAGAATAATCCATTTGTCTGAGAAAGAAAGGCTTAAAAAAAAGACAAGTAGATATTTTAACTTGCCAACCATCATTTTGTAATTAAAAGACATCATCTATCTTTGAAAACATATCTATTGAATTGCAATGCTACTTGTCAAATAATTTACAAATAACTTTCTACACTCACTTATTGAGTGCTTATTAGTAATTACTCCTTTCCTTTTATAAATATATATGAATTTGAGGTTTGTTTGTTTGTTTTTTTCAGATGTAGTATTCCTTAGGTGTGTTTGGAGGGAGGAAGGGCATGGGAAGCAGTCACTGAATATGCATCCAGTTTTGTTTGCTTCACTTCTAGCTGAGTTCAAAGCATTAGTCAAATTTGATTATTTATACTTTAACCTATTGCCTCCTAATCTCTCTCTTCTGCCTTTCTCTCTGTGCTGCCCAATTAATCTGTCATTCTATGTAATAGTCATTTGCCATTTAAAGCATTCTCAGGGTGTTCCTTGTTCCTCTATTCAAATAATACTTCTATTATATATTCCTAAGGTCTTTTGCTGATTATAGACTAAACTGTCTTGGGGTTCTCTTTGTTCCCAACCTACTAGCATAATTTCACATTTCTATTTGCAACAGTTTGAAAATAAAGAAAATACCGTGACATAGACTGTTCCTTCGGAAAATCTAACTGGCTAATATGGCAATACATTAAATGGCCTTAGCTGCAGACTGCTACCCTCAGTTCTCAGTCATAACTACCACAAAGTCTGTTTATAAAGCCATCCCTCCTTAAAGATTTTTAATGAATCCATTCAGTGAAAAGAAAAAAGATAGAAATAAAAGACCTGTAATAGTTATTTACAATAATAAGTGATCAAGTAAATAAGTGGGTATTATTTGCTCATATCCTCATATCCTCTCCATGAATGCAGATATATATATATATAGATATAGATATAGATATAGATATAGATATAGATATAAAATAAAAACACATAAGTAATTACTTTATAATAAGTGATATAATTATGGTCTGACTGACATACTAAACTTGTTGGGCACATGTAAATTCAGTTGAGACCTAATACCTGACAGAGAGATGCAATAGGAAGTAAGGGAGGCCAGCTTTCTAAATCTAATAGATAATCCGGTGTCTTCTAAAATAATAGCCACCAGACCAGACACTGGTTTCCTAACAGGAGCACTTTCTTTTTAACAGTTTTTAAGAAATTCTGCAAATATATTCTTCTCTTATCTTCTTGCTTCATGCTTCCTTTGCTGAGCACTCACGTTCTAATTTGATATTTTGTCCATATTGTAATAGTGTCAGTCATATAGCAAGTAAGCCAAGGACCATCTCTTTTTATTTAATATGATTTAATGGAATGCATTTTTGATGAATTAGAAGTATTTGTAGTTTAACTCTGAGATGGTGATCTTATTTTTTTTTAAATTTTTGTTTATTTATTTATTGTTTATTTATTTATTTTACTTTTAAAGCTAGCGGTCTTGGTATTCATTAACTTACCCATGTACCAAAGAAAGCATTTTCCTTTTATTATTGTGCTAAAAGCACATTTCAATATCTGAAACAGTTAATGTTAATATTACATAGCAATTATATATGCCAGACACTAAGTGCTTTACAATTAATTAACTCATATAATACTCATAAGAATTCATTGATATATGTTTTGGTTATTATTTTCATTGTACAAGCTTATGAGTAAGACAGTCTTATTGAGACACAATATTTCTAAACCCTCAGCATTGAGACATACATAAATAGCCTTCCACATGTAATTGTGACATTTCTGTAAGCCATCCTCCCAACTATAAATCGTGATCTTTTAAAAATGTACATCAGACTATGTCATTTCCTTGGTT
The DNA here is from genome assembly GCA_017311185.1 of Proteles cristata cristata. Classification (NCBI taxonomy): domain Eukaryota; kingdom Metazoa; phylum Chordata; class Mammalia; order Carnivora; family Hyaenidae; genus Proteles; species Proteles cristata. Next base: position 193,509 of record JAESUZ010003403.1, read on the forward strand.
AAACTTATCCAAATCCTGAACAAGTTGAACTCATAAATATATACTTATAAATATATTTATACACAAACACATATATATGTATATATACACACATATACACACATACATATACATATATACACACATACACACAGTCTGAATATATTATTACAATACATGTATATTGTATTGTGTGCATATATGTGCATAAATGAAATGCAATTATGTATATATAAGATATATATTATACACTATAATGTATGTGTTTATGTTATGTATATATTGTTCACATTTATATTTATTCATGTATGTGTATATGTGTGTATGCGCGTGTATGTATATGTGTGTGTGTGTGTGTGTGTGTGTGTGTGTGTGTATATATTTTATCTTCAAACTTGAAACCTCCATCCTGATTACTCTATGGACATACCTATGTATGTATGCAGTACACATATATTTATTTATATATATTTAAGTATAGTATCAAATATGTTTACATTGCATGTATACATCTTTTTAATGGAGAGTACCAGTGTTTCTTGGTTCTGGAAAATAACACAAGATTAAGAGATGAGGATATTGGGGCTGGGAGAGAGGTGGCACATGGAGGTTCATTCCTTATGAGATGGAAAGCACCAGGCAGAAGGAAGGGCCAGCTGTGACTAACAGACTATCAGCTGTTTGGACATCTCGCTGCCCTTTCTCTTGTTTAGGGCTTGAGAAAATTGTATCTGACCACTCCCTGTGCTTGTATAGAGCAAATGCTGAAAGCCAGATCTCCTACTGATTTGGCAGCCGAAGAGACAGAATTCTGATTGCCCATCCCCATACTCTAGATTCAGTCCCAAAAAAATGAACATGAAAGGCACCATCCACGTTGCCTGTCACTAGTTCTTCTGCTTGCACTGCTAAAACAGCTTAGCAGACCACAGATATTGCTCAGTGCATGCTTTGTGCAGTGTCTCAGGCCTTGAAGTGGGTTGTGCTGTGTGTCCAAGTCTGGCACTCTCACATGTGTTAATGTACCCTAAATAACAGTTCTTTCCTCCTTAAAAAATTACTTAAAGTAAGACAAGGTGCTACCTTTTTATGTGTGAATAAACTGTGGTAAAGTAGAATTCAAGAAAAAAAAATTTTATTTTTTTTAATTTATTTATTTTTTTTACTGTTTTATTTATTTCTAGGAGAGAGAGAGAGACAGCGTGAGCAGGGGAGGGTCAGAGAGAGAGGGAGTCAGAGACTGAAACAGGCTCCAGGCTCTGAGCTGGCAGTCAGCCCAGAGCCCGACGCGGGGCTCGAACCCACAAACCGAGATCATGACCCAAGCGAAAGTCGGACACTTAACCGACTAAGCCACCCAGG